>CM049932.1:20525000-21032500 GCA_027405835.1 Asclepias syriaca | reverse complement strand
ATTATTATTATTATTTTTTATTATTTATTTAAAATTTGGAATTAAAATTTTTCTAGCATTAATTTATTTCGAATTAATTTGAACGTGATTTTTAGAGCTAAATATACTCTGATCATATTTAAAGTACTATTTTTAGGAATTCTTTAGAAAAAGTACTACTTTTAGCAAACCAAGAAAATTCCAAGACTGCCCAGCATTTATATATATGTGTGCGAGTATCACACATTAGTGAAAATAAATACCGCATCATCCAACCGCAGCCCTAGTCTAATCATTTTCCTATTTGACCCCCAAATCAATTGAAAAGAAAAACCAGAGGAAAAAAAATCTCAATGGAAACGACGAGGAAGACGATAAATCATTTTGTTCTGGTTCATGGAATTTGTCAAGGAGCTTGGAGTTGGTACAAACTTATTCCTCTGCTGAAAATGGACGGTAACAGAGTAACCGCCATAGATCTCGGTGGTTGCGGAATTGATCCAAATACGATCGAAGACGTTTCTTCATTCTACGATTACTGTCGGCCATTAATGGATTTCTTCAATTCTCAACTAGAAGAAGAAAATGAAAGAGTTGTTTTGATCGGTCATAGTTTTAGCGGCTTGTGTATTTCTTATGCCATGCAGATTTTTCCTCAGAAAATCTCCGTCGCCGTCTTCGTTTCTGCTTATATGCCTAAATCTAGTTTCCCTCCCGCCGATCTCATTTTCGAGGTAATTCGGAATTTATTTATATCAATCTCTCTGTTTTTTTTTTTTTTTTTAAATTTCGATGATAGTCAATTATTCCCCTGTTTTTTAATTATTTTTTATGTTGATTTGATTTTTATTTTTTTGCCAGTTCTTCAAGAGAAGTTCAGCAGATTCATTTATGGACTGCAAATTTACTTTCAATGAAGAAGAAGGAGAAGGAGAAGGAGAAGGAGATTTAAATAAGAAGCTATTCCCAAAAACTGCTACAATTGGACCAGAATATATTGCTTCAATAATGTATCAATACTGTCAACCAGAGGTTTGTATCTTTTCAACTCCTCATTTTGATAAATCTACTTGTTAACTTATAATCTTGCTATAAACATAATGGGATCCAGTAGAATATGACTAGTATATGAACCTATAATCTTATTTATAGGTGTTTATATGATCTTATTTTCAGTGAAGTGTTATGTACGAGTTTGTTATTATATATGTATTTGATTTGGGATGCAGGATATAGAATTAGCAAGAATGTTAGTGAGGCCAAACGAGTTTTACATTGAAGAAATGAAAGAATCATTATTATTGACAGAAGAAAAGTTTGGTTCAGTTAAAAGGGTTTATGTTATATGTGAAGATGATAAAGTGATGGAGGAAGAATTCCAGAGGTTTATCATAAATTATAGCCCTCCTCAACAAGTTATATCTATACCTCAATCTGGTCATATGGTGATGCTCTCCAAACCTCAAATTTTCTCTAAATGTTTGTTAGAAATTGCTCATAAGTTTTCTTAAATTTCCAAAAACTTGGATATTCTATCTTTTAAACAAAAAGCAAATATATATTACCTCTTGTGGTTCTGGAAAGCAATTGTCAATATCTGAATTGATGATGAAGTTCGGGTCCTACACACCTACACTCCATTAAACTTGACATGACTTTCTTTCTCTCTTTTTCTTTAATAATAAAAATTTTTACATCAATAATATTTAAAAGGGCCAAAAAACTTTTTTTTCTTTTTTTTTTTGTTTCAAAAAGTAGATTTTTCTTTTTCTAATTTGAACAATCCTCTGTAATATATATATATATATATATATATATATATATACATATTTGTGTAGTATGGAAAAAAGAAAATGAAAACTGTCCATAACTCCTATTTTCTGTCCAACAAGAAAAAAAGAGACCGACCATTTCTTGAGAATCTAAAGTGAATATACGGTTCAACAAACCAATTATAAGAAGACAAGTTTGGCAAGAAAGAAGGATGATCGAAGTCCACGTGACCAACAGTGAATGCTTGAAAACCAAGTTTCTCTCGCCGACCGCCAACAAACTTAACCGCCTGAAACTAAAAAAAAAAAAAGATGCCGTAAATGTATTCCTTAGTGCCACGTCACGTCTTCCCTTATTTTATATATATATATTTTAAATGACCGGTTCTGGAATAGTATTTATTTTCTGCCACCAATTATTTCATAATTTACTTACCATGCCCTTCTGCAATTTAATTTAACCACGTGACCGTAAATGCTTTGACTCCCTTCCCTATGTCGGTAGCTTGTTTGTCGAGTCTAGTCAACGACTCAATGAGGACTACAACCTTTTAATATATATATATATTTTTTATATATTAATATAATTTTCAAATAAAAATAAAAATTAATGTAATACATTTATCCTTTTAATACAATCTTAATCAAAACAAAGCATGGAAGGTGATAAAATTTTCAAAGAAAAACCTAAATAAACCTTTGACATTGACTTTTCAATTGTAAACATTATGGTTTTCAATTTTACACATAATATTATTACGTGTACTTCTTCTGGAAAGCATGCTACGTGGATCTAATACACAAGGTGATTGATCAAAGAATTGATATTACACTACAAATATATATATATATATATATATATATATATATATAATATATATATTTATTATTTATTTATTATTATATATTTATAAGGGTGTTATTTTTCTTTCTTTTTTTTTTATGAAATATAAGGGTGTTTTAATAAATATGGATCATATATATATATATATATTTTTTTTTTTGTATTTTTATCTTTTGTAGTATTAACAAAAATAGAAGAAAGAAAGAATAAAGAAAAAACCTTATTTTTTAATAAATCAATTCCTTAAATATTGATTTAAGAATTGGCATTTTGAGAATATTGAGAATTTCAATATTCCCATATTATTATTATTATTATTATTATTCTTTAGCATTTTGACTATAAAACACCCCGACTTTGACCAAGTTACGTAGAGGTGGTGGTGGTGGTGGCTGCCGCCGCCGCCTGTACCGCCACCGCCTAACACCACTGAATTACAAATCCTATCTGTCCATCATGTGGTGGTTTCACAAACCCCATTATTATCCTCCACCTTGGTCAACTTATCAACACAATTTTATTTTATTTTTAAATTTAAAATTTTAATAATCTAACAAATATATATATAGTTCCTTAATTTGAATAGAAAGAATAAAATGGTTTTTGACTTGGATAAATATTTTAAGGATAATATTATATGACAAATTCAAGATTTTTTTGCTTCTTATCATTAAAAAAAAAACTTACAAATGTCAATCCCGTACTTGTCGATCAACTTCGGGGGCAAATCTGGCAACATTCTGATGCATATCCAATAGATATTTTTCTAATAAAAAAAAAAAAAAAGAAAGAGGAACCAAACACGGCCTTCGTAATTATGATGACCTTCTAAACGCCTAATTCTCTCTAATTCACGACCATTTCGTGTCGCTTTCATATTTCCTTTTTTCACATATAAATACCTCTCAAATTTGCTCATACAAATTTGGTATACGTTTCAACCGTTGTATTGATTTTCTCGATTTTTCTCCCCCAAATCGTACAAGTCTTTTCTCCTATTCTCTCTCTAAAAACATACATGGCAAAGACGGAGATGGAGGTTATTGCTCATCAGTCCAGAAACAACGGCGGCAAAGAAGATAGGTATTTAGGCGTTGCTGTTCATAATCAAGTGAAGAAAATCCGGCAAGAGATGGAGAAATTAAAGTATCCTTCGCTTCAGCAGCCAGAAGCTCTACCGGCGCTCAGAGAAATTAATTATCGGCAGCGTTCTAGGTCACCGTTAGGAATCGGTGAAAGAGAAAGAGAAAGGCCTATTTCTGTCGGTAATTGATAACGGTGCCTGTCGGTAGGCAAGAGCTCTCCATCCACATATATATATTCCCTGTATCTAGTAATTTCCTCTGCAGTTTCTGTTCTGGAATTTTATAGGTTTTATTTCCCCCCCTCTTGTGCTTAATCAGATGTATATATGGTAGATGTAGAAGAAATTTCCTCTCCAATCTTGTCTCTTGATTGATTGAGTAGAGTTTCAGTTTATATACCTTAAATTTTGCTGAAAAAATGGAAACGATTTTCCTTCCACTATCCTTTTGCAGTTTTTGGGGAGAGTATAATTTTTCTCTTCAATTACTTACATGTGCTGAAAATCAAATATATATATATGGTATATTAAATTTTATTTTTGTCAAACAAAAATTATATCAACGTTTCTCCAGAGATGGAGGCAGATTTTTGCTTCCTTCTGCAAAAGAAAAAAAAAATTCAAACCATAGATAAGGATTTTTGTGGTTTGTATGTTCAATAGTATTTAGATATTTTCTCCAGAAGTAGTGGCTTATAGAATTGGTTTTTGTTCAGATCTGGTTCCGGAACCTTATGGTAAATTCCTTTGTTTACCCATCTCTCCCTTGCAGTATTCAAATTATATTTTATATTATATTGGGTAAATTGATAGATTAAATGTATTTATTTTAAATAAAATTACCAAAACGTGACCCGGCCGCCTACTCCCTTCAATAATTGAATGAGATAGGAACATTTAGGGGAAAAAAGTTGAACTTTTTTTTTTAAAAAGGAATTTTTATGACAAAACTTACTATTTGTTTGAGAGTCTAAAGTAGCAAGAAAAAAAAAGTGAAATAATTTATATATTATATATATAAATTGGGTAAAAAAAAGATATCTATACTCTAAAATTTAAAATAATATATCTCTTTAAATAATAATAATTTTTCAATGGTGAAGTGCTAAATTGTAATTTCACTAAAGAAGAAAATATAAGCCCAATAGTTCTTGAACTCTGGCAGTTGCTTTTCCTCCTTTCCTCCGCTACTGCTCCGTCGTCAGTTTCTTCCCCCAAATTCCATATCTCTCAATCTCATATTATCTCAAGGTTTACTGACGGGACGATCGGATTCTAACTCCAGAAGAGTTTGATTTTTTGTGAGTAATATTTTCTCTGTTGCAAGGAGATTGATGATTCTTCAGTTAGGTCATTCTGGGTTAGAATTGGATTGATTTTGTGGTTTTACATATTATTTGTTTTTTAATTGAGATAATAGAAGATTGTTTCCTTCTGCAAGGAGAAAAATTTGATAGAGGAAGCTACTTTACTTTTGCTATGCTTCTGTATTAGCATTGAAGCTGAAAGCTGTTAGTTTCTTCTTTCAATGAAGGGTTTGAGAATCTTTGTTGGTCTGAGGAAAAAAGTTTCCTCCAGAATTTTCCCAGACTGCAAAAATCCTAGAATTTGTAACTACTCTACACTTGATTCTGGACCTAGCCGAAAATGGACCTACTTTTCTGAAGTAAAAGAAAAGGAAAGTTCTGTTTTCAAGCATGCTCTTATGTTCCAGCGGCCATCTATCATAGATTACAATAAGAAACTTGGCAATTCTGTAAGCTTAATTGGCACTGTTCAGCGTCCCTTGAAAAGAGTTAACAGTATTGTTGGTGATCTTGGGGTTTACACTTCTCTCAAATTCAAGACTTCTTCTCACTCTAGCCACTATTCTGAGTATGTATCATTCTTTTAGTTGTATGTGCTCTCCAATATTCTGAACCTTTGATTGTAACTTTTATCCATTCCAATGGTTGCTGGACAGGATTATGCTGAACATGTGGAATAAGATGGCTGAATTGTCCACAATTCATCTGAAACCAGGTGATGTTATATATGTCCGGGGCAATTTACGTTCCTATGAAAAGACTGGTGAAGATGGAAAGCGCAAGATATTCCATAAGGTTTGTGGTTCTCAAATCATCCTTTAATAATTAAATGCTTTGGATTTGTTCTTCTTCTATTATGTACCTATGTTTTTAAATCATTTCATCTGCCATGACTTTATTACATATGTGGAGTAATGTTTTTCACTTAAGCTGGATATGTGTAGAGAGAGAGGCTTTCTGTTTTAGCCTTTAATCATTGAAGGAAACACAGAAGTTTACCTATGTTTTTTATTGTATTTTGTGGACTCTTATTCATAGTGAGTAATCTCTGTATAAACACAGAAAGACTTATAGTTTGCTTACATATGAATTTCAGACAGGAAATTATATCATAGTTTGCTTAAGCTGTTGGACTTTCCTTATGGCTATGAAAAGCTGTTATATTTTCATTCTGTAGTTTAACCAAACTGTCTCCACCATGTGTTTAAGGTAACCTTGTTTTAATCAAAATTGTTCCTTTCTAATTATGGGAAGTACTGCTCTTTAGTTTTCTTCCCTGTGCAACTACTTACTATATATATATCAGATGAAATCAACAAATATTGTACAATTTGCCTGTGCTGCTGTACCTGAACTTTAACTCTAAACTTATAAAAGTGAGACCGGCTTCAAAATATGTGTCATATTCAAATTTATTTGCACTTTTCATACAGGTTATTGTGAAGGAAATAAATTATATCGCACAAGATGGTGAACAGCAACAAACAAAGACCATGAACCTCCAACGTATGATTCCCTTTTTTTTGTGTCAAAATCTGGATATATGTTGTAACTTTATTCTTTTTCAAGATGTATTTTGCTTATTTTCATGAAAATTGTGGTTTCAGGCGAAGACTATCCGGAACGGAATAGAAAACGGCTCCTACTATGGCAAACATTCTTTGCTAATCCTTATGAATGGACTGATTGCAGAAAGACCAAACAAAATCCCAAAGCTCCAGATTTTAAGCACAAGAGTACTTACGAAGCGCTCTGGATAAGACCTGATGATCCTCCATGGATCAGTAAACAACTCAAACTTATCGATCCTTTACTTTCAGGACAACGCCGAGAAAGTCACACTGGTGCAGAGTTGTGCAGTTTTCTTCAGGAGGATTAAAGCTGGTACAAACAACTCAAGAGATAGTAGTAAAACACTAGAGAATTGACATACATAGTTCTTTTTTTTTTCCATTGAGATGTTTAGAGAAGGAATGAGTCATTTATACACAGTAGTGCAAGTTTTTTTTTTTTAAACTATTCTTTTGGTGTACATATCTCATAATTTTCTTTTGCACTAGTTGAGAAGATGAATTGCTCTTATATATATATATATATATTTTTTGTTTCGACTATTTTCTGTTTTGATCTTCTCATATGTCAAAATTTATGATTTTGTATGATATTGACAATGTTAAATCATAATATCATATATATATATATATATATAATATATATATATATATATATAACATTTATAAGGTTCATGAAAAACCAGGTCTTTTGGCTTTTAAAGTATTTTGCATGCATGTGATCTTGAGCTATTGGCTACACAGATCGGACATGCCCTTCCTCTCCGCCAACGCGCTGGGCACACTGCTCGAGTCCGCCGTGTCAACTCACTCATCTCTCCGACTCGGCCGAGTCGTACATGCTCAGATAATCAAAACTTTTGATTCCAATGTCATCCCTCCTTTCCTCTCCAACCATCTCATTAACATGTATTCGAAACTCGACCGAGTCAACTCAGCTCAACTCGTCCTTTCACTCACCCTTCCTTCTTCCCGCTCAGTCGTCACCTGGACCTCTTTAATCTCCGGCTCTGTTCAAAATGGCCACTTCTCCTCTGCCTTCTATCACTTCTCCGGCATGTGCCGTGATGGTATCTTTCCCAATGATTTTACCTTTCCTTGCCTATTCAAAGCTTCCGCTTCTCTCAACTCTCCTTTCCTTGGAAAACAACTTCATGCGTTGGCTGTTAAATTGGAACTGATTTCTGACGTCTATGTTGGATGCAGTGCTTTTGATATGTATAGTAAAACTAAGTTATGTGAAGATGCGAATAAAGTGTTGATAAAATGCCTTATAGAAATATAGCTACATGGAATGCTAAGATATCTAATTCTGTGCTTAATGGAAGACCTAAAGAGGCTATCGTTAAGTTTATTGAACTTTTACGTGTGGGGAAGGAGACTCCTAATTCTATTACTTTTTGCGCATTTTTGAATGCTTGTGCGGATTGTTTGAATTTAAAAGCTGGGCGGCAACTGCATGGTTTTGTATTCGATTTGGGTACGAAAATGATATAGCTTTGTTGAACGGATTGATTGATTTTTATGGTAAGTGCAAGGAGGTTGAGTTTGCAGAAATGATTTTTTATGGGATGAGGGAAAGGAATGTTGTTTCTTGGTGTAGTATGGTGGCAATTTATGAGCAGAATGATATGGGAGAGAAGGCGTGTAAATTGTTTGTGGAAACCAGGAACAAGAATGTAGAGCCAACAGATTTCTTGATATCGAGTGTTATCAGTGCTTGTGCAGGGATGGCAAGGCTTGAGTTGGGGAGGGCTATTCATGGCATTGCTGTGAAAGGATGTATTGAGAGGAATTTGTTTGTTGGGAGTGCACTGGTGGACATGTATGGTAAATGTGGGAGTATTGAGAGCTGTGAGCGCTCATTTCATGAGATGCCAGAGAGGAATTTGATTTGTTGGAATGCACTGATTGGCGGTTATGCTCATCAGGGACATGCTGAATGGCCTTAGAATGGTTTGAGAAGATGACTAGTGGAAGTTCCAATGTGATGCCTAACTATGTGACACTTGTGTCTGTGTTGACAGCATGTAGTAGAGGTGGAATGGTGAATGTGGGTGTGGATATTTTTGAGTCAATGAGTGGGAAATATGGTATTGAGCCAGGTGCTGAGCATTATGCTTGTGTAGTGGACATGCTAGGCCGAGCTGGGTTGGTGGATCGTGCATATAACTTTATACAAAACATGCCTATTCAACCGACAATTTCTATATGGGGAGCTCTTTTAGGGGCTTCTAAGGTGTATGGGAGGCCAGATTTAGGGAATATAGCAGCTGAGAAGTTGTTTGAACTCGATCCAAATGACTCTGGCAATCACGTCATACTTTCAAATATGTTTGCTGCTGCTGGCAGGTAAATCTACTTGATCTTCATGGTGATCTTCCCCATCTTTATGAAAAATCCGCAAAGTCATTGATGCAAAATGTTTAAACCTTCTGCACCCTGGGAGTTGTGGTTTCTCACATTTTCATGTGTTATTTTACCTTTTTAATGTACAATTATGCATATAAGGTATGGGTCTTTAGTTTCTTAGATGCAGTAAATCTTTAAAATGGGTGAGATTTGACGATTTCTGGTAGCCTTGACATTTCAATTTCTGGTCAAAACAAGAAGTGGTTGATTGTGATGCTTTCAAAATGTTAGTTTTACCATAGTTAAATACTGTCTCTGGAGGAGTATATATTTACTCTTTGATTTTAGTTTTTATGATGTCAATGGAAGTACTTCTGACTTCATATCAAATGGAGATTTGCTCAAAGACCACCTCACTGGTAAATAAAACTAACTTCCATTTGAGACAAACAAAAACTAAGAAAGGCAAAAGTTCATTGCTGATTTGAATTAGGTTTAAGATTGAACCTTATCCTATGATGGAGCTAGAAATTCTTGTATGACTGCATCATGAATGCTATATTCTCCTCCCGGTGTTGTCTTCTTATTCGATTATCTATGATGCTTCAAGTCTTAATGCCAGAAGCTACTCATTTAGTAATAATCATATTTTATTATTTGATATAATTTTTTCATGATGAATATCCAGTGTTCTGTAAATGGTTTCCTGAATCTTCTTCACAACTATGAATAAATATTGACAACATTACAGGTGGGAAGAGGCCAATCTTGTGAGGAAGGAGATGAAAAATGTAGGGATCAAGAAGGGTACTGGATATAGTTGGATCAGCATCAAGAACACTGTTCATGTATTCCAAGCAAAAGATGAATCACATGAGAGAAATACAGAGATTCAAGCAATGCTTGCTAAGCTGAAGAAAGATATGAAAGCTGCCGGTTACATTCCTGACACAAACCTAGCACTGTATGATTTACAAGAAGAGGAGAAAGAAATCAGAAGTTTGGTACCATAGTGAAAAGATTGCACTAGCATTTGGCCTTATTGCTCTTCCTCCTGGAGTCCCCATAAGGATTACAAAAAATCTAAGAGTCTGTGCTGACTGCCATAGTGCTATAAAGTTCATCTCAAGAATTGTTGGCAGAGAAATCATTGTTAGAGATAATAACCGTTTCCATCATTTTAAGGATAATGAATGCTCATGTGGTGACTTTTGGTAACATTCTCAGAACTCTTGATCTAAGGGAAAGCCTCACCTCCATGTTGCCTCAAGCATGGATGAAGCTCTTCTTTCCACTCTGATGCATAAGATCTCCATTGCCTTATCAGCATTCCTTCAAGAGAAAAGATTCCCTTGTCGAAAATCTAGAATCAAGATATTGATGATCTTCTTGAGTACTTGGTTCTTTAGCAACATTAAGATTACTATTGTACTACCTTTACAAGCCCGCAGACAAAGTAGCGGCTGCACAAGCTTGAACCCTTTGGGATTGAGTAACAAACAGAAGCTGCCACAATGCCCTTGTTTGTAAAGCATCCTCAATTTTACAATGAGTTCATGCTCTGCAGTTATAGGTACATCCTTGTTTTTCTCAGTACTTAGGAGTACAACAAGCAGATTCCAACGTAAGAGTACTCAGGTCAGTAAGTTCAGCTCATTTTCAACTTTAACTGCATTAAACTACAAAGTCCATCTATCGATCATAATGCTTATATTCTCTTCTCTACTCGTCCTCTTCAGGCATTAAAGTCAGAGAAACGAGGACCGGAAAGAACCATGAAATTGTCTGATCCGGAAACGCTGCATCTTTTACTCTTGGCTAGAAGAAATGAACTGTAAGGTAATTATTTTTTTTTCTGTTAAAAAAATGATATAACTCCTTTGCCCCGTCTTCTTGCTACTTCAATTCTATACCTTTTCTTGCACCTTCAAAATTCAACTTTTTACTCAGTTCATGTATGATGAAAAGTCATGAGATTATTCGTTTAATACTGTGTTGAACAGGAAATTTTTTTTGCAATCAAACTAACCCAGTGTCCCTATTATATCCCTCCTGAAAGATCTGCAGCTACTTTCCAATTATGGACTACCTGACTGTATTGATTTCCTTCAACATTTGCCTTTCTGTGTGGAACTTAGTGAAGTGTATACTACTGTTAATTGTGTTCATGGTGCTTTTAAGCTGTGTCTTGACATATATCTATACATACATACACAGACTTGATATATATATATATATATATATATCAAATTCAAAACTTTTATGATAAGTTCTACTGTTTATGGGGAATTTTATTTTATTTTTAGCTTGTATTTCTATATACCATGTATCTACTTGCAATAATAATTTTTGTTTTGATTGATGATAATTCATCGATTATTTGTATTGTTTATTCGTCAAAAGAAAGAAAATATATGTATATATATATAAATAGGGTAAACTGAATTCAACTTTTACACCTCAAATTTTTTCTTCTTTTTAATCAGAGTATTTTTGTTCAATTTATCTAAAATAAAATGCAATTTTTTTTTCTTTTTCTTTCTTCTTTTTCTTTTCTCTTTTTCCCTTCTTTCACTTTGATGATTTAATTTTTTTTTCTCTATTTTCTTCCTCTTTTCTCTCTCTTTGTTTTCCCTCATTCTCATTTCTCTTCCGGCTTCCACGGCCATCGGTTCATTTTTCTTTTTCTTGTTCGATGATTTTTTTTTTCCTTTATACTTCAATATATTCGAAAAAAAAAATTTTTATTTCTTTCTTTTTTCCTTTTCTTATTTTCTCTGTGTGTATAAATTTATTTTTGATTTTCTCCATTCTAGTTTTATTTAATCTTTTTTTTTTGTACGTAATTGATGATTTAATCATCCTGTCATGAAAAAGAGTTCGAATTCGACAAATTTAAGAGAGATTTTGAAGAAATAATTTTAGATATTCTTGTATAAAGAATCAGGTTATATTTTGATTTTTGATTTATGAGTTGTTGTACACAAATGGTTGTTTCAAAATCATCATGACACCGGCAGGTCGGCGGACGGAACAATGAACATACTCTGTTTATGTTCAGATTTTAGAAGTACACAAATGGTTGTTTCAAAATCATCACGACACCGGCGGGTCGGCGGACGGAACGGTCGGCGTACGAAACAATGGACATATTCTGTTTATGTTCAGATTTTAGAAATTAGGGATGGAAGATGAATCGTTGTCTATGATTATAATAATAATAAAAAAAAAATTTAATTACTGAAGATATAAAGAAAGAAGAGAGAGTAAAGAGGAAGAAGAAAGAGAAAAATTAAGGACAAAAAAATACATTTTTGTTATGAATCACGAAGATTCATTAAATTAATGGATGTCCATTATCCCAGAAAATTATGTAAGGTGATAAAATATCACCCAATATTTTGGACATGTGGATATATATATATATATATATATATATATATATTTTTTTTTTTTGTAATAGAAAAAGGAAAAGAAAGAAAGAAGTGGAGGTAGTGTGGTTAGGTAAATGTATAGATTAATATATATATGTTAGTGTGTTAGGTGAATATAGAATAATATATATATACATGTAGTGTGGCCTATATATGGAGGTGATATATGAATGTAAGGATAGAAGAGAAAAGAAATTTTGAGAGAAACAAAACATTCCCGAGAGCATTATTTCCTCTCTTCCTCTCTTCCCAATTTTCCCCTCTCTCCCACACTTGCTATATATCATAATACATACATACTATATTAATATATACTATATATATATACATATATATTAGACTACATAATTTTATAACACGTTATCAGCACGAGGTTCTACCAACAACACGAATATTTACCACCGGTAAATTAAGGTACGTTTATTATTATTATTATGGCAAACTTAATTAAACTGGAATTTGTGGCACTTGATGTCACTAAAAAAAAATTATTTATTATGGACACAAGATGCCTGAATGCATCTTGCTACAACGGGTCCGGCAGACACCGTTGTATAAAATAAAATTATCATCAACACAAGATCGTGTTCATGAAGATCTGAAAAAAAAATGAATAAATTACCGTGAAAGAAAAATTCGACCACCAGAAGATGGTCGTTCTCCCAAAAGCACGGTATGACTAGTTGCACCTGAGGTTGCAAGATTTTAAATCCGTGAGTGAGTATAACTCCTCAATGTTTAAAATAGTTTCACAGCTGAAAATGTGTAACGGATGATGAAATGCTGGAGAAAACATACTCCACTTTTCATGCCACGGATATTGTCCTGCAGCAACAATATCGTGAGAAAGTTTTAAGAAATACTCTGAATTAATTTTTAACTTCTGCGGAACAGAATAATGAATTACTGATAAAAATATCAACCTACTGACCTACTTCATTCCTTGAAGTAAATGCTATTAGAAATCATGATCCCAGAAGAGATCGTGGTCGTGGTTGTGGTCGTGATTGAAAATATGATCATGGACATCGTGATAAATTTGGCCCTTATAATTGTAATAATAATTTAGGTGCCAAAATATTTATGACCACCTGAAGTGGACAAAATATAATAAGAAATGAAATATTGTTCCGAAAAATTATATTATCGTTGTGGCATGAAAAGTCACAGGTCTCGTGCCTGTAGCACGACGAAACGTGCCTGTAGCACAACGAAACGTGCCTGTAGCACGACAAAACATTTTGTTGACTTATTTCTCATGAAATAAATGATGACGATCTTGAAAATGTTGGTATAACTCACTTGGATGTTGCTGATTTTTTCGAGCATCCAGAAGGAAGAATTGACCACTTAATTGGAGATGGAAGTGTCCATAAATAATTAGAATATTATTATCTAATTATTGTAATATTTTAGTATTACTTTTATTGTTGTAATATTTTAGTATTACTTTTATTGTTGTAATATTTTAGTATTACTTTTATTGTTAGTATTACTTTTATTGTAATTTTATATGCTTATTTTTTTTGTAAAATTTTGTTATCAGACACATGGCTGTTGTTCAAATTTCTATGAACAACGATATTGAAAGTATCTGTCTTATTGACAGTGGAACTACGCACACCATATTGAAATACCAGAAGTATTTTTCTCACCTGAATGTGGGAGAAACAAGTGTTACCACAATAAATGGTAGTGCAAAACTTATTGAAGGCTCCGGAAGAGCTAATATAATATTACCGGGAGGAACTATGATTGCTATTGAAAAAGCATTATATTCCTCAAAGTCTCAAAGAAATTTATTGAGTTTTAAAGATATCCGACGGAATGGATATCATGTTGAGACAATAGAAGAAAATGGTCATGAATATTTGGGAATCACAAAAATGACCTCCGGTAATAAAGTTTTGTTGGAAAAACTACCATCTCTATCCTCTGGCCTATATTATGCAAAAATAATGCTATTGAGGCGCATCATTTAGTAAACCAGAAGTTTACTAATCCCGTTACTTTTAAAGTTTGGCATGACCGTTTGGGTCATCCGGGATCAATTATGATGCGAAAAATTATCGAAACAACGCACGGTCATCCTTTGAAAAATCAAAGGATTTTGACTTCTGATAAACTTTCATGTGCTGCATGTTCCAAAGGGAAATTAATAAAACCAGCACCATTGAAAGTAGGAGCTGAAAGTCCTACATTTCTAGAACGGATTCATGGAGATATATGTGGACCGATTAGTCCACCGTGTGGGCAATTTCGATATTTCATGGTTTTAATTGATGCATCGACCCGATGGTCGCATGTTTGTTTAATATCGACTCGCAACCTGGCGTTTGCGAGATTACTTGCCCAAATAATTCGCTTAAGAGCGCAATTTCCTGATTATCCTATTAAACGAATCCGTCTAGACAATGCTGGTGAATTTACTTCGCATGCATTTAATTCTTATTGCATGTCGATTGGAATAATTGTTGAACATCCTGTAGCTCATGTTCACACACAGAATGGTCTAGCTGAATCATTTATTAAAAGGCTGCAATTAATTGCTAGACCATTATTGATGAAAACAAATCTCCCTACAGCAGCCTGGGGACATGCAATTTTGCATGCTGCAGCACTTGTGCGTTTAAGGCCATCGATTATCATAAATTTTCTCCCATACAATTGGCTTTTGGTTCAGAGCCAAATATTTCTTATTTGAGAATTTTGGGTGTGCTGTATATGTTCCAATTGAACCACCCCAACGGACAAAAATGGGTCCGCAAAGAAGATTGGGGATATATGTTGGGTATGACTCCCCGTCCATTATAAGGTATCTTGAACCTTTGACGGGTGATGTATTTACAGCAAGATTTGCTGATTGCCATTTTGACGAAAATTTGTTTCCCAAATTAGGGGGAGAGAATAAATGACATAAAATTGAACTTGCGTGGAAAACATCTTTGAATCATTTAGATCCACGCACAAATATAAGTGAACTTGAAGTTCAAAAGATTATACATTTGCAACAAATTGCAAATCAACTGCCAGATTCTTTTGCTGACTCTAGCAGAGTCACTAAATCGCATCTTCTAGCTATAGATGCTCCTATACGGATAGAAGTTCCTGAAGGACAGAAAATTAATCCTATAGCTATCGAATCAAAAACACGTCAGAAGCGTGGCCAACCCCTTGGTTCCAAAAATAAAAATCCTCGAAAGAGGATCATATTGATGAAATAGAAAAAGGAAAACCAAGGGACAACTGATGAAAATATTCCAACTACAAATAATGAAGAGAATTCTGAAATCTCTATTAATTATTCCAGTTCAAATCAAAGTTGGGATCGAAAAAACGTTGTTATTGATAATGCTTTTGCATACAACGTAGCCCTTGATATTTTCAAGGATAATGAGGATTTAGATCATTTATCAGTTGAGGAATGTCGGCATAGAATTGATTGGCCTCAATGGAAAGATGCAATTCAAACGGAGTTAAATTCGCTTGCGAAGCGAGAAGTTTTTGGACCTGTAGTCCAAACGCCAAAGGATGTAAAACCTGTTGGCTATAAATGGGTGTTTGTGCGAAAACGAAATGAGAATAATGAAGTCGTAAAATATAAAGCACGACTCGTCGCACAAGGCTTTTCGCAAAAGCCAGGAATTGATTATGATCAAACTTATTCACCCGTTATTGATGCTATCACACTCCGATATCTAATAAGTATGGCAGTTCATGAAAAGGTGGACATGCGTCTAATGGATGTTATTACAGCTTATCTTTATGGAAGCCTTGAAAATGAAATTTATATGAAAATCCCTGAAGGATTCAAATTACCAAAGGCTTCTAAAGGCCCTCATGAAAATTATTCTATCAAATTACAGAAATCATTATATGGGCTTAAACAATCTGGACGCATGTGGTACAACCGCCTTAGTGAATTCTTGTTGAATTCAGGATATAAAAATGACCAAATCTGTCCATGTGTTTTTATTAAGAAGACAGATTTTGGTTTTGTGATTCTTGCTATATATGTTGACGATATCAATCTAATAGGAACTCCAGAAGAGCTTCGAGAAGCTATAGATTGTTTGAAACGAGAATTTGAAGTCAAAGACTTTGGAAAAACTAAGTTTTGTCTCGGACTTCAAATTGAACATATGAATGATGGAATTTTTGTTCATCAGTCAACATATACAGCTAAAGTATTAAAAAGATTTTTCATGGATAAAGCATATCCATTGAGTATTCCAATGGTCGTGAGGTCGCTAGATATAAATAAAGACATATTTAGACCTCGAGAAAATGGTGAAAAACTACTTGGTCCTGAAGTACCATATTTGAGTGCTATTGGTGCACTGATGTATCTTGCAAATAATACTAGACCGGATATAGCATTTGCTATAAATCTATTAGCAAGATTTAGTTCTTCACCAACACGACGACATTGGAATGGTATTAAACACGTCCTTAGATACCTCCAAGGGACAATTGACCTCGGATTATTTTATTCAAATGTAAATGATCCAGAACTGATTGGATATGCAGATGCGGGTTATCTTTCGGATCCGCATAAGGCACGTTCTCAAAATGGCTATTTATTTACATATGGTAATACTGCTATATCATGGCGCTCTACGAAGCAAACAATAGCAGCAACTTCTTCTAATCATGCTGATGAAATAATAGCCATTCATGAAGCAAGTCGAGAATGTGTATGGTTGAGGTCAATGATACATTATATTAGAGAGAGTTGTGGTTTATCCTCCAGAAGAGAGATTCCAACTCCTCTATATGAAGATAATGCAGCTTGTATAGCTCAATTAAAAGGAGGATATATTAAGGGAGATAGGACGAAACACATTTCACCTAAATTCTTCTTTACTCATGAACTTCAAAAGAACGGTGAAATTGATGTGCTTCAAATTCGATCACGTGATAATCTTGCAGATATATTCACTAAATCTCTTCCGACAGCAACCTTTGAAAAATTGAGATATAAAATTGGTTTGCGTCGATTTAAAGATTTCAAGAAATCATCTCATCAGGGGGAGAAATCTACACATGAAGAATAGTGTACTCTTTTTCCTTCACTAGATTTTTTTTTCCCACTGGGTTTTATCTAGTAAGGTTTTAACGAGGCCTATTCTTTATGTAATGGACATCCAAGGGGGAGTGTTATGAATCACGAAGATTCATTAAATTAATGGATGTCCATCATCCCAGAAAATTATGTAAGGTGATAAAATATCACCCAATATTTTGGACATGTGGATATATATATATATATATATATATATATATTTTTGTAATAGAAAAAGGAAAAGAAAGAAAGAAGTGGAGGTAGTGTGTTAGGTAAATGTATAGATTAATATATATATATGTTAGTGTGTTAGGTGAATATATAGAATAATATATATATACATGTTAGTGTGGCCTATATATATGGAGGTGATATATGAATGTAAGGATAGAAGAGAAAAGAAATTTTGGAGAAACAAAACTTCATTCCCGAGAGCATTATTTCCTCTCTTCCTCTCTTCCCAATTTTCCCCTCTCTCCCACACTTGCTATATATATCAAATACATACATACTATATTATATATTATACTATATATATATATACATATATATATAGACTACATAATTTTATAACAATTTTATTTTATTTTGAATAGGATGAAAATACCCTAGAACAGTGTAGTATAAAAGAGTGAAAAAATATTAATTAATTGAAGACCTAATGATTTGAGTTAAAAAAGTTGGATTATGAGATAGTTTAGAAAATTTAAGTACTATATATATCAATATCTGAGGAGGAAGAAATTTTTACAAGAAGAGAGAAGCGAAGGTTCGAAAGAGACTTCGGTTCAGTAATTGGAAGCAAAAGAAAAAAACATGAACGCCAAAATTATGCTAATGGCTAGTTCAATTTGCCATTCCCGGCCGTTGACATGCGCTGCAGCCGGCGCAACGTCGGCATCGCTTCTGAATCATGCTCGGGTTGTACAGCAGCCACCGGACCTCATAAAATGGGTCAAGAGAGAAGGTGGGTTTGTGCACAAGGCTCTGAAGATAGCGCAAGTGAAACCGTCTGATGGCCTTGGTCTTGTGGCGACTGAAGAAATTCCCGAAGGGTCTGATATTATTATCCTCCCTGAGCATATCCCTTTACAGTTCGGAACTTCTGAAGCTGATGATGAAAATAGCGCTCACTCTGCCTTGGTTAGACTTGCTCAACATATTCCTGGTATGATTGTTACTATCTTTTTTCTCTTTTAGTATTTATGGGATTTATCTATTCTAAATGTTCTAATAATCAATAGTTATTAGTTCTGGAATTTCTGGGTATTCATTACATTGCTTTTGGAGGGAGCAGGTTAGGTGTATTTATGTGGATTTTTAAATTTTGATTGAATACTGGGATGCATGTCAGTGGGTATTGTAATTGTTAGAAGATAATGGTTACTTGATTTTCTGGCAAGATGTTATTGGAGCTTGATTGATGATTTATTTAGGTGCCACTTTAATTTATTGCTCCCTCTTGAAAAGGGTAGAAAACACACAAGATTTCCTTCTGAAATGATTAGTCTTGTTTTGATCAGTCTTTTGTCATTGTTTTAACTTATGAACAATTGAGCATTATATCACTTACAGCTGATGGTTGAATTTTGTTTCCAGTTTCCTTCTTCAGTGCTTATGGAAAAAATTGATCTTCTTTTTATGGAAAACTTCTGTACATTATGTATGCTCCATTCTACAGTGTTAGTATATTTATATACTGTAGCTCAGAGTTCTGGCTTGTGACTTTATTTTCTGTAAAAATTAGGCTTTTGAGTTTTGAATATTAGAGTAAATTGGAATCTTGGAGCATTTGACAGAGGAACTGTGGGCAATGAAACTGGGTCTGAAGCTTTTGCAAGAAAGAGCTAAAAAAGGTTCCTTCTGGTGGCCATATATCAGCAATCTCCCCGAGACTTACAGCGTTCCCATTTTCTTTCCTGGAGAAGATATAAAGAACTTGCAGTATGCTCCTCTACTCCATCAGGTAATATCACTTCTTGCACTCAAGACTTACTTTGTTAAGATCAGAAAAAGTTGGAACATGAATAACCATTACTAGGACTGCAGAAATATCATAAATCTTGGCATTCTGTAAGATCTGCATGTTACTTTCTTGGAGAGCTCACCAACCAACATCTTGGTCCCAGGTAAACAAGAGATGTCGATTTCTTCTAGACTTTGACAAAGTGGTGAAGTATGAACTTGAGAATCTGAAATTGCAAGATCACCCTTTTGAGGGACAAGCTGTTGATGCATCTTCATTTGGATGGGCAATGTCAGCTGTTTCTTCTCGAGCATTCCGCTTGTATGGAAATAAGCGCCCAGATGGTACTCATGCTGATGTTCCAATGATGCTTCCTCTAATTGACATGTGCAACCACAGCTTCAATCCAAATGGCAAAATTGTCCAAGAACAAGAGGCAACCAGCGGGAGGATGCTTGTCAAGGCATGATAAATTATTCTTTTCTTTACTTATATATGCATATATTCAACGTTCTGCCTTGATTTTTTTGGGGTTTGTGCATGTAGGTGATTGCAGGAAGTCAAATAAAACAAGATCACCAGTTAGTGCTTAACTATGGAAACTTGAACAATGATCTTTTTCTTCTAGATTATGGATTTGTAGTAGCTTCAAATCCATATGACTGTGTTGAACTCAAGTATGATCCAGCTCTTTTAGATGCTGCAAGCAGGGCTGCTGGAATAACATCTCCCAACTTCTCTTCACCAGCTACATGGCAGCAGCAAATTTTGTCTCAACTAAATCTCGACAGGGAAGATTCTCAACTTAAGGTTTGCACTTTTCCTTCATCTGATTCAATGGTAACAAATTTGATAGGTACAAATTAGACAATATCCTCTCTCTTGATATATTCATTATTCAAAGGTAACATTGGGAGGACCGGAGTTGGTAGAAGGCCGACTTTTGGCCGCTTTGAGAGTATTCCTATCAAATGACAAGGAAACAGTACAAAAAACCACCTTGGACACACTGAAGTCATTATCAGTTGAAGCTCCGGTTGGACTATCAACTGAAGTTGCTGCATTTCGTACCATCATTGCTCTATGCGTAATCGCTCTTGCACATTTTCCAACCAAAATCATGGAAGATGAAGGAGTTCTAAAGCAGAATGTTTCTGCTTCAACTGAGTTGGCTGTTCAATTCAGAATCCAAAAGAAATCTCTGATTATAGATGCAATGAGAGACCTTACCAAGAAAGTAAAACTACTGTCCTCAAAGGAATCAGTCACTTCTCAAACTTAGGTACAAATTTCTTGCATTTCAATAGAATAATCTTTGCATAATTGATGTTCGGTTGGCATCATCAAGATCACATCTTTTTGTCCACTTACTGGTTTTTTTTCGTTCTTGTTTAAAGATTGCAAGGTTTTGGCCATTCTTTGGGAGCAAAAAATGGACACTACAATCATGTGAACATGTTCATGATCTTGTCAAGGTATCTGCATTGACACTTTCATGGGGCAGTCCTAGATTTGATTGATCCTTATAACCATTTTAGGTAAAACTCTTTTTTATTTTGAGGTTTGTTTGGTTCTAACTTAACTCAAAACTATGACCTCAACAATCAGTCATACTTATGATTTCTACCATTTCTGAGCAATACTTTCTCATCGGACATGTATCATAAATGTGCTTTATATATACTTCCTCTAATTTGGCTAATATATGTTTGTTTATTAGAAGATGAAACAAAAAATACTTTCATCTATTTATTTCTAATTCTTCTGAAAATTAACTAATTATATTGATGAAAAGATTAAAATTCCTTTTAAATTTACAATTATATAAATGAAAAGTAACAATCGTATTATAAATATTACATAAAATTATGAATTTGATATTTATTAAATATTATGTAAGAATTAAGATAAAACATAAAATCTTTTTAAAATAAAAGTTACACTTTGTAGGTGTAAATTAACATTAATTTTAAATATTAAATAATTTAATAATATATATTAAAAAAAGAAAAAATGAATATTACAAGTTTGACTATTTCACTACAAAAAAGATACTTTTGGTAGAACAATTCAAATTAAATCTAAATTATTATTGCTTAATTTCTACCATTCATTTGCAACAAAACTCTACTACGAAAACCACAGAACATATATTTCTCAAAAAAATTTAGCCACTAAAAATTTAACTCTTATCTATTATATAAACAAACCCATATTTTGTTTTCTTAAAAAAGATCATCCAAATAACAAAAAGAAGAAGAAAGAAGAAAAAAATGGGTTTAATGAAAGGCATAGTCATATTTTGGGTTGGAATATTGTTAATATTATTTGGGAATTCTGAAATGGCAAATGCAAAGGTAACTTTTTATAAATCAAAGGCGAGGCTAATTAATGGAATACCCCATGTTAGATATCGAGGTTGTCGACGTATTAATGGCCAAACAATTTGCCAGAAGCTGAAGCCTTTCAAGTACCCTATTAATTTTAGCAATAATTAATTGTGCTTCTTTCTATTTTGTACGTCTAGCTCAAAAACAGACGTATTTTAGAATAATAATAATAATTATTATTTCTATTTCAGAGAAGCAAAGATCATTAATTTAGTGTTTTTGTTATTTCCAGATTTGTTGAGCAAATTTTTTTAGGTTTTTTTTTTAATTTACTATTAATTTCTTCGATTACAATCCAATTCTAATTGATCACTTTTTCTTGTGATATAACATAAAACCATACGCATATTTCTATTTTTTAAATGGTAATCGATTATTATATATATACATAATCAAAAATACTATAGTATGGAAGAAGACATAAAAACAAACAAATGAGAACAAAATAAGCACATTTTTTTTCTTCAAATTTGTTTATGTCTACCTAACGTTTTTGTCATCAACTTATTGTTTAATTTAACTTATTATAATCAAATAATAAAGACAACAATAAAATTTAAACCGACCAAACTCAAAATAATAATATTCACACATTGCAACTCACCCCATATTTAATTCACAATGGATTTAAATGCTCAAAAATCAAGATATAAAATATATATACATATATTCTAAATTTGGAATCTCAATAAAAAAGATATTTACAATACTTTCTTATGTTTAGTAGCTAACAAATCGAGTCATATTTGAACCTTATTATTCAGTGCTTGTAATACTTACAAGCTTCATTTCATATTATAGGCTAATCGATCTAAAATCGAGTTGTACAAAATGCTATTTGGATGTGTATAATTACAAATTTAAAGTCGAGTTGTATCAAATCTTTATTAAAACATTGATGATATTTACATATATATATATATATATATATATAAAAAGGACGATGACAATAAAACGAAGAAACTAACCACAAATTGCAAGGGGATATTAATAAAATTCATAAAAGAAAAAGAAAAGAAGAAAGAAAAAAAAGTGTGAGATAGTTGATTTGAACAGAATGAAATTACAAAACAAGAATTGGGAAATTCAACGATTTAGCTTTACATTACCCATTGAACAAATGTTAAAATCAATAAAAGAAAAGGAATGTAAAGAAAAGTTTTATTGAAAAGAAAAACAGAGAAACAAAGAAAGAGATAATACGAAAGAAAGAAGAAAATGAATAGAAAATATTGAATGAATGAATGAAATGAAATGAAATCAAATCTCGAGTCCAGTTTCTGCATCAAATCTCGAACCCAGAGTCATCATGACCTTAAATTCCTCGAAATCAATGGCTCCATCTCCATCAGCATCAACCCCTAGAATCATCTTTTTGCATTCAGCCAATGTACATTCTTCCCCCAAACTTGTCATAACCTTATGCAATTCGTCGGCAGAAATTGAGCCATTTTGATCGATATCGTACACAGAAAACGCATTCTTCAGATTAACCATAATCTCATCGGTATCGATATCCTTGGTATTAAGTGACACAAATTCCTCCAAATTAATTGATCCATCCCCATCCGAATCAACTTCCTTGATCATGATCTTCAAGTCCTCCTCTGTTACAGGTTGCCCTAGGCTGCCCATAATTGAGCCCAATTCCGCCGCCGAGATCTTCCCGTCGCCGTTAACATCAAATTTCTTAAAAACCTCTTCCAATTCCCCATGGATTCTCACCCGCGATCGAATCGATGGTGACCTTGAATTCTTGGGCGATGGATAAGGACTTTCAGATGAGGTTGTTCTGATCCTAAACGCCCAGAGTTTCTTCTTATGTTTCAGGAATTCTCTCCATCCCATCATTTTCAACAAATTCACAATCCTCAAAAACAGAGGAAAAATAAAACTCACAAAAATCCAGAGAGAAATGATGGAATTGGGACAGATTGTTGATTCGGATTTTGTCTTTTTATATTGTGAATTTGGTTGATATTTTTTGAAATTTCAGTTAGATTTTTCTGGTAACGAAGCGGAAAATTTTCCCTGAGATTCGTGAAACCACGATCTTTACTTTAATTTCCCTGTAATCCGGTTAATATATATATTTTAAAAAAGGATAATTTTGATATTTAATTACAAAAATCTAAATAAAATAAATTACTTGGTTGATATTTATTCTAAATAAGATTATTATTATTACTATTCATATCAACATTCAGATGAAACTTATCTATATAATATATATATATATCTCTTTTGAAAATTAAAAAAACGGTTACCAATTAGTTATAGCTCTTGACATCTATATAATATTAATATCCTAATTTGAAGATTTGTGAACCATATATATATATATATATAATTCGAACAAAATTATTAGAAACATAATTTTATTTAATTTGATAAATTTATTAAAGACATTAGAAATTAAGTGCACTTCTCTTCTTCCTTTTGTTTTTGTTTTCCTCACAACTCCCAAAAAAAGCAAGTTAGATCATGGACAAAGACAAAAAAAAACTCCTAATATATTATATATATATATATATATATATATATATATATATATTATATATTGATTAAACCATATGATATGTGAATTTATTATTACTTTGACTAATTAAGATTTAATTCGAATTACGCTTAAATAAATATTAAACTTACAATTTTATGTAATATTTATAATACGTTTTTCTATTCTGACGAAACTTATAATTTTAAATCCTAAAATATTTAAGTAAACAAATTGTCACGTTAAGGAATTAAATCTGGCCCTAGAAAAGGTGGACATATCTATTCTCTAATTTCTCCCACTCAATAATATCTTTTCTTTCTCTCTCTAAAACCATTGTCTGTATAAAAGATGAGGAGCTTCCAGCACCATCGTGGTTCTGCAACCATTTTTATTCTCTTGATCATTGTCATGGCCAACGGTAAATATATATATATGATTTAATACTTATTAGTATCACTTTTATATAAGTATAATACATATTAATGGTTTCTCTCATCTCCTTGCCATGTTTTATGTACATTTATTGTATACAAATTTAATAACATGACTTAGTTTTTGATGAGGCAAACTTTAGATCAAAAAGTCAAAAAAGAAGGTAAGAATTAATTATTAAGGGAGTCAATAATGACAAAAAGAATGCATGCCATATTTTTTGGGTCCCTAAATTTTCTTTGCCATTTCTAAGTTCATCTAAACACACTAAAAAAAAAATGGAAAAACAACACTTAATAACTTATTTTCTAGTGAAATAAATCCCTATAAAATGCACCTATCTATTGCCTAAATACCACACAACAAGTTCTTTCTCTCTCTTTCTCTCTATTATATCTATAGCTCTCTCCTTGTGTAGTTTGCAGCTGTTTTCAAAGATGAAGGGCTTCTCCCGTTTGTTTGTAATCGCTGCTCTTTTGTTCATTGTCATGACTAATGGTAATTATTGATCACACTCTTGAATTTTACATATAAATATAACTTTCTCTCTCTTTCTCTCTCTCTCTCTCTCTCTCTCTATATATAATATATATATATATATATATATTTATATTTGAGTCAATACTTTATTTAATATGATATTATCCGTTTTGTGTCTAAACTCTCACTGTTTTGCTATTGAATATATTCTCAAATGACTTCATACTAATAAAATAAATAGAATTTTTATATGTTAAACAACTCCGTAATATTTAAAAAAAGAAGACAACCAGATTTGTTAGACCTTTATTATATATACCAATTTTTTACGATGCAAACTAACAATATATATACATATATATATATATGTATATGTATGTGATTTTGTGATCAGTGAGAGGTGATGATGGCGGTGGTGATGAGGGTGGTGGTGATGAGGGAACGACGACGTGTGAGGCACACAGCAAGCTTTATAGAGGAATATGTGTCCAACAAACTTGTGAAGCTGTTTGTAAATCTGAAGGGTTTGCCCATGGTCATTGCAAAGGCATCCGTCACCGATGCTTCTGTATGAAAGATTGTCTCATCCTTAATTAAATTCCTTCTTCCCAGGAAAATGCAATTCATGTATGCATGTTATATTTCAATATTGTTTTTTTTTTTTGTGTCTTGGAATAAGATTAATAAATGTCTAATCGATTTTAAAAATTATATCATAATTTTATTATGGTTTTCAAATATATATATATATATATTACATAATTTTAATAAAAATATGTTAACTTAAAATGATACACCATAAAAATGTTTAAAATTGAAATTAATCATAAATAATAAAATTGACTAATTTGCGATCTTGACTTGCGTAGTATTCACAATACATTTTTCTATTAATAAAAAAATTCAAAAAAAGAAGAAGGGAAAAATATATGAACAGTTTTTGTTGCATTCAATATAATTATACATTTAAATTCTTATGAATCATAATTAATTATGTTATAACTTTCAAAACATAAAATTAATTGATAAAACTAAATTTTGTTCATTTAATAAATACTTTAATTTATATATAAAAAAAATCATAATTGTAACAAAATGTCAACAATAAAGAAGAAACAAGGATACCAAAGAAGATATCCCAATCCTTTGTCATTATTATCTCCCTTTCTTTCTTTTTTTTTTTTTTTTTGACTTTTTAATCAAGTATTTGCATTAATTAATTTTTGAGGATGCTTATTACAAAACTATGTTAAGTTACAATAAATTTACATAATAAGATTATGTTTTTTTGACCAAAAGTTTTAAAATATAATTTAAAATAAATTTGAATTAATTGTAATATTGTGATAGGATTTTATATTATTATCTCACTGAGCATTTATTATTATGACAAGAATTAAGGATTCCAATAGACTTATAATTACTATGTATTATTACTCAATGTTTTATGTTATTATTTTTTTTTTCACTACTAGAAAAATCAATTTTAGCGATGAATATTTGCGACGGCCTCATAGTCATCGCAAATTGCAATTGAATTTGCGACCGCTTACTAATCCATCGCAAATTGCAACTGAATTTGCGACCGCCTACTAAGCCGTCGCAAATTGCAACCGAATTTGCGACCGACTACTAAGCCGTTGCAAATTGCAACCGAATTTGCGACTGCCAACTAAGCCGTAGCAAATTGCAACCGAAATTTGCGACAGCCTACTAAGCCGTCGCAAATTGCAACAGAATTTGCGACCGACTACTAAGCCGTCGCAAATTGCAATCGAATTTGCGACTGCCAACTAAACCGTAGAAAATTGCAACCGAAATTTGCGACCGCCTACTAAGCCATCGCAAATTGCAATCGAATTTGTGACCGCCTACTATGTCGTCGTAAATTGCAACAGAATTTGCGACCGCCTACTAAGCCGTCGCAAATTGCAATAGAATTTGCGACCGCCTACTAAGCCGTCGGGAATTGCGATATAATTGGCGAAAACTTTCAAAATGGTTGCCATTTTGGATGGATTTTGTGACGGATCTCTGAGTCGTTGTAATTAGCGACACTCATTTGCGACAACCTTGTGAGTCGTTGTAATTAGCGACAAATACTTGCGACAAACGTTTGAGCTGTCACTATTTGCAACGTAATTTGTGACAGCCATATGAGTCGTTCCAATTAGTGACACACATTTGTGACGGCCATATGAGTCATTGCAATTAGCGACAAATAGTTGTGACGCAATTTTAAGTCGTTGCAATTAGTGACAAATACTTGTGACGACATTTTCTATTGTAATCATTTGCAACAAAATTTGCAATGGTCTTCTATGTCGTCACAATCTAGATGGATATTTGTGACGACCTTATGAGGTGATGCACATTAGTGACAACCATCTAAGTCATCACAATTATTGACGCACATCTACAAAGACCTTCTAAGTCATAGCAATTTGTCATAAAAATTTGAAACCGTCTTCTTAATCGTCGCAATTATCAACAAATATTTGAGACATCTTTCTGACCATTGCTAATAGGGACAAACATATCCGACAACCTTCTAAATTGTTACAGTTAGTGACGCTCGGTTGTAATTAGTGTTACTGGAATGCGATAAGATCATGAATAACTAATATTTGATTAAAATAAAAAAAAAAAAAAAATATTTAAGAATAATAATTAAACATTAAACTACACTCAACTATCATTAATAAAAAAAAAAAAAAAAATAAAAAAAAAAATATATATATATATATAAACATCTTCATTATTTGAGTTATACAATATATATTATCTATAATATATACACATAAAAAGGAAAAATAAAAATAATTATATTAAATTCTTAATTTTTTGAATTATTATTATTATTATTTGCTAAATTAATTTGTGATATTTTAGTTCTTATAATATATATATATATTATTAAATATATATATTATATATGTTTCATTTTAACTTAAAAAAAGATTGTAAAATTTTCCAAAATATATATATATTATATATGTGTAATATAACATATTTATTACTATTAAAACAACAAGAAAATTATTTTTAGAAAAACACAATTTTTTTTAATCTTTATCTATATAATCAGATATTATCTATATTATTATTTTTATAAAAAATAAAATATTTATTTTATTAGTAAAAATATAATTAATTATTTAAATTTTAAATCAAAATTAATATATAATATATATATATAAATTATTTTCTGCTTAAATTACAATTATATTAATTTATATATATATCATTATAATATATAATATATACTATATGATAATATAATTATATATTTTTATTACAACACAAATTTATAATTACATAATTTTTAGATTATATATTATTATAAAATATAATATTATATAATAATAAAGTGTATATAAAATATATATATATTTTAAGGTATAATATAAGATATATTATATAATATATAATAATAATAATAATAATAAATAATAAATAATAAATAAATATATATATATATATATATATATATATATATATATATATATATATATATATATTATATTAGACTTTAATTCAAATCTTTCTAATTAACTTTTTAAGTTAACAAATTTTGCAATTCACTTACAAAATTTTTGATTTGAATTAAGTCTACTTATATATATTAATATATATATATAAATCGAAAGAGAAAATGAAAGAAGTACAAATTTTTAATTAAAAATCTTTTAAATTAATTTTTAAGTTAAAAACTTTTTTAATTCCACTTAAAAAACTTCCAATTCTAATTAAATTTCTTTTTTTCAATTTAAGTTAAAAAACTTTCTAATTATATATAAGTATAATATATAGAATATAATATATACACTAAGGATTTACTTAAAAACTTCCTTTACCAAAAAGAAAAATAAATAAATAAATAAAAATTTCTTTTCCCTCTCAAACTAAACTCAAAAATTCTTTTCGCTCTCAATCTAAACCCATCCTCCTCTTCTTTCCCTCTCAAACCAAACTCATCTTCTTCTCCTCAAAAAAAACTCTTTCCCTCTCAAACCCATCTCCTTCTCTCCAAAAAAACCCTTTCCCTCTCAAACTCATCTTCTTCTCCCCCAAAATATAATTGAAAATAAATTTATTCTTGTTCCAGTTGTGGTTGGCGTTGCCACATGTGCATTTTTGTTCTTGGCTGATCTTGTTACCAATGGTTGTTGCCTCTGAGAACGAGAACCCGAAAATAGTTAACATCATCCTCTTCTTTCCCTCTCAAACCAAACTCATCTTCTTCTCACCCGAAAACAACCCTTTCCCTCTCAAACCCATCTCCTTCTCCCCAAAAAAAACCCTTTCCCTCTAAAATCCATCTTCTTCTTCCCCAACATATAGTTGAAAATAAATTTATTCTTGTTCCAGTTGTGGTCGGCGTTGCCACATGTGCATTTATGTTCTTGGCTGATCTTGTTAGCAATGATTGTTCCCTCTGAGAACGAGAGCCCGAAAGTAGTTAACATCCTCCTCTTCTTTCCCTCTCAAACTAAACTCAAAAATTAATTTCCCCATCAAACTAAACTCATCCTCCTCTTCTTTCCCTCTCAAACTAAACTCAAAAATTAATTTCCCCCTCAAACTAAACTCATCCTCCTCTTCTTTCCCTCTCAAACCAAACTCATCTTCTTCTCCCCCCAAAAAAACTCTTTCCCTCTCAAACTCATCTCCTTCTCCACAAAAAAACACTTTCCCTCTCAAACCCATCTTCTTCTCCCCCAAAATATAGTTAAAAATAAATTTATTCTTGTTCCAGTTGCGTTCGGTGTTGCCACAGGTACATTTCTGTTCTTGGCTGATCTTGTTAGCAATGGTTGTTCCCTCTGAGAACGAGAGCCCGAAAGTAGTTAACATCCTCCTCTTCTTTCCCTCTCAAACCAAACCCGTCTTCTTCTCCCCCCAAAAAAAAAACCATTTCCCCACTCAACTCATCTCCTTCTCCCCAAAAAAACTCTTTCCTTCTCAAACCCATCTTCATCTCCCCCAAAATATAGTCGAAAATAAATTTATTCTTGTTCCAGTTGTGGTCGGCGTTGCCACAGGTGCATTTATGTTCTTGGCTGATCTTGTTAGTAATGGTTGTTCCCTCTGAGAACGAGAGCCCGGAAGTACTTAACATTATCCTCTTCTTTCTCTCTCAAACTAAACTCGAAAATTCTTTTTCCCCTCAAACTAAACTCATTCTCCTCTTCTTTCCCTCTCAAACCAAACACATCTTCTTCTACGCCCAAAAAAACCCTTTCCCACTCAAACCCATCTTCTTCTCCCCCAAAATATAGTTGAAAATAAATTTATTCTTGTTTCAGTTGTGGTCGGCGTTGCCACAAGTGCATTTATGTTCTTGGCTGATCTTGTTAGCAATGGTTGTTCCCTCTGAGAATGAGAGCCCGAAAGTAGTTAACATCCTCATCTTCTTTCCATCTCAATTAAAACTCAAAAATTATTTTCCCCCTCAAACTAAACTCATTCTCCTCTTCTTTCCCTCTCAAACCAAACCCATCATCTTCTCCCCAAAAAAAAACCCTTTCCCTCTCAAACCCATCTCCTTCTCCCAAAAAACAAACTCTTTCCCTCTCAAACTCATCTTCTTCTCCCCCAAAATATAGTTGAAAATAAATTTATTCTTGTTACAGTTGTGGTCGATGTTGCCACAGGTGCATTTCTGTTCTTGGCTGATCTTGTTAGCAATGGTTGTCCCCTCTGAGAACGAGAGCCCGAAAGTAGTTAACATCCTCCTGTTCTTTCCCTCTTAAACTAAACTCAAAAATTCTTTTCCCCTTCAAACTAAACTCATCCTCCTCTTCTTTCCCTTTCAAACCAAACCCATCTTCTTCTCCCCCCAAAAAAACCATTTCCCTCTCAAACCCATCTCTTTCTCCAAAAAAAAAACCCTTTCCCTCTCAAACCCATCTCCTTCTCCCCCAAAATATAGTTGAAAATAAATTTATTCTTGTTCCAGTTGTGGTCGGCGTTGCCACAGGTGCATTTCTGTTCTTGGCTGATCTTGTTAGCAATGGTTGTTCCCTCTGAGAACGCGAGCCCGAAAGTAGTTAACATCCTCCTCTTCTTTCCCTCTCAAACTAAACTCAAAAATTCTTTCCCCCCTCAAACTAAACTCATCCTCCTCTTCATTCCCTCTTAAACCAAACCCTTCTTCTTCTCCCCCAAAAAGAACCCTTTCCCTCTCAAACCCATCTCCTTCTCCCCAAAAAAAACCCTTTCCCTCTCAAACATATCTTCTTCTCCCCCAAAATATAGTTGAAAATAAATTTATTCTTGTTCCAGTTGTGGTTGGGGTTGCCACAGGTGCATTTCTGTTCTTGGCTGATCTTGTTAGCAATTGATGTTCCCTCTGAGAACGAGAGCCCGAAAGTAGTTAACATCCTCCTCTTCTTTCCCTCTCAAACTAAACTCAAAAATTCTTTTCCCCCTCAAACTAAACTCATCCTCCCCTTCTTTCCCTCTCAAACCAAACCCAACTTCTTATCCCCCAAAAACACCCTTTCCCTATCAAACCCATCTCCTTCTCCCCCAAAAAAACCATTTTCCTCTCAAACCCATCTTCTTCTCCCCCAAAATATAGTTGAAAATAAATTTATTCTTGTTCAATATTGGTCAGGGTTGCCACATGTGCATTTCTGTTCTTGGCTGATCTTGTTAGCAATGGTTGTTCCCTCTGAGAACGAGAGCCCGAAAGTAGTTAACATCCTCCTCTTCATTCCTTCTCAAACTAAACTCAAAAATTCTTTTCCCCCTCAAACTAAACTCATCCTCCTCTTCTTTCCCTCTCAAACCAAACTCATCTTCTTCTCCCCCCAAAAAACCCTTTCCCTCTCAAACCCATCTTCTTCTCCCCCAAAATATAGTTGAAAATAAAATTATTCTTGTTCTAGTTGTGGTCGGCGTTGCCACAGGTGCATTTCTGTTCTTGGCTGATCTTGTTAGCAATGATTGTTCCCTTTGAGAACGAGAGCCTGAAAGTAGTTAACATCCTCTTCTTCTTTCCCTCTCAAACTAAACTCAAAAATTCTTTTCCCCCTCAAACGAAACTCATCCTCCTCTTCTTTCCCTCTCAAACCAAACCCATCTTCTTCTCCCCCAAAAAAACCCTTTTACTCTCAAACCCATCTGCTTCTCCCAAAAAAAAAAAACTCTTTCCCTCTCAAACTCATCTTCTTCTCCCCCAAAATATAGTTGAAAATATATTTATTCTTGTTCCATTTGTGGTCGGCGTTGCCACAAGTGCATACCTGTTCGTGGCTGATCTTGTTAGCAATGGTTGTTCCCTATGAGAACGAGAGTCCGAAAGTAGTTAACATTCTCCTCTTCTTTCCCTCTCAAACTAAACTCCAAAATTCTTTTCACCCTCAAACTAAACTCATCCTCCTCTTCTTTCCCTCTCAAACCAAACCCGTCATATTCTCCCCCAAAAAACAATTCTTTCCCTCTCAAACCCATCTCCTTCTCCCCCCAAAAAAACCATTTCCCTCTCAAACCCATCTCCTTCTCCCCCAAAATATAGTTGAAAATAAATTTATTCTTATTCCAGTTGTGGTCGGCGTTGCCACATGTGCATTTCTGTTCTTGGCTGATCTTGTTAGAAATGGTTGTTCCCTCTGAGAACGAGAGCCCGAAAGTAGTTAACATCCGCCTCTTCTTTTCCTCTCAAACTAAACTCAAAATTCTTTCCCCCCTCAAACTAAACTCGTCCTCCTCTTCTTTCCCTCTCAAACCAAAACCATCTTCTTCTCCCCAAAAAAAAACCCTTTCCCTCTCAAACCCATCTCCTTCTCCCCAAAAACAATCCTTTCCCTCTCAAACCCATCTCCTTCTCCCCAGAAAAAATCCTTTCCCTCTCGAACCTATCTTCTTCTCCCCCAAAATATAGTTGAAAATAAATTTATTCTTGTTCCAGTTGTGGTCGGCGTTGCCACAGGTGCATTTATGTTCTTGGCTGATCTTGTTAGCAATGGTTGTTCCCTTTGAGAACGAGAGCCCGAAATTAGTTAACTTCCTCTTCTTCTTTTCCTCTCTAACTAAACTCAAAAATTCTTTTCCTCCTCAAACTAAACTCATCCTCCTCTTCTTTCCCTATCAAACCAAACATATGTTCTTCTCCCCCAAACAAAACCCTTTTACTCTCAAACCCATCTCATTCTCCCAAAACAAAAACCCTTTCTCTCTCAAATTCATCTTCTTCTCCCCCAAAATATAGTTGAAAATAAATTTATTCTTGTTCCAGTTGTGGTTTACGTTGCCACAGTTGCATTTCTGTTCTTGGCTGATCTTGTTAGCAATGGTTCTTCCCTCTGAGAACGAGAGCCCGAAAGTAGTTAAAATTCTCCTCTTCTTTCCCTCTCAAACTAAACTCAAAAATTCTTTTCCCTCTCAAACTAAACTCATCCTTCTCTTCTTTCCCTCTCAAACCAAACCCATCTTCTTCTCCCCCAAAATATAGTTGAAAATAAATTTATTCTTGTTCCAGTTGTGGTCGACGTAGCCACAAGTGCATTTCTGTTCTTGGCGGATCTTGTTAATAATGGTTGTCCCCTCTGAGAACGAGAGCCCGAAAGTAGTTAACATCCTCCCGTTCTTTCCCTCTCAAACTAAACTCAAAAATTCTTTTCCCCCTCAAACTAAATTCATCCTCCTCTTCTTTCCCTCTCAAACCAAACCCATCTTCTTCTCCCCCAAAAAGAACCCTTTCCCTCTCAAACCCATCTTCTTATGCCCAAAACTAACACTTTCCATCTCAAACCCATCTCCTTCTCCCCAAAACAAATCCTTTCCCTCTCAAACCCATCTTCTTCTCCTCAAAAATATAGTTCAAAATTAATTTATTCTTGTTCCAGTTGTGGTCGGCGTTGCCACAGCTGCATTTCTGTTCTTGGCTGATCTTGTTAGCAATGGTTGTTCCCTTTGAGAACGAGAGCCCGAAAGTAGTTAACATCCTCTTCTTCTTTTCCTCTCAAACTAAGCTCAAAAATTCTTTTCCCCCTCAAACTAAACTCATCCTCCTCTTCTTTCCCTCTCAAACGAAACCCATCTTCTTCTCCCCCAAAAAGAACCCTTTCCCTCTCAAACCCATCTCCTTCTCCCCCAAAAAAAACCATTTCCCTCTCAAACCCATCTTCTTCTACCCCAAAATATAGTTGAAAATAAATTTATTCTTGTTCCAGTTGTGGTCGGCGTTGCCACAGGTGCATTTCTGTTCTTGGCTGATCTTATTAGCAATTGTTGTTCCCTCTGAGAACGAGAGCCCGGAAGTAGTTAACATCCTCCTCTTCTTTCCCTCTCAAACTAAACTCAAAAATTCTTTTCCCCCTCAAACTAAACTCATCCTCCTCTTCTTTCCCTCTCAAACCAAACCCAACTTCTTCTCCCCCCAAAAAAACCCTTTCCCTATCAAACCCATCTCCTTCTCCCCCAAAAAAACCATTTTCCTCTCAAACCCATCTTCTTCTCCCCCAAAATATAGTTGAAAATAAATTTATTCTTGTTCAATTTTGGTCAGCGTTGCCACAGGTGCATTTCTGTTCTTGGCTGATCTTGTTAGCAATGGTTGTTCCCTCTGAGAACGAGAGCCCGAAAGTAGTTAACATCCTCCTCTTCTTTCCCAGTCAAACTAAACTCAAAAATTCTTTTCCCACTCAAACTAAACTCATCCTCCTCTTCTTTCCCTCTCAAACCAAACTCATCTTCTTCTCCCTCAAAAAAACCCTTTCCCTCTCAAACCCATCTCCTTCTCCCCAAAAAAAACTCTTTACCTCTCAAACCCATCTTCTTCTCCCCCAAAATATAGTTGAAAATAAAATTATTCTTGTTCTAGTTGTGGTCGGCGTTGCCACAGGTGCATTTCTGTTCATGGCTGATCTTGTTAGCAATGATTGTTCCCTTTGAGAACGAGAGTCTGAAAGTAGTTAACATCCTCTTCTTCTTTTCCTCTCAAACTAAACTCAATAATTCTTTTCCCCCTCAAACTAAATCATCCTCCTCTTCTTTCCCTCTGAAACCAAACTCATCTTCTTCTCCCCCAAAAAAAACCCTTTTACTCTCAAACCCATCTCCTTCTCCCCAAAATAAAAACTCTTTCCCTCTCAAACTCATCTTCTTCTCCCCCAAAATATAGTTGAAAATAAATTTATTCTTGTTCCAGTTGTGGTCGGCGTTGCCACAGGTGCATTTCTGTTCTTGGCTGATCTTATTAGCAATGGTTGTTCCCTCTGAGAACGAGAGCCCGAAAGTAGTTAACATCCTCCTCTTCTTTCCCTCTCAAACCAAACCCGTCTTCTTCTCCCCCCAAAAAAAAAACCATTTCCCACTCAAACTCATCTCCTTCTCCCCCAAAAAAACTCTTTCCTTCTCAAACCCATCTTCATCTCCCCCAAAATATAGTCGAAAATAAATTTATTCTTGTTCCAGTTGTGGTCGGCGTTGCCACAGGTGCATTTCTGTTCTTGGCTGATCTTGTTAGCAATGGTTGTTCCCTCTGAGAACGAGAGCCCGAAAGTAGTTAATCATCCTCCTCTTCTTTCCCTCTCAAACCAAAACCTCTTCTTCTCCCCCCAAAAAAAAAAACCCTTTCCCTCTCAACCCATCTCTTTCTCCCCAAAAACAATCCTTTCCCTCTCAAACCATCCAAACCATCTCCTTCTCCCCAGCAGAAAAATCCTTGCCTCTCAAACCCATCTTCTTCTCTCCCAAAATATGTTGAAAATAAATTTATTCTTGTTCCAGTTGTGGTCGGCGTTGCCACAGGTGCATTTCTGTTCATGCGGATCTTGTTAGCAATGGTTTGTTCCTCTGAGACGAGAGCCCGAAAGTAGTTAACATCCTCCTCTTCTTTCCCTCTCAACTAAACTCAAAAATTCTTTTCCCCCCCTCAAACTAAACTCATCCTCGTCTTCTTTCCCTCTCAAAAACCATCTTCTTCTACCCCAAAAAAACCCTTTCCCCCTCTCAAACCCATCTCCTTCTCCCCAAAAACAATCCTTTCCCTCTCAAACCCATCTCCTTCTCCCCAGAAAAAATCCTTTCCCTCTCAACCCATCTTCTTCTCCCCCCAAATATAGTTGAAATAATTTATTCTTGTTCCAGTTGGGTCGGCGTTGCCACATGTGCATTTCTGTTCTTGGCTGATCTTGTTAGCAATGGTTGTACCCTTGAGAACGAGAGCCCAAAAGTAGTTAACATCCTCCACTTCTTTCTCTCTCAAACTAAACTCAAAAATTCTTTTTCCCCTCAAACTAAACTCATTCTCCTCTTCTTTCCCTCTCAAACCAACCCCATCTTCTTCTCCCCGAAAAAACCCTTCCCTCTCAAACCCATCTCCTTCTCCCAAAAAAAACCCTTTCCCTCTCAAACCCATCTCTTCTCCCCCAAAATTAGTTGAAATAAATTTATTCTTGTTCCAGTTGTGGTCAGCGTTGCCACATGTGCATTTATGTTCTTGGCTGATCTTGTTAGCAATGGTTGTTTCCTCTGAGAACGAGCCCGAAAGTATTTAACATCCTCTTTCTTCTTTCCTCTCAAACTAAACTCAAAAATCTTTTCCCCCTCAAACTAAACTCATCCTCCTCTTCTTTCCCTTTCTCAACCAAACCCATCTTCTTCTCTTCCCCAAAAAAAATCTTTCCCTCTCAAACCCATCTCCTTCTCCCCCAAAAAAACCCTTTCACTCTCAAACCCATCTCCTTCTCCCCCCAAATATAGTTGAAAATAATTTATTCTTGTTCCAGTTGTGGTCGGCGTTGCCACAGTGCATTTCTGTTCTTGGATGATCTTGTTAGCAATGGTTGTTCCCTCTGAGAACGAGAGCCCGAAAGTAGTTAACATCCTCCTCTTCTTTCCCTCTCAAACTAAACTCAAAATTTTCCCCCCTCAAACTAACTCAAAAATTTTTCCCCCCTCAACTAACTCATCCTCCTCTTCTTTCCCCTCAAACCAAAACCATCTTCTTCTTCTCCTAAAAAAAACCCTTTCCCTCTCAAACCCATCTCCTTTTCCCCCAAAAACAATCCTTTCCCTCTCAACCCATCTCCTTCCTCCCCAGACAAATCCTTTCCCACTCAAACCATCTTCTTCTTCTTCTTCTCCCCAAATATAGTTGAAATAATTTAATTCTTGTTCCAGTTGTGGTCGGCGTTGCCACAGGTGCATTTATGTTCTTGGCTGATCTTGTTAGTATGGTTGTTCCTCTGAGAACGAGAGCCCGAAAGTAGTTAACATCCTCCTGTTCTTTCCCTCTCAAACTAAACTCAAAAATTCTTTCCCCCTCAAACTAATTCATCGTCCTCTTCTTTCCCTCTCAAACCAAACCCATCTTCTTCTCCCCGAAAAAGAACCCTTTGCCTCTCAAACCCATCTTCCTCTCCCCAAAACTAACACTTTCCCTCTCAAACCCATCTCCTTCTCCCCAAAAAAAATCCTTTCCCTCTCAACCTCATCTTCTTCTCCTCCAAAATATAGTTGAAAATTAATTTATTCTTGTTCCAGTTGTGGTCGGCGTTGCCACAGCTGCATTTCTGTTCTTGGCTGATCTTGTTAGCAATGGTTGTTCCCTTTGAGAACGAGAGCCCGAAAGTAGTTAACATCCTCTTCTTCTTTTCCTCTCAAACTAAACTCAAAAATTCTTTTCACACTCAACTAAACTCATCCTCCTCTTCTTTCCCTCTCAAACCAACCCAACTTCTTCTTCTCCCCCAAAAAGAACCCTTTCCCTCTCAAACCCATCTCCTTCTCCCCAAAAAAACCATTTCCCTCTCAACCCATCTCTCTACCCTTCTTCCCCCAAAATATAGTTGAAATAAATTTATTCTTGTTCCAGTTGTGGTCGGCGTTGCCACAGGTGCATTTTGTTCTTGACTGATCTTGTTAGCAATGGTTGTTCCCTCTGAGAACGAGAGCCCGAAAGTAGTTGACATCCTCCTCTTCTTTTCCTCTCAAACTAAACTCAAAAATTCTTTTCCCCCTCAAAGTAAACTCATCCTCCTCTTCTTTCCCTCTCAAACCAAACTCATCTCTTCTCCCCCAAAATATAGTTGAAAATAAATTTATTCTTGTTCCAGATGTGGTCGGCGTTGCCACAGGTGCATTTTGTTCTTGGCTGATCTTGTTAGCAATGGTTGTCCCCTCTGAGAACGAGAGCCCGAAAGTAGTTAACATCCTCTTCTTCTTTCCCTTTCAAACTAAACTCAAAAATTCATTTCCCCGGAAACTAAACTCATCCTCCTTCTTTCCCCCTCAAACCAAACACATCTTCTTCTCCCCAAAAAATTTATTTCCCTCTCAAACACATCTCATCTCCCCAAAGAAACCCTTCCCTCTCAAACCATATTCTTCTCCCCCAACATATAGTTGAAAATAAATTTTCTTATTCCAGTTGTGGTCGGCGTTGCCACAGGTGCATTTCTGTTATGGCTGATCTTGTTAGCAGTGGTTGTTCCCTCTGATAATGAGAGCCCGAAAGTAGTTAACATCCTCCTCTTCTTTCCATCACAATTAAATCTCCAAAATTCCTTTCCCCCTCAAACTAAACTAATCCTCCTCTTCTTTCCCTCTAAACCAAACCCATCATCTTCTCCCCAAAAAAAAACCCTTTCCCTCTCAAACCATTCTCCTTCTCGCCAAAAAAAACTCTTTCCCTCTCAAACTCATTTTCTTCTCCCCAAAATATAGTTGAAAATAAATTTATTCTTGTTCCAGTTGTGGTCGACGTTGCCACAGGTGCATTATGTTCTTGGCTGATCTTGTTAGCAATGGTTGTCCCTCTCAGACCGAGAGCCCGAAAGTAGTTAACATCCTCCTGTTCTTTCCCTCTCAAACTAAACTCAAAAATTCTTTTCACCCTCAAACTAAGCTCATCCTCCTCTTCTTTCCCTCTTAAACCAAACTCATCTTCTTCTCCCCCAAAAAGAACCCTTTCCCTCTCAAACCCATCTCCTTCTCCCCAAAACTAACCTTTTCCCTCTCAAACCCATCTTCTTCTCCCCCAAAATATAGTTGAAAATAAATTTATTCTTGTTCCAGTTGTGGTCGGCGTTGCCACAGGTACATTTCTGTTCTTTGCTGATCTTGTTAGCAATGGTTGTTCCCTCTGAGAACGAGAGCCCGAAAGTAGTTAACATCCTCCTCTTCTTTCCCTCTCAAACCAAATTCAAAAATTCTTTTCCCCCTCAAACTAAACTCATCCTCCTCTTCTTTCCCTCTCAAACCAAACCCATCTTCCTCTCCCCCAAAAAAAAACTCTTTCCCTCTCAAACTCATCTCCTTCTCCCCAAAAAAAAAACTTTTTCCCTCTCAAACCCATCTTCTTCTCCGCCAAAATATAGTTGAAAATAAATTTATTATTGTTCCAGTTGTGGTCAGCGTTGCCAGAGGTGCATTTCTGTTCTTGGCTGATCTTGTTAACAATGGTTGTTCCCTCTGAGAACGAGAACCCGAAAGTAGTTAACATCCTCCTCTTCTTTCCCTCTCAAACTAAACTCAAAAATTCTTTCCCCCCTCAAACTAAACTCATCCTCCTCTTCTTTCCCTCTCAAACCAAAACCATCTTCTTCTCCCCCCAAAAAAACCCTTACCCTCTCAAACCAATCTCCTTCTCCCCAAAAAAAATCCTTTCCCTCTCAAACCCATCTTCTTCTCCCCCAAAATATAGTTGAAAATTAATTTATTCTTGTTCCAGTTGTGGTCGGCGTTGCCACAGGTGCATTCCTGTTCTTGGCTGATCTTGTTAGCTATGGTTGTTCCCTTTGAGAACGAGAGCCCGAAAGTAGTTAACATCCTCTTCTTCTTTCCCTCTCAAACTAAACTCAAAAATTCTTTTCCCCCTCAAACTAAACTCATCCTCCTCTACTTTCCCTCTCAAACCAAACCCATCTTCTTCTCCCCCAAAAAGAACCCTTTCCCTCTCAAACCCATCTCCTTCTCCCCAAAAAAAACCGTTTCCCTCTCAAACCCATCTTCTTCTCCCCCAAAATATAGTTGAAAATAAATTTATTCTTGTTCAATTTTGGTCAGCGTTGCCACAGGTGCATTTCTGTTCTTGGCTGATCTTGTTAGCAATGGTTGTTCCCTCTGAGAACGAGAGCTCGAAAGTAGTTAACATCCTCCTCTTCTTTCCCTCTCAAACTAAACTCAAAAATTCTTTTCACCCTCAAACTAAACTCATCCTCTTCTTCTTTCCCTCTCAAACCAAACTCGTCTTCTTCTCCCCCAAAAAAACCCTTTTACTCTCAAACTCATCTCCTTCTCCCCAAAAAAAACTCTTTACCTCTCAAACCCATCTTCTTCTCCCCCAAAATATAGTTGAAAATAAAATTATTCTTGTTCAATTTTGGTCAGCGTTGCCACAAGTGCATTTCTGTTCTTGGCTGATCTTGTTAGCAATGGTTGTTCCCTCTGAGAACGAGAGCCCGAAAGTAGTTAACATCCCCTCCTCTCTTTCCCTCAAACTAAACTCAAAATTCTTTCCCCCTCAAACTAAACTCATCCTCCTCTTCTTTCCCTCTCAAACCAAACTCATCTTCAACTCCCCCAAAAAAACCCTTACCCTCTCAAACTTATCTCCTTCTCCCCAAAAAAAACTCTTTCCCTCTCAAACTCATCTTCTTCTCCCCCAAAATATAGTTGAAAATAAATTTATTCATGTTCCAGTTGTGGTCGCCGTTGCCACAGGTGCATTTCTGTTCTTGGCTGATCTTGTTAACAATGGTTGTTCCCTCTGAGAACGAGAGCCCGAAAGTAGTTAACATCCTCCTCTTCTTTCCCTCTCAAACTAAACTCAAAAATTCTTTCCCCCCTCAAACTAAACTCATCCTCCTCTTCTTTCCCTCTCAAACCAAAACCATCTTCTTCTCCCCCAAAGAAAACCTTTTCCCTCTCAAACCCATCTCCTTCTCCCCAAAAACAATCCTTTCCCTCTCAAACCCATCTCCTTCTCCCCATAAAAAATCCTTTCCCTCTCAAACTCATCTTCTTCTCCCCAAAATATAGTTAAAAATAAATTTATTCTTGTTCCAGTTGTGGTCGGCGTTGCCACAGGTGCATTTCTGTTCTTGGCTGATCTTGTTAGCAATGGTTGTTCCCTTTGAGAACGAGAGCCCGAAAGTAGTTAACATCATCTTCTTCTTTTCCTCTCAAACTAAACTCAAAAATTCTTTTCCCCCTCAAACTAAACTCATCCTCCTCTTCTTTCCTTCTCAAACCAAACTCATGTTCTTTTCCCCCAAACAAAACCCTTTTACTTTCGAACTCATCTCCTTCTCCCCAAAAAACCCCTTTCTCTCTCAAACTCATCTTCTTCTCCCCCAAAATATAGTTGAAAATAAATTTATTCTTGTTCTAGTTGTGGTTGGCGTTGCCACTGGTGCATTTCTGTTCTTGGCTGATCTTGTTAGCAATGGTTGTTCCCTCTGAGAACGAGAGCCCGAAAGTAGTTAACATTCTCCTCTTCTTTCCCTCTCAAACTAAACTCAAAAATTCTTTTCCTTCTCAAACTAAACTCATCCTCCTCTTCTTTCCCTCTCAAACCAAACCCATCTTCTTCTCCCCCAAAAAAAAACTCTTTCCCTCTCAAACTCATCTCCTTTTCCCCAAAAAAAACACTTTCCCCTCTCAACCCCATCTTCTTCTCCCCCAAAATATAGTTGAAAATAAATTTATTCTTATTCCAGTTGTGGTCGGCGTTGCCACAGGTGCATTTCTGTTCTTTGCTGATCTTGTTAGGTATGGTTGTTCCCTTTCAGAACGAGAGCCCGAAAGTAGTTAACATCCTCTTCTTCTTTCCCTCTCAAACTAAACTCAAAAATTCTTTTCCCCCTCAAACTAAACTCATCCTCCTCTTCTTTCCCTCTCAAACCAAACTCATCTTCTTCTCCCCCAAAAACAACCCTTTTACTCTCAAACCCATCTCCTTCTCCCCAAAAAAAACCCTTTCCCTCTCAAACTCATCTTCTTCTCCCCCAAAATATAGTTGAAAATAAATTTATTCTTGTTCCAGTTGTGGTCGGCGTTTCCACAGGTGCATTTCTATTCTTGGCTGATCTTGTTAGCAATGGTTGTTCTCTCTGAGAACGAGAGCCCAAAAGTAGTTAACATCCTCCTCTTCTTTCCCTCTCAAACTAAACTCAAAAATTCTTTTCCCCCTCAAACTAAACTCATCCTCCTCTTCTTTCCCTCTCAAACTAAACCCATCTTCTTCTCACCCCAAAAAAAACTCTTTCACTCTCAAACCCATCTCCTTCTCCCCCAAAAAAACTCTTTCCCTCTCAAACCCATCTTCTTCTCCCCCAAAATATAGTTGAAAATAAATTTATTCTTGTTCCAGTTGTGGTCGGCATTGCCACAGGTGCATTTCTGTTCTTGGCTAATCTTGTTAGCAATGGTTGTTCCCTCTTAGAACGAGAGTCCGAAAGTAGTAACGTCCTCCTCTTCTTTCCCTCTCAAACCAAACTCATCTTCTTCTCCCCAAAAAAAAACTCTTTCCCTCTCAAACCCATCTCCTTCTCCCCAAAAAAACTCTTTCCCTCTCAAACCCATCTTCTTCTCCCCCAAAATATTTAAATTTTATCTTGTTCCAGTTGCGGTCGCGTTGCCACAGTACATTTCTGTTCTTGGCTGATCTTGTTAGCATGGTTGTTCCCTCTATAACGAGAGCCTGAATAGTTAACATCCTCCCCTCCTCTTCTTTCCCTCTCAAACTAAACTCAAAAATTCTTTTCCCCCTCAAACTATACTCATCCTCCTCTTCTTTCCATCTCAAACCAAATCTATCTTCTTCTCCCAAAAAAAAAAAACCCTTTCCCTCTCAAACCCATCTTCTTCTTCCCCAAAATATAGTTGAAAATAATTTATTCTTGTTCCAGTTGTGGTCGGCGTGAAATTGAGGATGCTTACAAACAAGGCATTTACAAGGGCATCGTGGCGCTTCTGTTTGTTACTCAATCCCAAAGGTTCAAGCTTGTGCAGCCGCTACTTTGTCTGCGGGCTTGTAAAGGTAGTACAATAGTAATTTAATGTTGCTAAAGACCCAGTACTCAGAGATCATCAATATCTTTTCTAGATTTTCGACAAGGGAATATTTTCTCTTGAAGGATGTTGATAAGGCAATGGAGATCTTATGCATCAGAGTGGAAGAAGAGCTTCATCCATGCTTGAGGCAACATGAGGAGGTTTTCCCTTAGATCAAGAGTTCTGAGAATGTTACCAAAGTCACCACATGAGCATTCATTCCTTAAATGTGGAAACGGTTATTATCTCTAACAATGATTTCTCTGCCAACAATTCTTGAGATGAACTTTATAGCACTATGGCAGTCAGCACAGACTCTTAGATTTTTTGTAATCCTTATGGGGACTCCAGGAGAAGAGCAATAAGGCCAATGCTAGGCATCTTTTCACTATGGTACCAAACTTCTGATTCTTTCTCCTCTTCTTGTAAATCATACAGTGCTAGGTTTGTGTCAGGAATGTAATCGGCAGCTTTCATATCTTTCTTCAGCTTCAAGCATTGCTTGAATCTCTGTATTTCTCCATGTGATTCATCTTTTGCTTGGAATACATGAACAGTGTTCTTGATGCTGATCCACTATATCCAGTACCCTTCTTGATCCCTACTTTTTCATCTCCTTCCTCACAAGATTGGCCTCTTCCCCTGTAATGTTGTCAATATTTATTCATAGTTGTGAAGAAGATTCAGGAAACCATTTACAGAACACTAGATATTCATCATGAAAAAATTATAGCAAATTGTAATTCCACAATTCCACTACCGTAGTGGAATCCTTATTCACCCACAATTCCACTACCGTAGTGGAATCCTCCTCTCTCACTCTCTATACATACACCACAGCTTCTATATATATAGATACATATATAGCATAGGTAGGCAGACAATGTAAAAACTTCATTAGATTACATGGTATCAGAGTGTCTTCAGTATTCTTCTCCAGTTCATGATCTTCCGTTTCAGGCTTACACCATTCTGTTTCTCTCATCAAGTTCCTTTCTGGCGCATTCCTCTCAGTTGTAACTCGCTCTAGTTCATCTCTGTAATGTTTCAGAGCTTCCCTTTTTTTTTTCTTCTTTCAAAGATATATTCCTTCTCCCGCTTGTTTCCAACAGCTACTCTACACTGACAAACCCGCGGGTACTACATACTACCGACTACCGGCCTCCACCCTTTTCAAGAACCACTGAATATATCCTCCTCCATCCTAAAACCCTCTTCCTGTTATCCGAAATTGACAAAAAAATTTAAAAATTAAAAAAAAAAAAAATTCAGCGACGTCGTTTACTATTCTATCAATTCCTCCTTTACTATTTTATCATTTCATGCATATGGTCGGTTAATCCGCCTGAATATAATTGTTGCAATTCCTTCCTTTACTATTTTATCATTTCATGCATATGGTCGGTTAATCCGCCTGAATATAATTGTTGCAATTCTCCCTTTACTATTTATCATTTCATGCATATGGTCGGTTAATCCGCCTGAATATAATTGTTGCATCTATATATATATACTGTATCTATATAATATATGGCCGGTTTAACCGCCTAAATTAATCTGTAATTTTATTGTGTTCTTTCTTGCTTCCAACCTCTCTTCTACCCTCAAAGCTTTCTTCAATGGCTGACACCCCTCATCTCGCATTCTCTGTCACAAATATCAAACACACATCTCTGTTACTCTTGATTTTGAAGAATCTAATTATCAATACTGGACAACCTTATTCCTCGTTCTCCTTGGACGCTTTGCCCTCGACGATCACCTTGACAGCACCAAACACCACCCTCTACAGACCCTTCCTATACCTCTTGGAAACAACTAGATTACCTTATACTCTCTTGGATCTACAGCACCATATCAAAAGACCTCTTCAAACAAGTACTCAAGAAAGACACCACGACCGCCGCAGTATGGAAATCCCTCAATGACCTCTTCACCTAATAAAGAAACCGAGCCCTACAATTGGAAGACAAATTCCGTCTCCAAAAGAAAGGTACCCTCTCTATTCATGAGTATTGCTCACTAATGAAAGACCTTGCAGACCAACTTGGTGACGTTGATCATCAAATTTCAGACAAATCACTCATCCTCACTATCCTCCGGGGCTTACCATCCGACTATGACACTCAAAAATCCACCATCCCCCTCCAAAAACCCTTCCCATCTTTCTTAGAAACTGAAAATATCCTTCATGCCAGAGAAATCACATTAAAAGAACAAGAAATTCAAAATATCATCCTGCCACCGCCCTGAACACCACCACACCACCCCTTTCGCCGCCCCAAGCCGTCCTCTCTGCTCTTACTGTCACAAGTATGGACACTCCCATGATGTCTGCTACTCTCTCCATGGTTATCCACCCTCTCGTGGTGGACGCTCCTCTCGTAGTGGCCGCGGAGGATATCGTGGTGGCTACACACCGCTAACACGCCACCACGCCAGCCTGCCTCCGCCGACCCGACAATTCTCTCAACCACCGACTGTTTCCGGGCCGCCACCAACAGATCCGGCCTTCTTGGCCCAAGACCCACCTTCGGTCTCTCTACCTTCATTCCCTCTCACCGCGTTTCTCAAGATGCAAACTCCTTTCAGCAACTTCACTCAACTGGCATTAACTCTCTCTCTCCTCATATGCCTTTTAATAACCCTATGACTCAACAAGGGTTGATAAATCAATTTGACAATCTTGCCCTTCAAGTTCCCAATGACACATGGTACATGGATTCTGGAGCATCTTCCCACATGGCATCCAATGCAGGTATCCTTCACACTTCTTTCAATTTTAGTAATTATGCTCATCCTGATATTGTAGTTGGTAACGGTTCCACCTTACCTGTTTCACAAATCGGAAATTCCCAATTACCCTCTCATCCTAATTTAAAACTCAACAATATTTTAATCTCCCCTCACTGGTCAAAAATTTAATTTCTGTCCGTCAATTCACTAAAGACAACAATTGTTCAATAGAATTTGACCCGTATGGTTTTTCTGTCAAGAACCTCACCAACCAAGTCGAGATCTTCAGATGCAATAGCCACGGAGACCTTTATCCAGTCACCAACCTCAAGAATCATTCATCACTCCTCGCCTATCCACGCACCTCTACTTTATGGCACCGAAGATTAGGTCATCCAGGTTCTCATGTTTTTCAATTTCTAGTTTCAAATAAATTCATTGATTGTAATCGAAACTCATCTTTAGATATTTGTGATGCCTGCCAATTGGGAAAACATGTAAAATTGCCTTTTAATAATTACTCTCCTCCCCTTTGCCCCTTTTGATATCCATGCTGATTGTGGACTTCACCTATTTACAGTGTTACTAGTTACAAATACTACCTTGTCTTACTTGATAACTTCACCCATTACTCTTGGGTCTATCCTCTACGTCACAAATCTGAAGTCTATGCTAAATTTCAAGACTTCCATGCCCTGATAAAAACTCAATTCAATTCTCAAATAAAAGCCTTTCAATGTGACCATGGAAGAGAATTTGACAATCAATCTTTTCAAAAATTCTTTGCTTCCCTCGGTATAATCTTTCGTTTCCCTTGCCCACATACCTCTCAACAAAATGGTAAAGCTGAACGTATCATTCGAACATTAAACAATATAAGTCGCACCCTCCTTTTCCAAGCTCGTCTCCCTCCGTCTTTCTGGGTAGAGAGTCTCTACATGGCTAATCATTTACTTAACCTCACTCCCACAACCACAATTAATTACATGACTCCCTATGAAAAACTCTTTCATAGCCCACCTACTTACTCTCATCTACGAGTCTTCGGCTGCCTATGCTATCCCAATACTTCTGCTACCATGCCCCACAAACTTGCCCCTCGTTCTCGTCGATGCATATTCCTGGGTTTTCCTGCTTATCACCGTGGTTACAAATGTCTGGATCTCGACACCGGCAAAATTATCATATCCCGCCATGTGGTCTTTAATGAAAATTGTTTCCCCTACTCTTCTGCTCCCCTAGACACCTCCACTTATGATTTCCTCGAACCTCATGACTCGCCCTCACCTGCCTTCCACCTCCCCACCAAGCATCTATTCTCTCCCGCACCTACAGTTAATAACCATCCAACCCCCCCCACCCTTCCCAAGCCACCACCACAAACTCTTCATCTCCCCCTCCCTCATCTCACCCAATGGTTACTCGTCGAATGACAGGCAACCTCAAACCTCGCATCCTAATGAACCTCTCCACTTCCACAATATCCCCCATTCCTCATTCCTACAAACAAGCCCTAAAAGACTTGAACTGGACCAAAGCAATGCAGGATGAATATAATGCTCTAATTGAAAATGATACATGGGATCTTGTACCTTGTCCTACTAATGCTCCTATTGTCTCTGGAAATGGTTGTATCGCCACAAATTCAATTCAGATGGCTCTCTTGAAAGACATAAAGCTCGTTGGGTAGTTCGAGGATTCACCCAAACTCCAGGGGTGGACTTTGATGAGACTTTTAGCCCTGTTGTGAAACCTGCCACCATTCGCACTGTCCTTAGCATAGCTGTTTCCCACAATTGGCCTATTCATCAAATGGACGTTAAAAATGCTTTCCTTCATGGGGACATCAAAGAAACCATTTACTGCCAACAACCATCTGGTTTTGTTGATCCCAATCATGTCTGTCGTCTGAAGAAAGCTCTTTACGGCCTCAAACAAGCTCCCCGGGCCTGGTATCAAAAATTTGCTAGTTTCATCACCTCTATTGGCTTCACCAGTACCAAATCTGACTCCTCTCTCTTTGTCTACAACAAAGGTTCCCACATCGCTTACTTACTACTCTATGTTGATGATATCCTTCTCACTGCCTCCTCAGACACTCTCCTACGTGACATTATGACTCTTCTCTCCAAACAATTCTCTATGAAAGATCTGGGCACTTTAAACTACTTCCTGGGTATTTCCGCAACTTTCACCAATAATAGTCTCTTCCTGACTCAAGATAAATTTAGCAAGAAATCCTCAAACGTGCCGGTATGGAATCATGTCATTCTGTATCCACCCCGGTTGACACTAACCCTAAACTCTCTGCAAACTCTGGGCACCAATACCCAATCCTACGACCTATCGCGAACTTACTGGAGCCCTCCAATATCTCACCTTCACTAGACCTGACATAACCTATGCTGTGCAACAACTTTGTCTCTTTATGCATGACCCCCGAGAGCATCACTGGCAGGCTCTCAAACGTGTCCTCCGATATGTTAAAGGTACTTCTTCATACGGCCTTTGGATACACCCCTCTCTACTGACCGCCTTGTTGCTTATTCTGATGCTGATTGGGCTGGTTGTCCTGACTCTCGCCGATCCACTTCAGGATTCTGTATCTTTCTTGGTGAAAATTTAGTTTCTTGGTCCTCTAAGCGCCAAACTACTGTCTCTCGCTCCAGTGCTGAAGCTGAATACCGCTCTGTTGCTAATACTGCTGCCGAGTGTTGTTGGTTAAGAAACCTGCTTACCGAACTTCTATGCCCAGTTTCCCAAGCCTCAATTATTTTCTGTGACAACATCTCAGCAGTCTACCTTTCTGGAAACCCGGTTCAACATCACCGAACCAAACACATTGAGATCGACATCCACTTCGTTCGTGATCTAGTCTCCATTAATCAAATTCGGGTTCTCCATGTTCCTTCCTCCTCTCAATTTGCGGACATCTTCACCAAAGGTTTGCCTAGCTCCCTGTTTCGACAATTCCGCTCCAGTCTCAGCATACGGCTTCCTCCCGCTTCGACTGCCCGGGCGTGTAATTCCACAATTCCACTACCGTAGTGGAATCCTTATTCACCCACAATTCCACTACCGTAGTGGAATCCTCCTCTCTCACTCTCTATACATACACACACAGCTTCTATATATATAGATACATATGTATAGCATAGGTAGGCAGACAATGTAAAAACTTCATTAGATTACACAAATAATAAAATATGATTATTACTAAATGAGTAGCTTCTGGCATTAAGATTTGAAGCATCATAGATAATCGAATAAGAAGACAACACCGGGAGGAGAATATAGCATTCATGATGCAGTCATACAAGAATTTCTAGCTCCATCATAGGATAAGGCTCAATCTTAAACCTAATTCAAATCAGCAATGAACTTTTGCCTTTCTTAGTTTTTTACTATCCATATGAACATTCAGATGAAACTTATCTATATAATATATATATATATATATATATATCTTTTGAAAATTAAAAAAAACGGTTACCAATTAGTTAGAGCTCTTGACATCTATATAATATTAATATCCTAATTTTAAGATTTGTGAACTATATATATATATATATATATATATATATATATATATATATATATATATAATTCGAACAAATTATTAGAAACATAATTTTATTTAATTTGATAAATTTATTAAGACATTAGAAATTAAGTGCATTTCTCTTCTTCCTTTTGTTTTTGTTTTCCTCACAACTCCCAAAAAAAGCAAGTTAGATCATGGACAAAGAAAAAAAACCCTAATATATATATATATATTTTTTATTTTTTTTTGATTAAACCATATGATATCCGAATTCATTATTACTTCGACTAATTAAGATTTAATTCAAGTTACACTTAAACAAGTATTGAACTTACAATCTTATATAACATTTATACTACGTTTTTCTATTTTAAGGGAAATTATAGTTTTAAATCCTAAAATATTTAAGTAAACAAATTGTGACGTTAATGAATTAAATCTGGCCCTATAAAAGGTGGACAGATCTATTCTCTAATTTCTCCCACTCAATAATATCTTTTCTTTCTCTCTCTAAAACCATTGTCTGTATAAAAGATGAGGAGCTTCCAGCACCATCGTGGTTCTGCAACCATTTTTATTCTCTTGATCATTGTCATGGCCAACGGTAAATATATATATATATATATATATATATATATATATATGATTTAATACTTGTGTAAATCATTATTTTGATCTTTCTCTTATGTTTATTTATTCAGTGGGAGAAATTAATGGTGCGTTATGCGAATACAAGAGCAATTTGTTTAAAGGAAAATGTTTGATCCATAAACACTGTTATACTGCTTGCAAGACTGAAGGCTATATCTTTGGCTACTGCAAAGCCTTTCTTCACCAATGCTTCTGCATTCAAATTTGTTAATTTCCTTATACATAATATCTCCTAAAAGGTTATCAAATAAATGATATTTAAACAATCTCTCACAATTCTTCTATATATATATATTGCGGAATAATCAAATGATAAAAATATTTCTAGTACAATTCGGTAATTTGGAAGAGTAGTTAAGCAGATTATTAAATACTTCTTCTAAAACCGATGATTGAAAGAATTGAACTTTTTTAGCGTGCCGCAAGTTGATGAGTCTAGTCTGGATTAATTTTACCGAATAAGTTAGAGACATGAGGTACCCTAAAAATATGTAATTCATAAATTTAAAATACATCAATAAGTATAGGGTGTGACAATAATAATAATAATAATATTATTAACAATCATAAAATCTCTTTTTCTTACTATATATATATATATATATATATATATATATATATATATATATATATATATGATTTAATGTTTCTGTAAACCATCATTATATTTCTTTGTTTCTCTCTATGCTTTTTTTTTTTTTTCTATCCAAATGTACTTGTGAATACAAAAGTTACTATTCCAAAGGAAAATGTACAAGTAAAAATTATCTGTAAAAACGTTATTTTGATGTTTCTCTATTTTTTTTTATATGTTACACAATTTTTACTTATATATTTTTCTTTGTACATATAACTTTTGTATTTACATATACATTTAAATCCTCGAGTTAAAATAGCAAAAATTATAGTCGAAAAAAGAGAAAAATAAAAATAATGGTTCACATAAATATTAAATCATATATATATATATATATATATATATATATAATCAAAATTGGAGTGTGTGATTAATATTATTACCATTAGCCATGAAAATAATGGCCAAGAGAATAGAAAAGGCTGCAAAAAGGCTATGCTGCTGCTGCTAGAAGCTCCTCATCTTTCATCAAGCTTAGCCAATTAATAGAGACAATGGTGTTAATTAGAGAGAGAAAGAAGTAAGTGTGAGAAATTAGACAATAGAATTGTTCACCTTTTATAGGGATCTTTTTTTTTTTTTGACACAAATCTCCTAAAATATATTTTTTCAATTTTCATTTCTTGTTTCTTTTTTTTGACCTTTCTTACATTTGAGAAATTTCACCAAATTTGATACTTTCATTTTTGTTTTGGAATGTGATGTAAGAAATTACCAAAATAATAATAAAACATGTGTTTTGGTGGTGTGGAAAAATTAAGTTGGCTTGAAACTACTTAGTATTTCTTTTGTTGGATACAATTATAAATGAACATTTATTGAAAAGAATTACCTAAATTGTTTATTATTATTATTATTAATTCAATTTTTATCCCAATTTGATAAAAGATAAATCTTTAATTGTTTGATAATCAAAATTGCTCACTTGACAATTAGGAAACAATGAATTTTATATATATATTATTTAAGGATGAAACGGAACTAACAATCCTTTTCTTTTATTTTATCTTTTTGCCTTTTTGGTGACTTTAGAAAATTCACCAAATTTGATACTTCCATTTTGTATTTTATAGTTATAAAAAATCTAACTCAGTTAGTAAACAGACTTAATTATAATTTTGAGTAGATCATAAATTGATAATTCAACTTTTTTTTTATTACAAATTACAATTTCATTAATTAACAATCTTTCATATAAAACATTAAAAAAAAGTAAACTGATTTTTTTAAAAAAAAAAATTAACATAATAAAATATGCAGTACAACATAGTAATTATAAATCTTTTAGAATCCTCAATTGGTGTCTTAATGATACATGCTTCATCATGTTTAGATTTATCCTAAATTATATCTTTTAATGTTTATTAGACAAAAATCTTATCTTTGCACTGACATAATTATTCAACCAATATTACATCTCAAATTACGTCATATAATATTCAGATAATCTAATTTTTATGTGTCAAGTTAAATAGTAGCTAAAGGTAGCTATTCTTTCCATATTTTATGTACATTTTTTTTATATCTATAGTTTTAGATTAATTAGATTTATATATGTGTATGTATATTACAAACAAATTAATGATTTATCTATTTTTAATTTTTTTTTAAATTTGTTGTAGCAATCAAAATTGGATAGTATTTGACTATTTTTTTACTTATTTTTTTACTTATTTTTTTACTTATGATTAGTACGAGTCTTGGGTTAGTTTATAATTTTTTAATATAAAGCTAAAAACTCTAAAAGCATTCAAAACCGTCGATCATCCGTAAACCACGTTTAGAAATTTATTTATCAACTTTCCCAAACTACAGGCTATATATCACCATTTCAATCTATACAAATTATATATATTATATATATATATATATGGAAAATAAGGAATATAATCCATACCTAATATACCTAGTCTTGGTTAACTTTTTTTTTTTTTTAAATAACATTTTGTATATATGAATATATATATATATTCTTAAAAATCATAAAAAATTAATTTATTAAAATTATTTAATACTCAAATTATACATCTCGTGAATATAAGAGGACTAATATCAATATTTTAAAAAAGTTCAAAGGTTGAAATTTGATGAAAAAAATAGCTGAGGACAAAATCCAATATTTTAGATAGTTCAAGGGTCATTGACAATTTTTTCCCTCATTTATTAAGTATAGTGTAAGAAAAAAGAAAAGAAAAAAAGGCATATGATTTAATACATAGTAATTATAAGTCTTGTAGAATCCTCAAAATGTTGTCTTAATAATACATGTTTTATCATCCCATTCATAAAATTGATATATATTATATTATTTTAAGCTAATCCACGTATTAATCTTATTCGAGTCAAATTGATTTATTGCACAAAAAAAGTTTGGTCATCAAATTTTGAACAATTACAGAATAAATAATAAAGATTTGAACCTTTGATCTCATTTAAGCAAAAAACGCTTATTAATATCACTTTTATATTACCCCTTATGAAACATATAGTGTAATACATATTAATGGTTTCTCTCATCTCCTTGCCATGTTTTATGTACATTTATTGTATACAAATTTAATAACATGACTTAGTTTTTGATGAGGCAAACTTTAGATCAAAAAGTCAAAAAAGAAGGTAAGAATTAATTATTAAGGGAGTCAATAATGACAAAAAGAATGCATGCCATATTTTTTGGGTCCCTAAATTTTCTTTGCCATTTCTAAGTTCATCTAAACACACTAAAAACAAAAAGGGAAAAACAACACTTAATAACTTATTTTCTAGTGAAATAAATCCCTATAAAATGCACCTATCTATTGTCTAAATACCACACAACAAGTTCTTTCTCTCTCTTTCTCTCTATTATATCTATAGCTCTCTCCTTGTGTAGTTTGCAGCTGTTTTCAAAGATGAAGAGCTTCTCCCGTTTGTTTGTAATCGCTGTTCTTTTGTTCATTGTCATGACCAATGGTAATTATTGATCACACTCTTGAATTTTACATATAAATATAACTCTCTCTGTCTATATATATATATATATATATATATATATAATATATATTATATATATATTTGAGCTCATACTTTATATTAATATGATATTATCCGTTTTGTGTCTAAATTCTCACTGTTTTGCTATTAAATATATTCTCAAATGACTTCGTACTAATGAAATAAATAGAATTTTTATATGTTAAACAACTCTCTGTAATATTTAAAAAAGAAAATAATCAAATTTGTTAGACTTTTATTATATATACCGATTTTTTACGATGCAAACTAACAATATATATACATATATATATGTGTATATGTATGTGAATTTGTGATCAGTGAGAGGTGATGATGGTGGTGGTGATGAGGGTGGTGGCGATCAAGGAACGACGACGTGTGAGGCACACAGCAAGCTTTATAGAGGAATATGTGTCCAACAAACTTGTGAAGCTGTTTGTAAATCTGAAGGGTTTGCCCATGGTCATTGCAAAGGCATCCGTCACCGATGCTTCTGTATGAAAGATTGTCTCATCCTTAATTAAATTCCTTCTTCCCAGGAAAATGCAATTCATGTATGCATGTTATATTTCAATATTGTCTTTTTTTTGTGTCTTGGAATAAGATTAATAAATGTCTAATCGATTTTAAAAATTATGTCATAATTTTTTTATGGTTTTCACAATACATTTTTCCATTAATAAAAAAAATTCAGAAAAAAAAATAAAAAAGAAAGGGAAAAATATATGAACAATTTTTGTTGCATTCAATATAATTATACATTTAAATTCTTATGAATCATAATTAATTATGTTATAACTTTCAAAACATAAAAGTAATTGATAAAACTAAATTTTATCATTTAATAAATACTTTAATTTATATATAAAAAAAATCATAATTGTAACAAAATGTCAACAATAAAGAAGAAACAAGGATACCAAAAAAGATATCCCAATCCTTTGTCATTATTATCTCCCTTTCTTTCTTTATTATTTTTTTTTTTTTTTTTTTTTTTTGACTTTCTGATCAAATATTTGCATTAATTAATTTTTGAGGATGCTTATTACAAAACTATGTTAAGTTACAATAAATTTACATAATAAGATTATGTTTTTTCCACCAAAAATTTTAAAAATATAATTTAAAATAAATTTGAATTAATTGTAATATTGTGATACGATTTTATATTATTATCTCATTGAGCATTTATTATTAAGACAAGAATTATATCAATTGATCAATTTTATACAAATTCTTCATTTTAAGAGTTAGATTAATTGATTAAATGTTGATGAGATTGTACTTAATATTTTTTTGTAATTATTGATTGAGTTGAATTAGAATTTTTTTATTTATGATTAATTTCAATTTTAAACATTTTTATGGTGTATCATTTTAAGTCAACATATTTTTATTAAAATTATGTATTTATATATATATATTTGAAAACTATAACAAAATATTAAATAGTCTCCAAAACGGATCATACTTTTATTAATCTTATTCCAAGACACGGAAAGAAAGACAAGATTGAAATATAACATGCATACATGAATTGCATTTTCCTGTGAAGAAGGAATTTAATTAAGGATGAGACAATCTTTCATACAGTAGCATCGGTGACGGAGGCCTTTGCAATGGCCACCGGTAAACCCTTCAGTTTTGCAAACAGCTTCACAAGTTTGTTGGACACATATTCCTCTATAAAGCTTGCTGTGTGCCTCACACGTCGTCGTTCCCTCATCACCACCACCCTCGTCACCACCACCATCATCACCTCTCACTGATCACAAATTCACATACATTAGTATTTATATTTATATTTATATGTAAAATTCAAGAGTGTGATCAATAATTACCATTAGTCATGACAATGAACAAAAGAACAGCGATTACAAACAAACGGGAGAAGCTCTTCATTTTTGAAAGAGAGAGAGAAAAAGAACTTGTTTTGTGGTATTTAGACAATAGATAGGTGCATTTTATAGGGATTCATTTCACTAGAAAATAGGTTATTAAGTGATGTTTTTCCTTTTTTTTTAGTGTGTTTAGATGAACTTAGAAATGGCAAAGAAAATTCAGGGGACCCAAAAAATATGGCATGCATTCTTTTTGTCATTATTGACTCCCTTAATAATTAATTCATACCTTCTTTTTTGACTTTTTGATCTAAAGTTTGCCTCATCAAAAACTAAGTCATGTTATTAAATTTGTATACAATAAATGTACATAAAACATGGCAAGGAGATGAGAGAAACCATTAATATGTATTATATATATATATATAAGTTATATAAATGTTATATAAAAATTATAGTAATGAGCGTTTTTTGTTTAAATAAGATCAAAAGTTTAAATCTTTATAATCAAAATTTGTTTGTGTAAATCAATCTGACTTAGAATAAGATTAATATGTAAATTAATTCCAAAATTAATTAATGTTGTTTTATGGATGATAAAACATGTATTATTAAGGCTACATTTTGAGGATTCTACAAGACATATAATTACTATGTATTAACTCATATGCCTTTTTTTCTTTTCTTTTTTTTTACACTATGCTTAATAAATGAGGCTAAAAATTGCCAATGACCCTTTAACTATCTAAAATATTGGATTTTGCCCTCAACTTTTATTTTCATCAAATTTCAACTTTTGAACTTTTTAAAAATATTGATATTAGTCCTCTTATATTCAGGACATGTATAATTTGGAGATTAAATATTTGAATAATTGGTGAGTTTGATCCCAAACAAATTTATTTTTGGCAAACTGAGTCCCAAAATATTTTTTTTAACTTTTAAGGTCCCAAACTTTTTTTTAGAGAATAATAAGGTCCTTCTTGACGGATTCTGTCAAAATTTCTAAAATTTTAACCGTTGTTTGTCTTTAGTTAATTAAAGACAAGGATAAAAAAGTCATTACATGTGAAAATAAAGAAAGAAAATAATAATAATAATAATAAATTTAAATGTAGAGATAAAAATGTCCTCATATTTTTTTTAATTTTTATTTTGAAAATGTCTTCATATTTAAAATTTTAAAAATAAAAAATTTATCAAAATAGTGAGAATATCAAAAGTCGTCGTCAATCTTCCTCTTCTCCGGTTAATCTTCTTCTTCTTCTCTCTAGCACAAGATTTTTATCTTTTTCTAACATCTTTGAAGAAAGGAAAAAGAAATAAAAGTAATTGAAGAAGAGGTCTTTATAGAAAGAAAAAAGAAAAAACGAGAAAGAGAGATTTAGGAAATTCAAATTTTAACTAATGGAAAGAAATAAAGTTATTTTGTTTCAAGAGAAAGAGGACAGTGGTGATATTGAAATACTCAATGAATCTTCAATCATTAAAACTCATTTGACAAATCAAAGTTGTTCTAGACGACAAGAAACGAATTCAAGTGGGAGCAAAAATGGAATGTTAAATTCAAAGACATTTGAATCGATGTTTGAGTAAGTATTCGCATTCCTTATCATGAATATATTTGAGTAAGTATTTGTATTGTAATATTTTATTGATATAAGTCTATTGATTCTATTTGCAGGCTTAAACACATTTGTTAATGCAGCATTGACCATCCAATACGTAGGAAAATATTGATGGTGGTTGTTGGGGTAGTCTTGCCATGCTGCTGGAGTTTTTTTCCTTCTCTAGAAACTTGTAGATGAAATCAATATACGATATGTATTCTTATGGTGGTTTTATCTTCAATTTTTAGGAAGCAAAGCTTTTTTTAGTAGGAAGTTAATTCAATTATCAATTCAACTTTTGAACTTGTGGTTATCTTGAATTTCAGTTTGTATGAAATCTAAAATTGTTCCAAGGGTCCAATCATTATTTTTGACTAGAACCTTTCTCTAGAGAATACATTTACCTTTTGTTTTAAATTGTATAAAATATCATCCAAAGTAATTTTTGTAATATGAGGGAATAATATAAATTTTTAGCAACTATCAAGAGCATCAACATTTTTTTTTGTTAATAATGAAAGTTTTTCTCCCAACAGAAATATTCCAGTTGATAAGCATCGAAGTTTTGTAAAAAGAATTAATTGTAATAAAAAAGAGCAACATAACGAATCTTTAGCTAGTAAAAAGAAAAAGCTGTAATAGAAAAGAGTAATATAACGAATCTTTAGCAAGTAAAATCTACAAGAAACATTATTACAGTCAAATAATATGACAATATTTTCAATAAAAACTTATGTCACTCCACAAGACACAACAAAAAATTATCCACATGTACACTAGTCCCTTTATTTGGCCAGCTTATGCCGACAAATGAAAGAGTGGAAAGAACTTCTGAGTGAAGAGGGAGAAGTGTTTGTTTTTGTGCATGTTTCCCCACCTCTAACTCTAGTTCCGATTAAGAGAACGTTAAATGGTTTACATGCGTTTGACAAAAAAAAATAGGGTGTATATTGTTGATGATTTTATGACGATGAGGAGTTACATGGTAAAACCTACAACCACTGTAGATGAAGGTATTCCCAATATCAAATTATATTTGTTCTGATTTGCAATTTACAAATATTCATGTTTTGATAGCCTTCAAAGCTCTTGTAGAAAAAGGATACATGTTTCCCTATAATTGATAATGACTAATTGTGTATTTCCTATATTTACTTAAAATGTAATATTTCAATATGTTTTATAACATTATTTAAAATAAGTAAATTTTTTAATAGCCTGAGTAGACAATTATTGGATGGGTGGTGTCCGGTATCATTAATTTTGATGAAAAGTCAGTATCTTCCTTTGATGAACAAATCACAAGAGCTTGAAGATCTATGGGTAAAAAGATGATGAACCAGAATTTAAACTCAGATTCATATTAGAATTTCTCTTCTTTTGTTTTTCTTTCTCTTTCTACAAAGACGCTCTTATTCTTCTCTATTTTTTTCTTTTTTCTTTCTTCAAAGATGTAAAAAACGGATAAAAATTTTGTAGGAAAGAAGAAGATTGACGAAAGATTTTGATATCCTTTGATAGATTTTTTATTTTTTAAATTTTAAATGTGAGGACATTTTTATTCCTTGTTTAAATATTTCTTTATTTATTTTCACATGTAATGACTTTTTTATCATTGTCTTTAATTAACTAAAGACAAACAACCATTAAAATTTTAGAAATTTTGACAGAATCCGTCAAGAAGGACCTTATTATTCTCTACAAAAAAAAGTTTGGGACCTTAAAAATTAAAAAAAATATTTTGGGACTCAACTTGCCAAAGCTAAATTTGTTTGGAATCAAACTCACCAATTATTCTTAAATATTTATAGTAACTTATTTTTTGATGAATTGTAAGAATATATATATATATATAAGTAAAGGTGTGCATTTGGCAAATCAACAAAGCATTATAAATTTTTCACTTTTTCTTAATTTATGATAGAATCAACAAAGATGTTCTAAATCGAGTGTGCAAATATGACTTTTTTGTCATCAAAGGAAAAAAATAAATAAAATCACTTTTTTCCAAATTAAAATGTAAAAGGAAACAAATACTTTTGAAAAACCATTAATTTAAAACATGATTAACTAAACAAATAGTTTATCATTTTATTTTCTATTAAGGTTTAAGATTGATCAAATCTGAGTTCAAGAGAAAATAATTCAATTAATTAAATGTTTTCATTTAATTTGTAAAGTGAGAAAATTTAATTAAGAAGTTATAGCTCAATTATTTATAATTTTAAACAAGTGATGAATTTGGAACATAATAATAATAATAATAAAAAAGCCTCAAAATAAATAAATAATAAAAAAAAAAAAGTTGTGTCTTAACTAAAGATAAGAATCAGAGAATCGGATAAGAAAATCCACCGTGAAAGTACAAGCACTCATACAACCTTTTATCCAACTGACAATTGATAATTTCATTTTTTTATTTTTAAAAAAATACCGCATATTTTGTAAGTAAACAAAATAAATATAGTAAAAAATTGTAATTTTATATGTAATAATTTCATTTATAAGTTTGAGTAATTGTAAGTTTAAGAAATACTTAGAAATAAGAATGTTCGAAAAAAAATTTTATTGATTACTTGGATTAAGGATTAATTTTTTAGGGTTTGTATAGAGAGAAAGTTGATTGAGTTAGAACTCAAAAGTCTTTTTATGGTTATGAGATAAATAAATTGTTTTAGCATTTTAAAGAATATTGGAATAAGTTGAATTATTTCTAAAAATTAGAAAAAAAAAATTAAAAAAAAACTGTAATTTAAATATTAAATATTATTTTTAATAATATATATAAATATTTATAATTTGTTCGCGAACGCTCGATAGTTTGCGAATAATGTTTGAATAAACTTAAAATATAATCGAACTTAAAATTTTATTCGGTGTTTGTTTGTTTAATAAATAAACAAGCTCGAACCGAGTATAAACGAGCTCAAACGAGCTTTGTTCGCGAACAATTCAGCTCGTTAACAGCTCTACTTAGATATAGAAGGTGTGATTTTTTTTTATCTCTATCATATATGAAACTCATAACTTTTTTAAATTATAAATGAAATTACTACCAAATAAACTAGACTTTTTTTTGAAGATTTTGTAAAAAAACTCTACAAAATCCTAGTTCATGATTTAATATATATATATATATATAATAGTAGTAGGTTTAAAAAATGTACACAAACATAGAAAACAAGTGTCATTATTTCATAAAACTCAACCAACAAGAACTTAAAAGATGCAGAGATTACAACTCAAGAAAAGTGGAAGAAGAAGAAAAAAAAAAAAAAAAACACAACCAAAGACAAGACAAGACATGAAAGTCGATCTCTGCTGTTCGTGTCCCAAAAATATAAATAAAAAGATGCAACATTTAATCTTATTATAGGACACAAAAACAGCAGAAGGGAAATTAATTAATTAATTTAACAGGGTTTAGTACAAAAGCATCGGCGACGGAAGCCAAGGCAGCGTCCACCGGGAAACCCTTCAATCTTGCATACATTAGCACAGTTTACATCGCTCAAACACGTCCCTTTAAACCGATGGCTCTGTGAGTCACATGTTCTTGCTTCAACTCCCACTGCATAACCAAAAATATATATATAGAGAGAGAGAAAGTAAAGGATATATATACACAAAGAGAAACCCATATAATAATTAAACTCAAACTACAAAAATGAAGTACCATTAGCCATGGCAATGACCAAGAGAAGAAAAATTGTTGTAAACACGCGCAGGAAACCCTTCATCTTCACACACACAAACAGATCCAAACAAGAGTAAGAGAGAGAAAGATATTATAATATATAGAGAGAGAGAGAAATAATTGATTTGAGTGGGAGACATTAGATAATAGATAGGTCCATTTATAGGGATTTGTTTTGGATGGATGTATGATTGCTAGGAAATAACTCATTTACTACTGTACTACTGAAAGATTATATATTAGTATATGATTGAAACAAAAAATTTATAAAAAAAAAGGTAAATAATCTAAGATTTGAACTTTTTTTTAAATTTAATAACTTTTGTATTTCTATTTATTTTTATTTTGAATTGACACTCGAACTATCAAATATCATATATTTTGTACTTCCGTTCAAAATTTCCGTTAACTTTTATTTTCTGTTTATTTTCAAGGGCATTTTCGTCTTTTTAATTTAAAAATAAATTTAAAAATTTTTTTTTTCCACCCATCCTTCACTTTCCCAATTTCTTCAGTGATTGGGAAATTACTACACTGTTTTTGAATTACTTCGCCGCATAAATCAATGTTACCGAAAAATGAAGAGACGTTGAACTGACTCAAAGCAAAAGTAGCCGGAACTTGACCGGAGAGTTGGTTATTAGAAACATTAAAGAATTTCAAACTAGTTTGATTCAAAGGTGGGATTTCACCTGTCAATAAATTGTCCTCCAAATAAAGCACGTACAGTCTTGGTAATTTCACCACTGATTCTGGGATTTCGCCTCTTATCTTGTTCCCGAAAAGAACCAGCACTTTCAGACGGTGAAGAACTGCAATAGTAGCCGGAAAATCGCCGGAAAAATTGTTACTATTAAAGAAAAGGGATTTTAGATTTGCAAGTCCAAAAAGAGATGGGATTTGGCCGAATAAAGAATTCTCTTTAAAACTTAATACTCGAAGTTGATCTAACTGGTTGAGACTTTTCCCATCTAATTTACCACTCAAATTAAGCCTTTCAAGAACAAGTTTCGAGACTCTTCCATTCAGACATTTTTTAACTCCTTCCCAATTACAGAAATCATTGCTTCTTTCACGACTCCATTGAAGAACATTCAAAGGGTCTATAAATACCTTCAAACCCATAAGTGACTCTGCATCATTACCAACTGATCTTGCTCGTGGCAGAGCAGCAACAAAAATAGCAAGAAAAGAAAGCAAAAACAAGAATGAAGAAGAAGAATAAATTAAAAAGACGAAAATGGGAAAGTAAGTGACGGGTGGAAATTTTTTTTTTTTATTTTTAAATTAAAAAGACGAAAATGCTTTGATAAATAGACAGAAAATAAAGGTTGACGGAAATTTTGAACGGAAGTACAAAATAGGTGATATTTGGTAGTTCGAGTGTCAATTCAAAATAAAAATAAATAGATGTGCAAAAGCTGAATTTTTAAAAAGTTCAAATGCTATTGGGATAATTTATCCTAAAAAAATAAAAATTACTTTAACCAAGTAAATTTACATTATATTGAAAAGTAAAGAAAAAAAAATAACATTATTTTGATAATGCAAGATCTTCAAAGAATGTGGCATAAGTTTATACAATAATGCTATTATTTTGATAATAGCACTATTATAATTTTATATGTAATAATTTCATTTATAAATTTGAGTAGTCATAAGTTTAAGAAATACTTAGAAATAAGAATGTTCGAAAGAATTTTCTATTGATTACTATATATAGTAATATATATAGAGAGAAGGTGTGATATTTTTTATCTCTATTATATTTGAAAGTTATAATTTTTTAAAGTTATAATTAAAATTAATATCAAATAAACTACACTTTTATAGAAAAACTCTACAAAATCCTAGCTCATGATTTAATATATGTATACATATATATATATATATATATATATAATATATATATAATGGTAGTAGGTTTAAAAAATGTACACAAACTTAGAAAACAAAGTGTCATTATTTCATAAAACTCAACCAACAAGAACTTAAAAGATGCAGAGATTACAACTCAAGAAAAGTGGAAGAAGAAGAAAAAAAAAACACAACCAAAGACAAGACAAGACATGAAAGTCGATCTCTGCTGTCCGTGTCCCAAAAAAAAAAACAAAAAAAGATGACACATTTAATCTTATTATAGGACACAAAAAACAGCAGAAGGTTAACAGTGTTTAACACAAAAGCATCGGCGACGGAAGCCACGGCAGCGTCCACCGGGAAACCCTTCAATCTTGCATACATTAGCACAGTTTGTTCCGCTCAAACACGTCCCTCTAAACCGATGGCTCTGTGACTCACATGTTCTTGCTTCAACTCCCACTGCATAACCAAAAAAACAAATATATATATAGAGAGAGAAAGTAAAGCATCAATATATATATATATATATATATACAAAGAAAAACCCATATAATAATTAAACTCAAACTACAAAAATGAAGTACCATTAGCCATGACAATGACCAAGAGAAGAAAAATTGTTGTAAACACACGCAGGAAACTCTTCATCTTCACACACACAAACAGATCCAAACAAGAGTAAGAGAGAGAAAGAGATTATAATATAGAGAGAGAGAGAGAGAGTTGATTTGAGTGGGAGACATTAGATAATAGATTGGTCCATTTATAGGGATTTGTTTTGGATGGATGTATGATTGCTAGGAAATAACTCACTTACTACTGAAAAATTCGTAAACAAAAATAAAATTATATAAAAAAAAATAAAAATTACTTTAACAGAGTAAATTTACATTATATTGAAAAGTAAAGAAAAAAAAATAACATTATTTTGATAATGCAAGATCTTCAAAGAATGTGGCATAAGTTTATACAATAATGCTATTATTTTGATAATAACATTATTGTAATTTTATATGTAATAATTTCATTTATAAATTTGAGTAGTCATAAGTTTAAGAAATACTTAGAAATAAGAATGTTCGAAAGAATTTTCTATTGATTACTATATATATATATAAAAGGTGTGATATTTTTTATCTCTATTATATTTGAAAGTTATAATTTTTTTAAATTATAAATGAAATTACTATTAAATAAACTACACTTTTATAAAAAAAACTCTACAAAATCCTAGTTCATGATTTAATATATATGTATACATATATATATATATATATATATATATATATATATATAATGGGGTTTTCCCTAAAATGACCTAACTTTTTTAAATTTGTCCCGGTTTAACCTAGTTTCTAAAACTATTTCTCAAACTAACTTGAACTCATTCACAAGATGAGTTCTAATGGGACCTACTAATTTTTTTAAAAAATTTTCTCTTTTTTTTCTTTTTCCTTTTTCTATTTTATCTCTTTTTTTTTTTTTTTTAAAACCTCTCCGTTTCCTCCCTCCGTTTCCTCTCTCTGTTTCCCCTCTTTTCATTTTTTTTATTTCCTTTCCCTTCTAAAACTATTTCTCAAACTAACTTGAACTCATTCACAAGATGAGTTCTAATGGGACCTACTAAATTTTTTTAAAAAAATTTCTCTTTTTTCTTTTTCTCTTTTTCTATTTTTATCTCTTTTTTTTTTAATTTTTAAAACCTCTCCGTTTCCTCCCTCCGTTTCCTCTCTCTGTTTCCCCTCTTTTCATTTTTTTTATTTCCTTTCCCTTCCAAACCCATCTTCCCCCCCCCCCCCACTTTCCCTTTTCTTTTTATTTTTGTCTGTTCTCCACATAAACTCTAGCTCACAACAAAAGGGATATATGAAGAAGGGATATATATATATATATAATATAAAAGAAAACCTACTATCAGAACCCCTTAAAAAACAAAAGGGTAAAAATTCAAATAATTTGACGCTGCTCCCGACCCAGCGTTGATTAGCTTTAAACCCCGGAGTAACAGAAGAACAATTGAAGGAAGGAAGACGAAGAAGATGAAGAAGATGGCAGAATTTCCATCCGGAAAGCATACGAATCTCAATCAAGAAAACGAACCCAAAAGAGTGAAGAAAACTAAACCTCAATTCAGACCTGCTGCAGATGATACCAAGCCTATTCTACAAGACCCTGTAAGTTAAAACTCTCTTCTCTATTTATTTTTCATTTTACATTTTTAGCAATTCATAAGATCCTGTGGAGTAATGGGTTCTTGTTAATTTCAACCCTAATGAGTTTTTTTTTTTGTTTTTTGCCTTTCTTCGGGGTGGTTATGGTTAGATTCTCAGAGCAGACCCCATTGAGACGGAAGAAGTTGTGCTCCGATTGCCTCCTTTTCCTGTTCCCATTACCAAAACCAGTTTCAATGTTTAAACATGAATGCAATTTTCAGTTTTTCTATGGTATTTCTGTCATTCAAGAATTTTGAAATCTTGCGGATGTTCCCCCCACCAAAATCTTGATTTGTTTCTTTTTCAATTACATTATGTGTTTTTCTTTTTTCGATAATAATATGTCTATATATTTTACATTACATAGAAGAGGTTGTATAAACTTTTGTACCAGTAGCCCTTACCTATATTTACCAGATTTAAAAAAATAAAGAAAATTGTTCATAACATATCCTAAGGAGAAGACAATGGATGGCTATGAAACAGAAAAGTAATGAATAATTATATGTGAAATATTAGGACTCATCTTCTCAATGAGTCCTATAATTCAGTACTTGAATTTATCACGTTTGAAAATTATGTGAAACATTAGGACTCATCTTCTCAATGAGTCTTATAATTCAGTACTGGAATTTATCACGTTTGAAAATTATGTGGAACATTAGGACTCATCCTCTCAATGCGTCCTATAATTCAGGAAGGGAAAATTATCAGTACTAAATTGTCAGTACTGAATTATAGGACTCATTGAGAAGATGAGTCATAATGTTTCACATAATTTTCAAACGTGATAAATTTCAGTACTGAATTATAGGACTCATTGAGAAGATGAGTACTAATGTTTCACATAATTTTCAAACGTGATAAGTACTGAATTATAGGACTCATTGAGAAGATGAGTCCTAATGTTTCACATAATTTTCAAACGTGAATAATTCCAGTACTGAATTATAGGACTCATTGAAAAGATGAGTCATAATATTTCACATAATTTTCAAACGTGATAAATTCCAGTACTGAATTATAGGACTCATTGAGAAGATGAGTCCTAATGTTTCACATAATTTTCAAACGTGAATAAATTCCAGTATTGAATTATAGGACTCATTGAGAAGATGAGTCCTAATGTTTCACATAATTTTCAAACGTGATAAATTCCAGTATTGAATTATATAACTCATTGAGAAGATGAGTCCTAATGTTTCACATAATTTTCAAATGTGAATAAATTCCAGTACTAAATTATAAGACTCATTGAGAAGATGAGTCCTAATGTTTCACATAATTTTCATACGTGCTAAATTCCAGTACTGAATAAGATGTTTTACCTTTTTGTTTTTAAGGAATTCTGATAGTAGGTTTCCTTTTTTATATATATATATATATATATATATATATATATTATATATATATATATATATATATATCCCTTCTTCATATATCCCTTTGTTGTGAGCTAGGGTTTATGTGGAGAACAGGGGAAAGATGGGTTTGGAAGGGGGGAAGATGGGTTTGGAAGGAAAAGGAAATAAAAAAAATGAAAAGAGGGGAAACGGAGAGAGGAAACGGAGGGAGGAAACGGAGAGATAAAAATAGAAAAAGAGAAAAAGAAAAAAGAAAATTTTTTAAAAAAATTTAGTAGGTCCCATTAAAACTCATTTTGTGAATAAATTCAAATTAGTTTAGAAAATAATTTTAAAAACTAGGTTAAACCGAGATAAATTTTAAAAAATTAAATCATTTTAAGAAAATCCCCTATATAATAGTAATAGGTTTAAAAAAACTACACTTTTATAGAAAAACTCTACAAAATCCTAGTTGATGATTTAATATATATGTATACATATATATATATATATATATATATATAATAGTAGTAGTAGGTTTAAAAAATGTACACAAACTTAGAAAACAAAGTGTCATTATTTCATAAAACTCAACCAACAAGAACTTAAAAGATGCAGAGATTACAACTCAAGAAAAGTGGAAGAAGAAGAAAAAAAAAACACAACCAAAGACAAGACAAGACATGAAAGTCGATCTCTGCTGTCCGTGTCCCAAAAAAAAAAAACAAAAAAAGATGACACATTTAATCTTATTATAGGACACAAAAAACAGCAGAAGGTTAACAGTGTTTAACACAAAAGCATCGGCGACGGAAGCCACGGCAGCGTCCACCGGGAAACCCTTCAATCTTGCATACATTAGCACAGTTTGTTCCGCTCAAACACGTCCCTCTAAACCGATGGCTCTGTGACTCACATGTTCTTGCTTCAACTCCCACTGCATAACCAAAAAAACAAATATATATATAGAGAGAGAAAGTAAAGCATCAATATATATATATATATATATATACAAAGAAAAACCCATATAATAATTAAACTCAAACTACAAAAATGAAGTACCATTAGCCATGACAATGACCAAGAGAAGAAAAATTGTTGTAAACACACGCAGGAAACTCTTCATCTTCACACACACAAACAGATCCAAACAAGAGTTAGAGAGAGAAAGAGATTATAATATAGAGAGAGAGAGAAAGAATTGATTTGAGTGGGAGACATTAGATAATAGATAGCTCCATTTATAGGGATTTGTTTTGGATGGATGTATGATTGCTAGTAAATAACTCACTGATAAATTATGAATTCGACACGTAATATAAACAAAAATTATATAAAAAAAATAAAGGTTACTTTAACAAAGTAAATTTACATTATATTGAAAAGTAAAGAAAAAAAATAGCATTATTTTGATAATGCAAGATCTTCAAAGAATGTGGCAGAAAGAAAAAGGCCAAAAAAAAAAAAAAAAAAGTTGAAAGGTTATAATCAGTATAGCCTATGCGCACTCATAATGTTCATTAAATTAAAGCTTTATACTTTTTGTTTACTTCCAATTAAATTATGTAGAAAATTATTCGACTTTAATTTCACATTACTTAAAATTTTTTATTTTTATTATGTTTTAAAATCATAATTTTTTTTCAAAATTTATGTAAATTAAAATATAATATGGAATAAGATTTAAATAGAAATTAAATAAAAAGAAAGAAAGAAAGAGAGTGAGATTATAAATTCATAAAACTCGAAATATATTAATTATTTCATGTAGATTACATATAATATATATATATATTGATCATACTTTTGATCATATATATATATATATATATATGAATCGTCCCGGCGTCCGGTTAATTAGTAATTTGTCGAGGACAATGTTTAGTGCAGTAGCATTCTCGCCTGAAAAAGCCACGGCAGTGACCGCCGGAAAACCTTTCAGTCTTGCAAACATACATACAATTGTTATGGTAACATCTTCCTCTATAATGCTCGCTCCTTGACTCGCACGTCCTGTTCTCCTCAATATTCACTCGATTGCCCATCACCGATACTAATAACAATATATAAAAAAATTGTGAGATTTCATCAATAAATATATATATATATATATATATATATATATATCAAAATAAATCTATCATAAACTAATTTTGAAAATTTCTATGACGTTTTTGTATTGATATTTATAATTCTAAAAATTTTATATTTGATATTGTGATTAGTAATTACCATTGGTCATGACTATGAGCAACAGAAGAAATGTTGTTGTAAATATGGGCAGAAAACTCTTCATTTTCACACACTGAAAACAGCTTAAACTACACACACAACTATAGATATAAAATATATATGTAGAGAGAGAGAGAGAGGGTTAGAGAGAGAGAGAAAGAAAGAAAGAACTTATTTGAGTGAGGCATTAGACAATAGATAGGTACATTTATAAAAGAAGAGTTGAATATGCACAATCAAATTCTTTTTTGCCTTTTCTCATTTTTGGTTAATGAAAAAGGGAGAACCAAATATTTATTTATTAATTGAAAAGAGTTATTTTCTTTTCAAGTCAAATTTTAAATTTAAATAATTTTTGTATATTAAAGAAATAATTATGGATATAGGAAAATTAATGGAAACTTTTTTACCTTTTATAAAATTTAGAAAAGATGTATATTTATATTTGCATTATTCACATTCAAAGAGAAAGAGAGAGAAAGAAGAAGAAAAAGTAGGATTTGATGTGAAAGTGAGGAATATTGGAGCTGCAAATCTAAGCTTTTGGGAAAAGATAGAATATTACAGTCACTAAAGTTAATTAATGTTTAAATAAATAAATAATAGTTGTGATTTAAAGTTTTTATTATTTTTTTTTTTTTAAATAGTGATTGTCGGCAAGAAAATTACTTCTGGCTTTGGCACGTGGAGTTTGTGGTTGTCGCACAAATGTTTTGTTGTTCATGGAAGAAAATAAATAAATAAACTTTAATGCAATTATTACATCCTATGACTTTGTAATATCATGTATATATTAGTTAAAATTAAGAATTATTATTATCTTATTCACGTAATCTTCTCAATGGTCGCGTTGGGATTCTTTCCTCTTTTTGTTTTGGAAAATTTGTCTGGTTTTTTTATTAAGGTTATTATTGTGATTTAAAGTTTTATTTCGTTTGTAAAAAAGATTTTTTTAAGAATTCAAAATCTTTAATTTAATAGATAAAAATAGATAATATTATTAAATTGTTTATAATAAATTATTTTTAAATTTGTGGGTTCACTTAAACTGTAGTAAAAACTAATTTGTTCGTGCTAAGGTTTTGGGCTTTAGAATTTTAAGTTTTGGGCTTTCAAAGTTAATACCCATGATATATGATTTGGACACTAACTTTAGATTTTATAATAAATTGCTAAAAAGTAAAATTAACATTATTATTATGTTAGTCCAAATCGAATGTATTTTTTTAAGGTAAATTTTAAATTTTGAATCTTATGTACAAATAAATAGATATTAAAGAAAATTTCTTTAAAAAACTTTAATAAAATTTGACTTTGATGCAAAGATTAATCTAGAAGAACATCGAACACTAAAATAGAAAATAGAAAATCGTGTTTACACATGCAAAAAAAGGCAATTACAATAAAATATTTCCAATCAAAGATTATGGCCAACACAAAAAAGAGGTCCCCAAGTTGTGGCACAATATAATATATATATATATATATAAAAGGCCATATAGTTTAACCCTTTATTATTATTTTAAGAACAAAACAATTAAAGTAGCATATGCATCTCTCTCACATTTCTTTAGAACAAGTTTGTAAGCCAACTCTCATACAAACATAAAATATACCATCAGTTATTTCGATTAATTTAACATTAATGTTTTCTTATTTGATGCTAATGGATTATTTAACACTGTTCTTATTTTTCTTTTGGAATAGAGTTGACTTGGAAAAAAAATCAAGGTCAACTTAATTTTGAGTTACTTAATCTTAAATGAAGGTTCTTGAACCATAACGTTGAAAATTTTTTAGAATGTGAGAAACAAAATATACACTTAAGATTTGTGAAGATCAAATGTTAAGGAACTTTCATTGATTAAGAGGTTGAGAAAACAAATATATATATATATATAGATATATATATATGTAACTATTTTAAAATAGAAGAAGAAGAAGAAGAAGATAAGAAAGAGAAGAATGGGGCAAGATTTGAAGTCAACTTGATAACTACCACATTTTCTTGCTTCCCATGATTAGCCTCTTCTTTTATCTCTTTTGACACAAAACAATTATGTAACTGTTATTTTACTCTGTAAGTATCCCAAACATATCTACCCACTAATTTTTCATTTTCTCCCACTGTAGAAAGAAATAAATCGAGTCCTGACAAACCCCTCTCAATCAATCATACAGAAAGAGAAGAAAAATTGGGTGGCAGAAGAAGAATCACAAGACTTTGAGCTGAGCTCTGTGTATCCATACTTTCAAGAAAAGATAAAGAAAACAGAAAGGAAGATAAATTAGTAAAGAAAGTAAGAAGGATTGAAGCTTTGAGTTTCTTGATGAGTAATATGGACGCGAAGTCCTTAAGATTCATAGCCCACCAATCATTTTTCTCGGCTGTTAGAACAGGGGACCTTGATGCTATCAAAAGACATGTAAAAGATGAAGGGTCGGATCCATCTGCTTTAATGGCTTTGCAGGATGATGCAGGGAAAACTGCTCTGTATATTGCTTCAGAGAATAATTTGGAAGAAGTTTTCAACTATTTGATTGGCTTTTGTGATCTGCAGACTGTGATGATTAGGTCTAAAGCTGATTCGGATGCTTTTCATGTTGCTGCTGCCCGTGGATATATGGGTAATTTCTTTTTCTGATAGCTTTTATTTGATTTTGCCACTATGAATGAAGAAGAATCTTGATCTTTGAATTACCAATTGTTACTTAGTTAGATTGATGTAAAACTCTTTACTTTCTACTGAAACTGCAAATTGGGATGCCAAAGATCAATTTTAATTTAGAATGAATTGTGGAGAATATGCGTAGTGAAAAGTTAAATGCATTCTGGGGAAATCTGAACTGGTGTTTTGCTACTACCTTACTGATTACATAAAAGATTGAACTTTGAGAAAGAAAAGGGATGATGGTGGTGAAATTGTGGATTAGATCCAAAAAAGGCTAAATGAAAAATTGGAACTTTGTAAATTTGTGTTTTTTTATTTTGGTTATAGTTTTGCTTTGAGATGTCCCTGATGCATATATTTATGAAGTTTGAAAATGACAGTAATTGCTGCTGCTGTATTCAGGAGTAGTGAATCAATTTTTGAGCAGGTGGCCTGAGCTTTGTCAAGTTTGCAACTCTTCGAATACAAGTCCCTTGTATTCAGCTGCTAGCCACGGCCATCTAGACGTAGTGAAGGCTATTCTAGATGCTGACATAAGCTCTATACTGATAGTCAGGAAGAACGGAAAAACAGCATTGCATACAGTTGCAAGATATGGTCGTTTACCTATAGTTAGAATACTTATAGAGAGAGATCCAGCAATTGTATCTGTTAAAGATAAGAAGGGGCAAACTGCTTTGCATATGGCTGTAAAAGGTCAGGATACATCCGTTGTTGAGGAAATACTAGAAGCTGATCCTTCTGTATTAAATGAACGTGATAAGAAAGGAAACACAGCTTTGCATATGGCTACTCGAAAAGCTCGTTCTCAGGTATGCATACTCCTAGCTTCTCCTTTTAAAAAAAAAATAATAATCAACGATAATATGTGTTCTTGACAGATTGTGAGCCTTTTGTTGACATACACATCGATCAACATCAATGCAATTAATAATCAACGTGAAACTGCAATGGATATAGCAGACAAACTCCAATACGGGGCATCAGCATTGGAAATCAAAGAAGTTCTGGTGGAAGCTGGTGCTAAGTATGCTAGACATGTTGGCCAAGTTGATGAAGCAATGGAACTGAAAAGGGCTGTGAGTGACATTAACACGAGGTGCATTCACAGCTCTTACAAAACGAGAAAACTCAGAGACGAGTTTCAGGAATCGCCAAAGAACTGAAGAAGATTCACCGGGAAGCTGTTCAGAACACCATCAATTCTGTGACAGTTGTAGCTGTTTTGTTTGCTTCAATAGCTTTCATGGGGATATTCAACTTACCTGGTCAATATGTGATGGAAGGATCAGAGATAGGAAAAGCAAATATAGCTAAGACTGTGGCTTTTCGATCATTTTGCCTTTTGAATGCAGCATCTCTCTTCATATCCTTAGCAGTTGTTGTGGTTCAGATTACTTTGATTGCTTGGGATACTAGAGCTCAGAGACTAGTTGTATCAGTGATAAACAAGCTAATGTGGGCAGCCTGCATCAGCACTTGTGGAGCATACTTATCTATAGCTTTTGTTGTGGTGGGAAACACGGATTCGTGGATGCCTATTACCATAACAGTTCTTGGTGCTCCTATTCTGGTTGGTACATTGGTTAGCTTGTGCTACTTTGTTTTCCGACAACATTTTGGTAATGATTCTCAAAGAAGGATTAAAAGGGCAAGTGGAAGTAAATCCTTTTCATGGTCATATTCAGCAAATATATCTGATTTAGAGGAATACTATTCCGATGAGAAAATATATGCCTTGTGAAATTTTCACCCATGCAAGTCTGCTATGTCAACTTCTTGTGTTTCAGTGGAGTTGAGAATGTAAATTTTTGTAAATATTTGTTCATCTGTTTAGAGATCTTTTAAGTATTACTTTTTGCAATTTTGCATTATGTTGTGATCTTGGAACTCAGATTCTCAACTGATGATGAATGATTAGCCAGAAAAATACCTCAAACATAATGAGCGTAATTGACAACAAAAGTGTGGTAATTGAGTTGTGGGTAAACAAATCTTGTGTATATTCTTCCAACTACACAAATGTTGAAAGGGGTGAATATCCTAAAATGGATTTTATATTTATGTACCCTTTTTGGCCCATATGGTTTTTCAAATAAAAATAACCACATGGCCACATTTGTCCAGTCAAAAAGAAAGAATAATAGCTTGGAACTATCTATCCAAGCTTTTGAACCATCCACCGTCCGAACCCCAACATATCCCCTTGTTCTTGTAGTAAGTTTTTAACAAAACAAAGCTAAAATGTACAATTTACATATTCTGCCAGCTCCCATCGAAAACACAGATGATAACCCTCAAACTAATCTGCTGGTTGAATTTCTCCTGAATCTTTCTGTAAAGATATTGCACGCAACCTCGACAAGTCAAGCATTGATAAAGATCTCACGGTTTCATCTTCTCCGTGCCCATCCTGAGCAGAGAAAACAGACATTTTGGTAAAGTTTATACTCAAAAGATGCAAAATAATAAGCAGAACCATAAGAAAGCAAACAAACCGTCATTGATGTTGTATTGCGTGGCCGTATTTGTGTCTTTCTATGCTCCCGGTGCTGCTGCTGAATGCAATCAAACTGTTGCAGTTTAGAATCAAAATTTATCCCATTGTCCCTGCAATGTGGATCTTCATTCAGGTCACCATCAGATACTTGTGATCCACCTGATGATGTTTGCTTGAATTCTTCATTGTTAAAAGAGTATGATGGAACTGTTTCTAATCGAGTCCGGAGAATATTGAAGGCATTACTTTGCTACATTTAGAAAAATTAAAAAGGTTAAATATCCAACTACTCATTCTTATCATCATGGCATTTGACGTCAAAACATAAGCAGATTCAATATACATTAAAAAATAAAATAATTTAAACTTCAAATTCCCTTTCGGTAAATTCCATCTTGGAAGTATAATCTTTTCTCTATAGGCTTTATAGAGAAGACATTTATAGGCCCTACAGACCATTTTTCAAAAATTTACATATTATAAACCATTGAACAACCAAACGAGCATTAGTAAAAAACCAATGCCATGGTTTACCACATAACATGAATTCAACATTTGATCCGAGGACGACTATAGATTGATCTGAGAAGACAGGGGTCAAGCATAATTGAACCAAAGTATAAATATAGTTACTATATCTTAAATTAAAGCTAAACACTAGAAGTTGCAATGAATATCCATATAAACTTAAACTTGACAACATCTACATGCATAAGCAGCCAGAAGAATACCTGGGGAAGAAGCATCAGAAGACCATATAATACTTTCAAAAGCCCCGTATATCTTCCAGGTTCAAGAAGCTGCAATAAAAAAAAAAAAAAAAGTTTTAATATAAAAGTTATATGCGCGTCTGATATATGACATACAGTATAAACTACCCGACTATTAGAAGAAAGAGTACCTGCAGTCTAAGGAAAGCAAAAGTAGGAGTCTCCAATAGTTGGATTAACTTGTCTAGCTGGACCAAAAATTGAACAGTAATATCTTCCTCTACTAGAGACTGAATGACAGAACCAGCATGCTGGTAAGCCTGCACAAGAAAACCAACAAACAAAGTCAGTGCAATAGCAAACCAACCTTAAACAAAAACAATAAAGAGAGTTCAAGAATTGAAAGGATATCATGGAAATTGGAAGGCATTAACCTGAGCCAATAAACAAAGGCTAATTATTGCCATTGGCGAATGACACCAAGAGGCATACAAAGAAAGAAATAAGTCTTTCCCAGCAGCATTAACGAGTGACTTTTTCAGAAGACCTCGAAGCTCAGACAATTCTGAGGATGTAAGCAAAATTATATTCAAAGCCTGTGATGCAAGAAAGCAACAAGAAAAGATGGATTATATTAGCAAGGGAAACTAACTAACTCTCTAACATCAATCCTGATGCCTAAAGTAAGTTGCAGAATCTAGAAATAAGCCAGAGGTGCTTTTGCATTGCACACAATGATGTTTGGTATCAATGTTTGGCTCATACCTGAACCATAACATATGAAAAATCAAGATCAGATTCCTTTTCAAGTATTACAGACAATTCCCGATAAACTCTTTCAGCATCTAAAAGCACACAAAGCCGGCGAATAATCAGAGGACCACGCCTGGAAAAACAAGATGACAAAATGAAACCCCAAGTAAAATACAAAAGGACAAAAAGAAAACAAATATACATCACTTGTTCATAATGAATCGCCAAGCAGAAGTATGCAAGTGGTCCTGCTCAAAGCTACCTCTCCAAGAGAGAGTTGTCCATCCGGAAGTTCTGAACTAAAAATGCTACAAGATGGTGGAAATGCAGTGGATCCCTGGCAATGCATGCATGCACCTCCAGCACCAAAAGCACAACCTGTGAAGAGGTAGGGAAAAGTTATGAAGAAAAAACAGTTAGTGAAGCTCCTTGCATCAACTTTTAGAAAACCATAAAATGAAATGCAAGGATAGTCACAGATCATTTCTAACACAATCAGCCCAAGATGAACATAGTTAGACCTATATCTGAGCAGCTCCAGAATAAAAATATCATGATAAAATTCTGCAGCTTATCAATCTTGAAGGTCAAAAATGAAAAAGTGGACATTAATCACCAAAAATAGATATTTTGTTCAGTAATGTAGCCCAGGCTTCCTACTCTCAAACCTAGTTCAAGTGAATAGCTTTCATGACCTTATAAGTATACTCAGAGAGAAGTAACAGCCAAGGGGAAAAAAAATACCTCTTCAGAGGGATCTGATAAAGCCTTCAGAAGTGTGTCAGAAACATCATCCCGAAAAGACAGAACCTGCATCAAGCAAATAAGGGAAATAGATATCTTACTATTTGAAGAAAGCCTTCAGAAGTTTCTTGCAATGAATTTAGAAAGCAGAATCCTTTTTGTTTTCCTGCCCTCCCTAGCAATGAAGAAAAACCCACCGCCACCCAATAATGATAAGGAAACCATGTGCAATTGAAACAGATGGTATTGCAACAAGAACATTATGTAACAGCATCAAAACCTCCAAAAGATCCCTTAGAAGTATGCACTGCACAGTAAAAACACAAGGATCTGCAAGTAAGGGAAGTAAACCATCTACTGCTATTTCCTAATTACCTCTGTTCTGTGCCTATTTATGAGGGTATAAATCCAGTGCAAAGCCTCAATACGAGTAGCCTCCCATTCACTAGATAAGTGCCTGAGAAGAAGATAAAAGATGGATCATTTTTAGAATCAAGAATCAGGAATCACAAATAAATCTGTATCGAAAGATGTGAAGTATTCATAATTTATGCAATTTTTCAGCATCAAATCACAAAGCTAGATTCCAAACATCAGCTAGCAGCCTTTGGTAATAAAGTTCATACCTCCTTGCAACATAAAGGACATCTCGAACTACATATCCGTCAGCTGGATCAGCCTTAATTGCACGAAGCTCTTCATTTGTCTCACGAGCAACCTGCACAATTTGGAAAAAAAAAAATGAATTAAAAAAGAAAAAGAAAAAAAAAATGAGCAACAATATCTAAAAGAATGACAAAAAGGAGTTGTCAATAAAAGAAAGAAATTGCCACGAGGAAAAGAAACAGTCAAAGAAAACCCAACTTACCACTCTTATTTTCTCTTCCCTATCAGATATGCATGGGAGGATGGCTCCAAGAATATTAGCGTAATGAGGAACAAGCTGATCTCCACCAAGCTTTACAAACTCATTTATCTGCAGAGAAGTAGAGTGTTGAAATTGATTTAAGCAAAATGAAAAAAGAGCAAGAACTGTATAGAAGAGGTGACAAGCATCAATGTCCCTACCCAAGTAATTGCAGTCAACCTGGTAAACTCATCTGTTACAGCTGCTCTCTGCACCAGTATCTCAGCCATGCGACAGTAATCTACAGACTTCTTAATTTAACAAGGCCGATATCACAAACAGAACAGCATAATGTTGTTGCCTCCTAAACTACTCTAGTAATTTAACAAGTTCCAGATGAAATTTCTCAAGAAACCATAGAGAAAAGATGGTGTTCAAATGTTTCAACCTCTAATACAATTTCTTAACAAATCAAGAATCAGTAATTCCTGATATTCTGTCCATAAATATTGAGACAAATAATTCAGAGGAACAATAATTTCTTTCATATCAGTGTCTATTTAGTACAAAGCTTCCCAGCAAATAGATTAGACACCAATTATTAACATGCATAATAACATGGACACTGTCATCAAATTTAAATTGATGGCAGTGCATTAATCTCATAGTCATGTCAACCAAGAACAGCTAGCACTCATATCCATATACAACTAAGAAATAATGTCCAAGTCAAAAAATGAAGAAGAGTTCTTACTGGAGAACTCTGGATTTCTAGAAGAAATTCAGAAAGTGCTGAATCAGCTTGTTGGCGAATTTCATGGCTAGAATCACTGAACATATTGAATAACCCTGCCATATAGTTCATTCACGTGAGAAAAATGTCCACAACTGCATGTAGCAATTATCAAATTTATGATTGAAGTCAAACATATTTGATTCAACCCACAATTCGTTAGGAAAAAATAATTAGAAAAGAAAAGAAGTAAAGATAGAATGAGAAGAATCTCTTCTTTCCACTGCATTCTTCTGTATTGCCCCTTGGTCTTAACAAAATGGAATGTATTGTAATATTTGAATACAGGGAGAATGACAAAAATTTTCTACACCAAAAGAATAAAGAGGAACAGAAAGGAAGAATCAACTAATTCCATACTAAAAATATCCAATAAGACAACTACCATATGGAGATTTTAAGAGGCGTATCAAATGTTCTTATTTTAAAGACAACTATCATATACAATAAGACAATAAAAATAATAACTATAAGTGTTTTTGATATTTTATAAATTTAGATATCAATATAAGAATTATTTATTAATTGAAAATATCTCTGGTATCTTTTATATAATATCCATTCATTTAATATTTAAAAATAATATTATATTATTTTTTAATATGTATTATTTTATATAACATGATAACACAAATATTCTTTTAAAATCAAATTTATTTGTATTTTAATTTTTTGAACCAGAAATTTTTTTATCATAATTGAATTGTTATAATATTTTAAAAATATTCTAATAATATTAATTTAAAATTACTTAAGGTTGTATTGTAATAATGTATGTAGTTATTTGAACGAAGGGTTAATTGTTCGTCTTTTTTCATTTTGATCATTTTTAGTACATTTGAGGCGCAGAAACATTTTAGGGATTTTTTTTTTTTTTTTGTGTCAGAAGAAGTTGATCCCTTCTCTCTACATGGCGATTTCATATATTTCTTTCATTTTCTGGTACAAGATACAAATATTAATGTTGGACCAAAATAAATATTTATTAATTGTGAGAAAAATGTGTCAAAATTATAATAATTTAAAAAATTAAATAGTCTAACAAAACAAAATAAGTCCGAATATATCTATAAACCTAAACTTATTGGGAAATATATACCTCATGATAACAATATAAAATATTTTAGAAAAAAAACTATATGGACGGAGAATTCAGGGGATCACTTCATTGACTGACTCTTTTAGTCTTTACATGGAATCGGTAACAATAAACAGAAGAAAAAAAAAGAGAGAGAGAGAAGTTGGCAGAAACACGTGGTTTCATTTATCTAAATATATAAAAAGAGAGAGAGAAAAAAAACTAAAATTGATTGATAACTAAGTTTGTTATTATACGGTTGTTATAAAATAAAATGAATAAAAAGTTATTAGCAGAAACAATAAGAATATAAAATATCCAAAAATTCACTAAACAACTGAACGTTACATATAAAGTCTCCTACTCGGACTTGTAAAATAGTCAAACAAACATTTGTAAAGCTACAGTACACAAAAACTCATTTTCACAAAATAGTTGCTCCAAAAAAAAAAAAAAAGGTTCATTTTCAATATTCACTAAACTAGAAAGTTATAAATTTGGTACATGGATGGATGGCATTAGCAATTAACAACTTTGCATCATTTTGTTTCAAAAAGCTTTTAATTTTGGTCCATGTTGTTAGAGGAGTTAGGACTTGGTTTTTTTCATGATAACGATTTTAAGCTAAACTTAAATTGCAACTCATGGATAAAACATTAATAATTACAAATGCTATCAATTTGATGTATAAATGGTTTAACGGAAATTTTTATATTAGGTGGGACGAATAGTTATTTAAGTAAATTTTACTTTCTTTGCTGGATTATAAACTGGGATCAAATATAGGTTACTACTAGAGAAAAAAAGGAAAAGAAAAGATTATATAGATTTTGGAGAAAGTTAAATTATAAAAGGCTTTTAATGGGCCTTAGCTTGATATAATAAATTGCTAAAAAGAAAAATTAACATTATTATTATCTTAGTCCAAATCGAATATTTTTTTTTTTAGGTAAATTTTAAATTTTGAATCTTATGTACAAAGAAATAGATATTAAAGAAAATTTCTTTAAAAAAAATTAATAAAATTTGACTTTGATGCAAAGATTAATCTAGAAGAACATGGAACACTAAAATAGAAAATAGAAAATCGTGTTTACACATGCAAAAAAGGCAATTACAATAAAATATTTCCAATCAAAGATTATGGCCAACACCAAAAAGAGGTTCTTGAACCATAATGTTGAAAATTTCTAGAAGGTGAGAAACAAAATATACACTTAAGATTTGTGAAGATCAAATGTTAAGGAACTTTCATTGATTAAGAGGTTGAGAAAACAAATATATATATGTGTGTGTGTGTGTGTGTTATGAAATTGTATATTGTTATGAATCCCGGAGATTCATTACATTAATGGATGTCCATCATCCCAGAAAATTACGAAAGATGATAAATATCACCTAATAGTTATAATATTGGATATATATATATATATATAAATATAAGTGAGTGTAATGATGTTGTATAGATAATGGATGTAATGATGGATGAATATATTTATATATTCATTTAATAGATGTAATGATGGATAAATATATTTATATATTCATATGTATGTATATATATAGGTGTAAGGTTTTGAATGAAGTGAAGAAAAAAAAAAGGATTTTGATTTTGATACAATTGCATCTTCATTTTCCAATTTCCCGAGACCATTCCCGAGAACCAATTCTTTCAACCTTCCTCTCTCCCTCTCTCCCTATATCTCCACACCAATTACTATATTATATATATTATACTAAATATATACACACATATATATAGATCATATAAATTTATAACACGTTATCAGCACGAGTCTCTACCAACAACACGATTATCTACAACCGGTACGTTATCAGACAGGTACGTTTATTATTATTATGACAAATTTAACTAAATTGGAATTTGTGGCTCTTGATGTCACCGGAAAAAATTATTTGTCATGGACACTAGATGCCGAGATGCATCTTGCTGCGATGGGTTTGGCAGACACCATCGTACAAAATAATATATCATCAATACAAGACCGTGCCAAATCTATAATATTTATCCGTCATCATCTTCACGAAGATCTAAAAAACGAATATCTTACTGTGAAAGATCCCCTTATTTTGTGGGGAAATTTGAAAGAAAGATTCGACCACCAGAAGATGGTCGTTATCCCAAAGGCACGGTATGACTGGTTGCACCTGAGGTTGCAAGATTTCAGATTCATAAGCGAGTATAACTCCGCAATGTTTAAAATAGTTTCACAATTGAAACTATGTGGAGATAATATAACAGATGATGATATGCTGGAAAAAACATACTCCACTTTTCATGCCACGAATATTGTCCTGCAGCAACAATATCGTGAGAAAGGTTTTAAGAAATATTCTAAATTAATTTCTTGTCTTCTTGTTGCGGAACAAAATAATGAATTATTAATGAAAAATCACGAGACTCGACCTACTGGTTCTACTCCATTCCCTGAAGTGAATGCTGTTAGAAATCATGATCCCAGAAGAGATCGTGGTCGTGGTCGCGGTCGTGGTCATTAGCGTGGTCATAGCCGAAAATATGATCATGGACGCCGTGATCAATTTGGCCCTTACAATCGTAATAATACTTCAGGTGCCAAAATTGTTAATAACCACCCGAAGTGGATAAAACATAATGGGAAAAGAAATATTGTTCCGAAAAATTATGAGGACATATGTTATCGTTGTGGCATGAAAGGTCACTGGTCTCGTATTTGTCGCACTGCAAAACATCTTGTTGATTTATATCAAGCATCTATTGAAGGGAAAGGTAAAAATGTTGAGACAAATTTTACTTCTCAAAATTTACCTCATGAAAGAAATGATGAAGATCTTGAAGATAATGATGTTGGTATAACTCACTTGGAGATAGAAGTGTCCAAAAATAATTAGAATATTATTATCTAATTATTGTAATATTTTAGTATTACTTTTATTGTAATATTATATGCTTAATTTTATTTTTTTTTATTTATGTAAAATTTTGTTATCAGACAGATGGCTGTTGTTCAAATTTCTGTGAACAACGATATCGAAAGTGTCTGTCTTATTGACAGTGGAACTACGCACATCATATTGAAATACAAGAAGTATTTTTCTCACCTGAATGTGGGAGAAACGTGTGTTACCACAATAAATGGTAGTGCAAAACTTATTGAAGGCTCCAGAAGAGCTAATATAATATTACCGGGAGGAACTATGATTGCTATTGATAAAGCATTATATTCCTCAAAATCTCAAAGAAATTTATTGAGTTTTAAAGATATCCGACGGAATGGATATCATGTTGAGACTATAGAAGAAAATGGTCATGAATATTTAGGAATCACAAAAATGACCTTCGGTAATAAAGTTTTGTTGGAAAAACTACCATCTCTATCCTCTGGCCTATATTATGCAAAAATAAATGCTATTGAGGCGCATCATTTAGTAAACCAGGAGTTTACTAATCCCGTTACTTTTAAAGTTTGGCATGACCGTTTGGGTCATCCGGGATCAATTATGATGCGAAAAATTATCGAAACAACGCACGGTCATCCTTTGAAAAATCAAAGGATTTTGACTTCTGATAAACTTTCATGTGCTGCATGTTCCAAAGGGAAACTAATTATAAAACCAGCACCATTGAAAGTAGGAGCTGAAAGTCCTACATTTCTAGAACGGATTCATGGAGATATATGTGGACCGATTAGTCCACCATGTGGGCAATTTCGATTTTATGGTTTTAATTGATGCATCGACCCGATGGTCGCATGTTTGTTTATTGTCAACTCGCAACCTGGCGTTTGCGAGATTACTTGCCCAAATAATTCGCTTAAGAGCGCAATTTCCTGATTATCCTATTAACGAATCCGTCTAGATAATGCTGGTGAATTTACTTCGCATGCATTTAATTCTTATTGCATGTCGATTGGAATAATTGTTGAACATCCTGTAGCTCATGTTCACACACAGAATGGTCTAGCTGAATCATTTATTAAAAGACTGCAATTAATTGCCAGACCATTATTAATGAAAACAAATCTCCCTACAGCAGTCTGGGGACATGCAATTTTGCATGCTGCAGCACTTGTGCGTTTAAGGCCATCGAGTTATCATAAATTTTCTCCCATACAATTGGCTTTTGGTTCAGAGCCAAATATTTCTATTTGAGAATTTTTGGGTGCTGTATATGTTCCAATTGAACCACCCCAACGGACAAAAATGGGTCGCAAAGAAGATTGGGGATATATGTTGGGTATGACTCCCCGTCCATTATAAGGTATCTTGAACCTTTGACAGGGGATGTATTTACAGCAAGATTTGCTGATTGCCATTTTGATGAAAATTTGTTTCCCAAATTAGGGGGAGAGAATAAATGGCATAAAATTGAACTTGCGTGGAAAACTTCTTTGAATCATTTAGATCCACGCACAAATATCAGTGAACTTGAAGTTCAAAAGATTATACATTTGCAACAAATTGCAAATCAACTGCCAGATTCTTTTGCTGACTCTAGCAGAGTCACTAAATCGCATATTCCAGCTATAGATGCTCCTATACGAATAGAAGTTCCTGAAGGACAGAAAGTTAATCCTATAGCTATCGAATCAAAAACACGCCAGAAGCGTGGCCGACCCCTTGGTTCTAAAAATAAAAATCCTCGAAAGAAAAGAGGAACAAATGATCCAGAAGATCATATTGATGAAATAGAAAAAGAAAACCAAGGGAAGACTGATGAAAAGATTCCAACTATAAATGATGATGAGAATTCTGAAATCTCAATTAATTATTCCAGTTCGAATCAAAGTTGGGATCGAAAAAACGTTGTTATTGATAATGCTTTTGCATACAACGTAGCCCTTGATATTTTCAAGGATAATGAGGATTTAGATCCTTTATCAGTTGAAGAATGTCGGCATAGAATTGATTGGCCTCAATGGAAAGATGCGATTCAAACGGAGTTAAATTCGCTTGCGAAGCGAGAAGTTTTTGGACCTGTAGTCCAAACGCCAAAGGATATAAAACCTGTTGGCTATAAATGGGTGTTTGTGCGAAAACGAAATGAGAATAATGAAGTCGTAAAATATAAAGCACGACTCGTCGCACAAGGCTTTTCGCAAAAGCCAGGAATTGATTATGATCAAACTTATTCACCCGTTATTGATGCTATTACACTCCGATATCTAATAAGTATGGCAGTTCATGAAAAGGTGGACATGCGTCTAATGGATGTTATTACAGCTTATCTTTATGGAAGCCTCGAAAATGAAATTTATATGAAAATCCCTGAAGGATTCAAATTACCAAAGGCTTCTAAAGGCCCTCATGAAAATTATTCTATCAAATTACAGAAATCATTATATGGGCTTAAACAGTCTGGACGCATGTGGTACAATCGCCTTAGTGAATTCTTGTTGAATTCAGGATAAAAATGACCAAATCTGTCCATGTGTTTTTATTAAGAAAACAGATTTTGGTTTTGTGATTCTTGCTATATATGTTGACGATATCAATCTAATAGGAACTCCAGAAGAGCTTCGAGAAGCTATAGATTGTTTGAAACGAGAATTTGAAGTAAAGACTTTGGAAAAACTAAGTTTTGTCTCGGACTTCAAATTGAACATATGAATGATGGAATTTTGTTCATCAGTCAACATATACAGCAAAAGTGTTGAAAAGATTTTTCATGGATAAAGCATATCCATTGAGTATTCCAATGGTCGTGAGGTCACTAGATATAAATAAAGACATATTTAGACCTCGAGAAAATGGTGAAAAACTACTTGGTCCTGAAGTACCATATTTAAGTGCTATTGGTGCACTGATGTATCTTGCAAATAATACTCGATCTGATATAGCATTTGCTATAAATCTATTAGCAAGATTTAGTTCTTCACCAACACGACAACATTGGAATGGTATTAAACACGTCCTTAGATACCTCCAAGGGACAATTGACCTCGGATTATTTTATTCAAATGTAAATGATCCAGAACTGATTGGATATGCAGATGCGGGTTATCTTTCGGATCCGCATAAAGCACGTTCTCAAAATGGTTATTTATTTACATATGGTAATGTTGCTATATCATGGCGCTCCACGAAGCAAATATTAGCAGCAACTTCTTCTAATCATGCTGAGATAATAGCCATTCATGAAGCAAGTCGAGAATGTGTATGGTTGAAGTCAATGATACATTATATTAGAGAGAGTTGTGGTTTATCCTCCAGATGCTGACATAAGCTCTATACTGATAGTCAGGAAGAACGGAAAAACAGCATTGCATACAGTTGCAAGATATGGTCGTTTACCTATAGTTAGAATACTTATAGAGAGAGATCCAGCAAGTGTATCTGTTAAAGATAAGAAGGGGCAAACTGCTTTGCATATGGCTGTAAAAGGTCAGGATACATCCGTTGTTGAGGAAATACTAGAAGCTGATCCTTCTGTATTAAATGAACGTGATAAGAAAGGCAACACAGCTTTGCATATGGCTACTCGAAAAGCTCGTTCTCAGGTATGCATACATACTCCTAGCTTCTCCTTTTAAAAAAAATTAATAATAAACGATAATATGTGTTCTTGACAGATTGTGAGCCTTTTGTTGACATACACATCGATCAACATCAATGCAATTAATAATCAACGTGAAACTGCAATGGATATAGCAGACAAACTCCAATACGGGGCATCAGCATTGGAAATCAAAGAAGTTCTGGTGGAAGCTGGTGCTAAGTATGCTAGACATGTTGGCCAAGTTGATGAAGCAATGGAACTGAAAAGGGCTGTGAGTGACATTAAACACGAGGTGCATTCACAGCTCTTACAAAACGAGAAAACTCAGAGACGAGTTTCAGGAATCGCCAAAGAACTGAAGAAGATTCACCGGGAAGCTGTTCAGAACACCATCAATTCTGTGACAGTTGTAGCTGTTTTGTTTGCTTCAATAGCTTTCATGGGGATATTCAACTTACCTGGTCAATATGTGATGAAAGGATCAGAGATAGGAAAAGCAAATATAGCTAATACTGTGGCTTTTCGATCATTTTGCCTTTTGAATGCAGCATCTCTCTTCATATCCTTAGCAGTTGTTGTGGTTCAGATTACTTTGATTGCTTGGGATACTAGAGCTCAGAGACTAGTTGTATCAGTGATAAACAAGCTAATGTGGGCAGCCTGCATCAGCACTTGTGGAGCATACTTATCTATAGCTTTTGTTGTGGTGGGAAACACGGATTCGTGGATGCCTATTACCATAACAGTTCTTGGTGCTCCTATTCTGGTTGGTACATTGGTTAGCTTGTGCTACTTTGTTTTCCGACAACATTTTGGTAATGATTCTCAAAGAAGGATTAAAAGGGCAAGTGGAAGTAAATCCTTTTCATGGTCATATTCAGCAAATATATCTGATTTAGAGGAATACTATTCTGATGAGAAAATATATGCCTTGTGAAATTTTCACCCATGCAAGTCTGCTGCTATGTCTACTTCTTGTGTTTCAGTAGAGTTGAGAATGTAAATTTCTGTAAATATTTGTTCATCTGTTTAGAGAGAGGTATTACTTTTTGCAATTTTACATTATGTTGTGATCTTGGAACTCAGATTCTCAACTGATGATGAATGATTAGCCAGAAAAATACTTCAAACATAATGAGCGTAATTGACAACAAAAGTGTGGTAATTGAGTTGTGGGTAAACAAATCTTGTGTATATTCTTCCAACTACACAAATGTTGAAAGGGGTGAATATCCTAAAATGGATTTTATATTTATGTACCCTTTTTGGCCCATATGGTTTTTCAAATAAAAATAACCACATGGCCACATTTGTCCAGTCAAAAGAAAGAATAATAGCTTGGAACTATATCCAAGCTATCCAATTTTGAACCACACGTCCGAACCCCAACATACCCCTTGTTCTTGTAGTAAGTTTTTAACAAAACAAAGCTAAAATGTACAATTTACATATTCTGCCAGCTCCCATCGAAAACACAGATGATAACCCTCAAACTAATCTGCTGGTTGAATTTCTCCTGAATCTTTCTGTAAAGATATTGCACGCAACCTCGACAAGTCAAGCATTGATAAAGATCTCACGGTTTCATCTTCTCCATGCCCATCCTGAGCAGAGAAAACAGACATTTTGGTAAAGTTTATACTCAAAAGATGCAAAATAATAAGCAGAACCATAAGAAAGCAAACAAACCGTCATTGATGTTGTATTGCGTGGCCGTATTTGTGTCTTTCTATGCTCCCGGTGCTGCTGCTGAATGCAATCAAACTGTTGCAGTTTAGAATCAAAATTTATCCCATTGTCCCTGCGATGTGGATCTTCATTCAGGTCACCATCAGATACTTGTGATCCACCTGATGATGTTTGCTTGAATTCTTCATTGTTAAAAGAGTATGATGGAACTGTTTCTAATCGAGTCCGGAGAATATTGAAGGCATTACTTTGCTACATTTAGAAAAATTAAAAAGGTTAAATATCCAACTACTCATTCTTATCATCATGGCATTTGACGTCAAAACATAAGCAGATTCAATATACATTAAAAAATAAAATAATTTAAACTTCAAATTCCCTTTCGGTAAATTCCATCTTGGAAGTATAATCTTTTCTCTATAGGCTTTATAGAGAAGACATTTATAGGGGCCCTACAGACCATTTTTCAAAAATTTACATATTATAAACCATTGAACAACCAAACCAATGCCATGGTTTACCACATAACATGAATTCAACATTTGATCCGAGGACGACTATAGATTGATCTGAGAAGACAGGGGTCAAGCATAATTGAACCAAAGTATAAATATAGTTACTATATCTTAAATTAAAGCTAAACACTAGAAGTTGCAATGAATATCCATATAAACTTAAACTTGACAACATCTACATGCATAAGCAGCCAGAAGAATACCTGGGGAAGAAGCATCAGAAGACCATATAATACTTTCAAAAGCCCCGTATATCTTCCAGGTTCAAGAAGCTGCAATAAAAAAAAAAAAAAAAGTTTTAATATAAAAGTTATATGCGCGTCTGATATATGACATACAGTATAAACTACCCGACTATTAGAAGAAAGAGTACCTGCAGTCTAAGGAAAGCAAAAGTAGGAGTCTCCAATAGTTGGATTAACTTGTCTAGCTGGACCAAAAATTGAACAGTAATATCTTCCTCTACTAGAGACTGAATGACAGAACCAGCATGCTGGTAAGCCTGCACAAGAAAACCAACAAACAAAGTCAGTGCAATAGCAAACCAACCTTAAACAAAAACAATAAAGAGAGTTCAAGAATTGAAAGGATATCATGGAAATTGGAAGGCATTAACCTGAGCCAATAAACAAAGGCTAATTATTGCCATTGGCGAATGACACCAAGAGGCATACAAAGAAAGAAATAAGTCTTTCCCAGCAGCATTAACGAGTGACTTTTTCAGAAGACCTCGAAGCTCAGACAATTCTGAGGATGTAAGCAAAATTATATTCAAAGCCTGTGATGCAAGAAAGCAACAAGAAAAGATGGATTATATTAGCAAGGGAAACTAACTAACTCTCTAACATCAATCCTGATGCCTAAAGTAAGTTGCAGAATCTAGAAATAAGCCAGAGGTGCTTTTGCATTGCACACAATGATGTTTGGTATCAATGTTTGGCTCATACCTGAACCATAACATATGAAAAATCAAGATCAGATTCCTTTTCAAGTATTACAGACAATTCCCGATAAACTCTTTCAGCATCTAAAAGCACACAAAGCCGGCGAATAATCAGAGGACCACGCCTGGAAAAACAAGATGACAAAATGAAACCCCAAGTAAAATACAAAAGGACAAAAAGAAAACAAATATACATCACTTGTTCATAATGAATCGCCAAGCAGAAGTATGCAAGTGGTCCTGCTCAAAGCTACCTCTCCAAGAGAGAGTTGTCCATCCGGAAGTTCTGAACTAAAAATGCTACAAGATGGTGGAAATGCAGTGGATCCCTGGCAATGCATGCATGCACCTCCAGCACCAAAAGCACAACCTGTGAAGAGGTAGGGAAAAGTTATGAAGAAAAACAGTTAGTGAAGCTCCTTGCATCAACTTTTAGAAAACCATAAAATGAAATGCAAGGATAGTCACAGATCATTTCTAACACAATCAGCCCAAGATGAACATAGTTAGACCTATATCTGAGCAGCTCCAGAATAAAAATATCATGATAAAATTCTGCAGCTTATCAATCTTGAAGGTCAAAAATGAAAAAGTGGACATTAATCACCAAAAATAGATATTTTGTTCAGTAATGTAGCCCAGGCTTCCTACTCTCAAATCTAGTTCAAGTGAATAGCTTTCATGACCTTATAAGTATACTCAGAGAGAAGTAACAGCCAAGGGGAAAAAAAATACCTCTTCAGAGGGATCTGATAAAGCCTTCAGAAGTGTGTCAGAAACATCATCCCGAAAAGACAGAACCTGCATCAAGCAAATAAGGGAAATAGATATCTTACTATTTGAAGAAAGCCTTCAGAAGTTTCTTGCAATGAATTTAGAAAGCAGAATCCTTTTTGTTTTCCTGCCCTCCCTAGCAATGAAGAAAAACCCACCGCCACCCAATAATGATAAGGAAACCATGTGCAATTGAAACAGATGGTATTGCAACAAGAACATTATGTAACAGCATCAAAACCTCCAAAAGATCCCTTAGAAGTATGCACTGCACAGTAAAAACACAAGGATCTGCAAGTAAGGGAAGTAAACCATCTACTGCTATTTCCTAATTACCTCTGTTCTGTGCCTATTTATGAGGGTATAAATCCAGTGCAAAGCCTCAATACGAGTAGCCTCCCATTCACTAGATAAGTGCCTGAGAAGAAGATAAAAGATGGATCATTTTTAGAATCAAGAATCAGGAATCACAAATAAATCTGTATCGAAAGATGTGAAGTATTCATAATTTATGCAATTTTTCAGCATCAAATCACAAAGCTAGATTCCAAACATCAGCTAGCAGCCTTTGGTAATAAAGTTCATACCTCCTTGCAACATAAAGGACATCTCGAACTACATATCCGTCAGCTGGATCAGCCTTAATTGCACGAAGCTCTTCATTTGTCTCACGAGCAACCTGCACAATTTGGAAAAAAAAATATGAATTAAAAAAGAAAAAAAAAAAATCAGCAACAATATCTAAAAGAATGACAAAAAGGAGCTGCCAATAAAAGAAAGAAATTGCCACGAGGAAAAGAAACAGTCAAAGAAAACCCAACTTACCACTCTTATTTTCTCTTCCCTATCAGATATGCATGGGAGGATGGCTCCAAGAATATTAGCGTAATGAGGAACAAGCTGATCTCCACCAAGCTTTACAAACTCATTTATCTGCAGAGAAGTAGAGTGTTGAAATTGATTTAAGCAAAATGAAAAAGAGCAAGAACTGTATAGAAGAGGTGACAAGCATCAATGTCCCTACCCAAGTAATTGCAGTCAACCTGGTAAACTCATCTGTTACAGCTGCTCTCTGCACCAGTATCTCAGCCATGCGACAGTAATCTACAGACTTCTTAATTTAACAAGGCCGATATCACAAACAGAACAGCATAATGTTGTTGCCTCCTAAACTACTCTAGTAATTTAACAAGTTCCAGATGAAATTTCTCAAGAAACCATAGAGAAATGATGGTGTATGTTTCAACCTCTAATACAATTTCTTAACAAATCAAGAATCAGTAATTCCTGATATTCTGTCCATAAATATTGAGACAAATAATTCAGAGGAACAATAATTTCTTTCATATCAGTGTCTATTTAGTACAAAGCTTCCCAGCAAATAGATTAGACACCAATTATTAACATGCATAATAACATGGACACTGTCATCAAATTTAAATTGATGGCAGTGCATTAATCTCATAGTCATGCCAACCAAGAACAGCTAGCACTCATATCAATACAACTAAGAAATAATGTCCAAGTCAAAAAATGAAGAAGAGTTCTTACTGGAGAACTCTGGATTTCTAGAAGAAATTCAGAAAGTGCTGAATCAGCTTGTTGGCGAATTTCATGGCTAGAATCACTTAACATATTGAATAACCCTGCCATATAGTTCATTCACGTGAGAAAAATGTCCACAACTGCATGTAGCAATTATCAAATTTATGATTGAAGTCAAACATATTTGATTCAACCCACAATTCGTTAGGAAAAAATAATTAGAAAAGAAAAGAAGTAAAGATAGAATGAGAAGAATCTCTTCTTTCCACTGCATTCTTCTGTATTGCCCCTTGGTCTTAACAAAATGGAATGTATTGTAATATTTGAATACAGGGACAATGGCAAAAATTTCTACACCAAAAGAATAAAGAGGAACAGAAAGGAAGAATCAACTAATTCCATACTAAAACTTTACCATCAAGAAAATCAGGGAGGAAACCCAGCATATCAATGTCAGGAACACTATCCAAAACAGTGATCCAACCAACCAAGAATTGGCGCACATAAGGGTTCAGCACATTCATACGTTCTCGCAACAATGGAATAAATTCCTCTATGCTGATATAGGAAAAAAACAAAAGAAAATTTTAATTCAGCCAATCCAGTTGCCTAAATCTAAGCCCAGCAGAAAAACAAAATTCAATAAAGACAACAACAACAAAACCATGGGAAACAAACCTGAATTGATCACTTTCTGTGACTATATCCTGTATTGACCAGTAGCAAAAAAGATACAGCTCAAATATTTTAGATGAAAAATACATTCATAACTTAACAAACTTGTTTATCTAACCTTGACAAGTCTATCTAAAAGATGTGCAGCACTTTGTACGTTGGCATCTGAATCTGCTGCAAGCTTACAAATTGCATCAAAAATTTGATTGAAGAACACAATAAATTCGCCTCTTACAACCTGCAGGGCAGAAATACAGAAATTATGACCAAAATCCTGACATCCAATAAAGAAATTCTACATACATATGAAAAAGTGGTAGCTCTTATACTCTCACCTTTGCTATATTATATAAGGCTTCACAAGCATAGTAACGAACTCTGCTATCTTGATCAGAAAAAGAACTTAAGACTGGAAGCACAATTTTCTGGAAGATCAATCCAAAACAATCAGTAAAATGCATTGAAATTCAAATAACTCTCTGGCTATATCTAAAACAACTGATAAAGTATGTAACAAAATTATAAAGTTCTATCCAAATTTTACCACAAACGTTTTCACCAGTTTCCTCCAGATTAAAGATGCTTCTCAAAAAGGAATTTGCCAATATTGCAGATGAAGATTGCAAAATATCCAGAATTGGGAAACATTAAGATTTTACATAAAGCTTCTGCGGCATGCATTAAATGTAGTTTGGCTTGGAGGAAGAGAGACATCTACCATTAGGGAAAGTAAATAATATTTTCATTTATTTTGGGTAGTGTGGAGGGAAAGAGAATAAGCAATACTTTCTCTTATTTGGGAGCATTAAGAAGTGAGAGGGAAGGCTTGTTTATTTTGAAATTTTAACTATGATATGCATTCCATTTTCCATGCAGAAATTAGAAAATCAGCAGATTAGTTGCTCTGGTTTCTGACAACAGGAACAACAATGCCACTCTAAAGTTTTTCATATTCCCTAACCACCGAAACTGCTAATGAAGCTACAATTTCTTTAGATGCCAAACTAGGCAGGAAATGAAACAATTCCTAAAAAGATGACACAAAAAGCCCAACGAGAGAAGAGGGGGAAAAAAGGGGGGGGGGGGGGGGGGGGGGGGGGTAGGGGGGGGGGTGGGGTAGGGGGGAGAGGCAGAGGGAAGAGTAGGTTACAAGTATATCTAAATGTAAAATAAAGAGAATAGGCGGTAGCACTGCTAAAATAAACCCTAAGGTCACTCCTAGGACATGGATCTTAACACATACCATCAAACAACCATGATTAAAACTCATTTCTTCTCTGAAACCACATAACTACCAAATCCTATAATATTTAAACCTAAACTCTAAAAGACACAATGCTCAAAAACTACAACAATGAGGAGTACCAGACCAACTAAATCGAACCAACAATAGTGAAGATCCAGAAAATTACGGCAAATAAAATTTATGAAATACCCTTGATCCCTCTAAAAGACTGAAACTGTACTCAACTGATCATTATAAGTTATTGACCAAAAGGAACTCCCCGGCTTTTGTTTTTACAAGAAACAGTTCTCTAAATGTCTCAACCTAGAAGATATCTTAAAACTAGAAAGTTTCCAAAACTTTAGTAAACTACGACCGAGAGCAATTTTAGGAAAAAAAAGTGTTATTCACTTGTTCTGTATGGTACTAAATCATGTAGTAATGATGGTGTGTTATTATTAGTATCAGCAATCAAATCCTTTCAAGATTGGGCCATGTGATAATGCAATAACATCCAACAAACTATTCTGGAAAATGTAACTTTTACTTTGCCAAGAAAAGGATCATGAGAGTTAAAATAATATCAGACAGAAACTTTTAGGGATAAAGAAGTTGTACAAATTAAAAAAATTTTAAAAATACAAGCAATCAAATTAATGATTTCTCTCTCTTAAATTAAGAACAACAAATAAACAAGTGTACTTCATTCGGATAAATGCTTCTCTTCTTCTCTATTTCCCTCATTACACACAACCTAAACATCGAAATCTCAATTTTGATTGCTAAAAGTAATGACACACCTCAAGAAATTTTGTTACTAATGGTTTCATACCAACTTTTAGAGCAGCCAGTGCAATAATTCCTACCTATACATATAAAAATTTAATTTTAAAAAAAATGACACTAATAAGCAATACTTTCTCTTATTTGGGAGCATTAAGAAGTAAATACTATTTTCATTTATTTTGGGTAGTGTGCAGGGAAAGAGAATAAGCAATACTTTCTCTTATTTGGGAGCATTAAGAAGTGAGAGGGAAGGCTTGTTTATTTTGAAATTTTAACTATGATATGCATTCCATTTTCCATGCAGAAATTAGAAAATCAGCAGATTAGTTGCTCTGGTTTCTGACAACAGCAATCAAATCCTTTCAAGATTGGGCCATGTGATAATGCAATAACATCCAACAAACTATTCTGGAAAATGTAACTTTTACTTTGCCAAGAAAAGGATCATGAGAGTTAAAATAATATCAGACAGAAACTTTTAGGGATAAAGAAGTTGTACAAATTAAAAAATTTTAAAAAATACAAGCAATCAAATTAATGATTTCTCTCTCTTAAATTAAGAACAACAAATAAACAAGTGTACTTCATTCGGATAAATGCTTCTCTTCTTCTCTATTTCCCTCATTACACACAACCTAAACATCGAAATCTCAATTTTGATTGCTAAAAGTAATGACACACCTCAAGAAATTTTGTTACTAATGGTTTCATACCAACTTTTAGAGCAGCCAGTGCAATAATCCTACCTATACATATAAAAATTTAATTTTAAAAAAATGACACTAATAAGCAATACTCTTATTTGGGAGCATTAAGAAGTAAATGCTATTTCATTTATTTTGGGTAGTGTGCAGGGAAAGAGAATAAGCAATACTTCTCTTATTTGGGAGCATTAAGAAGTGAGAGGGAAGGCTTGTTTATTTTGAAATTTTAACTATGATATGCATTCCATTTTCCATGCAGAAATTAGAAAATCAGCAGATTAGTTGCTCTGGTTTCTGACAACAGGAACAACAATGCCACTCTAAAGTTTTTCATATTCCCTAACCACCAAAACTGCTAATGAAGCTACAATTTCTTTAGATGCCAAACTAGGCAGGAAATGAAACAATTCCGAAAAATATGACACAAAAAGCCCAACGAGAGAAGAGGGGAAAAAAAAAGGGGGGGTGGGGGGGTAGGGGAGGAGAGGCAGAGGGAAGAGTAGGTTACAAGTATATCTAAATGTAAAATAAAGAGAATAGGCGGTAGCACTGCTAAAATAAACCCTAAGGTCACTCCTAGGACCTTGGATCTTAACACATACCATCAAACAACCATGATTAAAACTCATTTCTTCTCTGAAACCACATAACTACCAAATCCTATAATATTTAAACCTAAACTCTAAAAGACACAATGCTCAAAAACTACAACAATGAGGAGTACCAGACCAACTAAATCGAACCAACAATAATGAAGATCCAGAAAATTACTGCAAATATAAATATTTATGAAATACCCTTGATCCCTCTAAAAGACTGAAACTGTACTCAACTGATCATTTAAGTTATTGACCAAAAGGAACTCTCAGGCTTTTGTTTTACAAAGAAACAGTTCTCTAAATGTCTCAACCTAGAAGATCTCTTAAAGCTAGAAAGTTTCCAAAATTTTAGTAAACTACGACCGAGAGCAATTTTAGGAAAAGAAAAGTGTTATTCACTTGTTCTGTATGGTACTAAATCAAGTAGTAATGATGGTGTGTTATTATTAGTATCAGCAATCAAATCCTTTCAAGATTGGTCCATGTGATAATGCAATAACATCCAACAAACTATTCTGGAAAATGTAACTTTTAATTTGCCTTATGTTTCAGGTTTTGTCAACGGATCCATTTTCTCATTGTCTTGAATTGCTAAACATGCAAACAACTCCCTAGATTTTCCTAACATTTAATAAACTAAGAAATTTTTAGGGAAAAGAAAAGGATCATGAGAATTAAAATAATATCAGACAGAAACTTTTAGGGATAAAGTTGTACAAATTAAAAATTTTAAAAAAATACAAGCAATCAAATTAATGATTTCTCTCTCCTAAATTAAGAACAACAAATAAACAAGTGTACTTCATTCGGACAAATGTTTCTCTTCTTCTCTATTCTCCTCTCTATCTCCCTCCTTACACACAACCTAAACATCGAAATCTCAATTTTGATTGTTAAAAGTAATGACACACCTCAAGATGATTTGGTGCATATTTTGTCAAACCAACTGTTACAGCAGCCAGTCCAATCAATCCTCCCTATACATATAAAAATTTAATTTTAAAAAAAAATGACACTAATAAAAGAATCAAAATTAGAATTCATTACAGAAATTGTTCAGAATGTCACAAAAATTTTACCTTCCTGTGATTTGCTTGTGGGGAGTGGAGATAGTCATTAACCATCAAAGAAATCACTGCATTAATTCTATCATGCTCCCCCAGCCTGAGCCAGTTGCTTCACTATCCCTTCCACTAAAATTCAGCCATCCCACAAAAAATTCTCATCAAACCTCTACTCTCAGATTCAAAATACGCAATCCAGTGTACAACTAACTCATAACTTACACACAGTAAAAAAAAATAAACAAAAATTAATAATAAAGGGGAAAAAATATAAATAAAACTAAAATCACCATACCTCAATAGCTGCATTCTTCCGCTTCTCATAAAGCTTGTCAGAAAGATTACGCAACACAGAAGCCGGGATGGCGGACAAAGCATCAGCCATAGCAGAAGAGAACCAATTGCAAAAGGCAAAACAAAACAAAAAAAAAAAGTTACAGTTGTGGTGGATTCTGTGTGGGGCGATAAGTACAAGCTAAGATAAGAGCGATCTAAAAAAACAAGAAAACTAAAAGGGAAAGAAGAACGGAAAAGAGACAATTAATCGATGAAGCCTTGACGGATTAATTGCAAGAAAATTTCCCTAATTGGAGAAGAAAAATGAAATTTGGGATGAAATTTTTCTCGTCAGTTGAATTTAATTTTTGGGGGGTTTAGATTTTTCTTTTATTATTTTTCCCTCAATAACAGTTTTGCCGTGTTTGGTTGCCGGATTTATGTGTGCAAGCTGTCCCTGCATTTAAACGGCTTTGGACTTCAGATGGAAATTTATAGAAATTGACCAAAATCTTCCCAAAAAAAAAATCATTTCCTAAATAATATCTACATTTTTTTTCATTCATGTTTTGCAATAAAAATAAATTAAATTACAAAATAAATAAAAGATATTTCAATTAAATATATAAAAATATCTTCTGTTAAATTTTTTTAAATATATATATATATATAAGATATTTCAATTAAATATATAAAAATTAATTAAATTATTATACAAACTAAATTAGTTAAATATATAAAAGATATTTCAATTAAATATATAAAAATATCTTCTGTTAATTTTTTTTAAAATATATATATATAGAGACCAAATTTACTAATAAGATTCATTAAGATAATGTAAGTTGAAGTTAATAAAATAATATTTTATATAATAAAATTAATGTGTAATCTTATGGATATTTTTATTTAATTTTATTTATTATATTATTAATTGTAATTTATTACATTGAATTTGAATTTTATATAAGGAATATTGTTCAATGTAGTTGGACAAAGAATAAATGTAATTTTTATATTTAATTATTAATTATATATAACTTACATCTAAATAATTTTGTATTGATAATATATAAAAGAATAATTTAGTGTCACTAATTATAAATAGATTAGATATTGTATTGATTATATTTTTATACAATTTTGTCAATTGGTAGCATTTTATGAGTTATATAATATAATCACTTGGTTTCAATTAATTCAAAATCAAACTATGTTGCACTTTCTTAGGAAAAAATCTGTTCTAGTGATTATTTATCCATACATAAGATTCAAACTCAAAACGTCTCTTAACTATTTATTCATACCAAAGATTCGAACTCGAAATTTTACGTAAGAGAAACAACTATTAGAGGGAGAATGCAACACTCAGTATTTTCATACTACAGCTAGATATTTTCATAATAGAATCATTGTTTGTTGGACGAGCTTTACTATTTATCCATACACAAAATTTAAATTTAAAACTTTACTTAAGAGAAACGACTACTGAAGAAAGAATGCAACACCGAATATTTCAATACAATAACCATTGTTCGTAGGGCAAAGGACAAATGGGAACTGCTTTTTGCCTCACCTAGTGAAAAGGCCTGGTAGATAAAACTGTTTTAAAATTGATTTATTAAATTCTTTTCAATTGAATTACGTCTTACAGTTAATGTCGAACTATCAACGTATTTATTATGCATTTTCTCATTGTTTCTAAATTGATTGTTTGAACTCTTTTCAGTTGAACTACGTCTTACTGTGCCGAATTATCAACCTCAAGTGGCATTTAGTAAAGATTAGTTGTTTGGGACATACTTACTATGAGATGCATGGTTGATGTTGAAATTGCATGGGTTTGTTAGAAAACCATAATTGTTGTAATTTTTCCATGCAAACTAATTTAGGGAGATGATTATCGATCATTCAAATTTTTATATGTAACTTATATACTATTAATTAAGTTACCGTTTAAAATCGTTTATTCAATAATATATAATTTATTGTGAATATAGTTTAAATTCTTTGAATAATTATTAAATTAAAGATTAAATCTTTTACTTATGGATATATTTTAAATTCATAAAAAAATGGACCTAAAATATATAGATTTTGATTTATTTGTGACTACCAAATCTATAATTGAAAAGTGTGCAAAAAACAAAGTTGAGGGACTTCATTTGTAATAATCATATACTTCAAGGGACCATCTGAATTAAAAGATTTTATAGTCCTTACAAGTTCCCTCTTCCCGTCGAAATGACTTTCGCCGGCGCCGCTAAGTCCGTTCTGAAGTCTTCTTCACTCATCTCCTGGAAACCTGTAAATTAGGTTTTCCTCTTTCTGTTCGTAGATGTGTATATATGTATATATATATATATATATGTTCTTCATTTGTATTTACGGTTGGTTCTTTACTGTTTCCGATTTGCAGACCGGAAAGCTACAAAAGACAGTGGCGAAATGCATAGAGAGAAGTGGAATCGGACTTCATTCCGGCAAGGTATCAACGGTTAGGTTATGGCCAGAGATAGCCGGAGAAGGCAGGTATTTTGATTTTAAATCGAATATCATTCGCGCTTCCATTGATTACGCGAAAGAGACGCCTCTCTGTACTACGCTCTGTAAAGATGGGTATAGTATTAGAACGACAGAGCACTTGTTGTCGGCTCTTGAGGCTACTGGAGTTGATAATTGCCGAATTGAAATTGAAAACTCTGATTGTGATGATCCATCTGCTGAGGTCAGTGTATTTTGTGCGTGCAAGATGCTTTGCACGTACTTTTTAAAAGGATTATTGAAGTAATTTTTTTGGGGAATCATGATATTTTGAATTGTGCTTGCAAGTCTTTTGTCTATATATGGATGATAATTTACCTGTTTATAGAATCAATCAAGATACAGGGTATTCATGGAATTCGAGGTCATTGATTTTATCAAATGAACTGACACAGGTTCCTATTTTTGATGGGTCAGCAAGAGAATGGGTGGAGGTTATTGAGGAAGTGGGGCTAAAGGTGGCAATGGATGGTGGAGGTAACAGCTGTGGAAAAGTGGCTCCTTTTCTTAATGAACCTGTTTGTGTCTGGAACAATGATTCTTTTGTGGCTGCATTTCCTCATTCCGAAGTTAAGATCACTTATGGCATACACTTTTCACAGGTAGCTTCCTTCTCTATTAGCAGTTTTGGAATATCAAATTTCAGACATCTGTTTTATTGTTTTTTCATGATTCATGGTGTGTAGAAAATTGGTTTTTTAGTCTGCACCATAGTCCATTATTGTGTTTCAATTCAAGAGTGACTAAATTTCTCCACCTTTTGATCCTTATATCTTATCAATTTTCGCTGACTTTTTCTGTTCTTTTGTGTGCATCCATTGATTTACGAAGTTCTCAATGACAGAAATGTGTAATTGGTTTCTTTGACCAATATGTAAAGACTTGCTAGATTTATGCATTTAACAGTACCTGAAGAATCAACCTTGATAGCTTCTTTTATTTCAGGTACCAGCCATAGGCTGCCAATGGTTTTCCACAACCGTTTCTGCTGATCATGTCTATGCTAAGCAAATAGCTTCTTCAAGAACATTTTGTATTTATGAAGAGGTTAGTCTTCTGATGAATTCATTGTTAAAAAATAATCAGCTTCTGATGAATTCATTGTTAAAAAATAATCAGCTTCTGATGAATTCATTGTTAAAAAATATTTTGTAGGTGGAGAAACTGCAGAGTGCTGGACTGATAAATGGGGGTTCATTGGAAAATGCAATTGTTTGCAGGTTTGAAGAATCTATTTTCTTATGAACTTCAAGAAATTTACTTACTTTCTTAATCTATCTATCTATATATGTATACCTTGAATTGAACATCATCATAATGGATCTGATCTTGCATTAGATGGAATTGGTTTGAATCTAATAATGCTCTTCTCCAATTATAGTGCAACTGGAGGCTGGTTAAATCCACCGTTACGTTTTCCAGATGAGCCATGCAGACATAAGGTTTTAGATCTTATTGGTGATATATCCCTCTTTGCCAAGGCTGGCAGTCAAGGACTTCCTGTGGCTCATATAATTTCTTATAAGGTATATATATATTTCTTTCCTTACATGATGGTACTTCTTGTCCAAATCTCTCAGTCAGTCTTATTTATTGCACTTTGTATGGCAGGGTGGACATGCATTACACGCTAGTTTTGTTCGTCATTTGAAAGAGCATCAACAGAGCTCAAATAGTACCTAAGATTTTGCAGATGGAGAGGAAGAAAATATCTTCTTCTAATGAGGAAACTGAAGAAAGGTGTTAACTGTTCAAATGTTAGTTACAGATACAGTAATCATCATCAGCTTTGATGTGTATGATTATTGATAAACTGAATATTTTATTTACAGTGCAGCAACACTGGTATATAATTAGATTCAGATTTTTCAACAAAACATGAATCATTCAGGAAAAAAAAAAAACAGAAAGAGGCAGGCAGCACCAAAAGAAATATTGGAAGGACCTCACTAACATAAAAAGAGAAATAAATAAAGAAAAGGGAACTCTTTCTAAAGAGGTTCATTACCCTTCAAAATGTTGTACTTGCATAGTGGACAAGTTGCATTCATCTTCAGCCATTTCACAATACAACCAGCGTGGAAATGGTGGTTACAAGGAAGAGCGTGGAGATCTATTCCATCCTCATATGAACTTAAACATATACAGCATTCCTAGGGAAACAAACATATCAAAAGTGTAACATGAAGATAAGATATAATTGAAAAACAAAGTGACAAACTTACTGCATCCTCCGGTAAAAGAAGGCGTTCATTGGCCAAATATCCACTGCTTGTTTCAGTAGGGACCATTCTACCAGTTCCATCACTAAACTTCTCCTCATCCTTACAAACATGGAATCTGTATTTTGGGAGGATACTTAGATCTGTGTCCGATGCACCTTCCTGTTTATTGGAGTACATATTAATATCAGTACTCGCCATTTGACTGCCAATGTTTACTTAAAAGGTACACGAGAACTTACTTGGCCAGCAACTGCATAAAGAATTGCTATGATGCAAGGCAAGCAGCAGCATAAAGCAATTCCAATCAGACATGCCAATACAACACAAAAGATGGCAAAGAACACATCGAATGCCAGAAACACTACTGACAACCTACAATACCTCAAGTCATAATCAATGCACAAAAGTAAAAAAAAAAACATAAAATGAAATGGGAACAGGATATACCAGTAAAGACGAGGAGCATTTTGCAAAAGAAGTTCTCCACCAGACACTACCCAGTAAAAACCAACAATCCACCACAAGAAGGATACCATTGTATTCAGAGATTCGCATCGCTTGGCCATACTGAAATATGCATTCATAGGAAAAAAACAAAAGTTAATGAATCACCATCTCTTGCTGTCCGTAGCAGTAATGAAAACAAATGTCACGAAATAAAAAGACAACTAGGTACAGTGATAACTGAAACTATCAGTAAATTTAAGGCATATCAGCAGTCCAGCAGACGAAACCTCAAACCATCACTGCAGAATTCACTTGCACAAGCCTCCAATTCATGTATAAGAAGTCTAATTAATGGATACATCACATCTTCAGGAAGCAAATCAATGTATTGTTTTCTTCTCTGACTTAGACAAGTATAGGAAATTCCCACTTTAACAACTTTTTCAGGTACTGACTTGTAAAAGTTTGTTCGAACTAAAACATTAATCCTACGACTTAAAATCAGTTCAAGTTTCTATTGATAGCATCCAGTAGAATCATTCAATATACAGATACCAAGCTAATGAAAGTCCAATCCAACTCTGTTTTTTCTTTAAGAGGGGAAAATTTTGGAAAACAGAGGGACTATCCACTAATGGTACCAACAACAATTTCTTAGCTTTAAGTTTCACATCTCACACTACTCCGGAAAACTTTCCTTCTAGAAATGTTGCTCATTCCTCAATGAAGGAAGAACTAAACAAACAAATTCAGTTCCACCATTAATCAACTAAGTAAAAAAGTTTCAAGAAAACCATCTAGACTTTAAATGCATACTCTAGTTCAGCGTTCACAGTTTCAAATTAATGTGCCATATATGTAAATCAAAAAGTAACTAAAGTTATTTTCCCCAAACAAACAATAATTCAGCTTCCATATACTCCATAGTGAAATATTGAGCTAAACTTAACAACAATAAAGACATGCATAAATAACCTTAAATTACATCAAGAAACATCCAATTTAAAGCAGCCATAACTTCTCATAAGGAAAAGAAAAATGTTTTAGAGCTCACCTTCCACGATTAGCTCCAGTTCTTCCGTCATCATCTTCAACATCAATCTCATCATTTACTAATGCCCTTCCCACCTGACTCTCCTCATCCCAGCCTATTCTCCTTGATCCCGGCCTGCTACCGTGTCTCCTTGTATACTCGATCCAAACTAACACAGAGTGGACAAAACACTGAACAGCATACCCACATATCCAAACCCTAATAGGGGAATTCGGTTTCTCATGCAACGTACACAACAACATCACAACAGAAACAATCACAAACGCCAAATTCCACATAATATCCAACGCCACAATAGGTTTCGAATACCCCCAATCCGCCCGCCGCTCTTCCAGCTGTCTAGCAGCTGTTTCCCTAACCAGCATAGACGCTCCTCTCCGACCAGTCACTCGACCCAACAGAACCGCCAGAGGAGTCTCTCCGGTACCATTTCTCGATCTCCCTCCCAAATCATCCTGACGACTACGCAGAAGAGGCGAGCGGTAAGACTGCGCCGAATCCGAATTCAAATCGCCCGCTGCAGCTGCCATTGCAAACGCGAATTTCCTTCCCTAAACCTCCCCTTCAAAGAAAAAAAATTTGAAATTCAGCCACAAGATGAAAACTTTCTTTGTGGGTTTCTACAGAAACAAGGAGATAATTCTATCCATCCAAGAGATTTTACAAAAAAGACATTGATGGATTACTCTGTTATTGTATGAAAATTTCTGAGTTCTTGATTACAACTGCCAAAGTATTTACGAATGATTATATTATATATAAGTGGACCCGATCTCTCTGAAACTATATCGTCTATATTCCAGTGATTTCTAAATAAAACCCCCTTTTTAGAAATTATTACGTCTTTGAAATTAAAATTATGACGGGAAGATCGCGAGGAATTTGAAGGGAGGTTGGGAATGGTGAGGGGTATTATGGTAAATATGTAATTATTATTTTTGAAATTTAATTATTATAGAGGGATTTGGCAATAAAAGAGACACGTAACGTTAGAATAATAGGGGATGAGACGATCTTTTTGTATTTTTCCATCATCATTTAGATTTTGACATTTTCGTATCTATTTATAAATACAATTTTTAAATATATATATATATATTTTTAATATCTATATAAATCGAATATTTTAATGACTAACTTTTTAATATTTTTTGGCCCAGCATTGACTTTTTCTTTAAATTTTTCGACCCACAATAATAAATTAAGTAAAAGACAATTATTGAAAATTGACGAGTTTGACAAATATATTTTTCATTTCATAATACGACAAATATAAAAATAGGAATTATAATGTTACCGCATTCAACCAATGCGTTGATTGTGCTTGAGTTGTAAGCTCTCTCACTATATTATATAGATATCCATTCCAATCAATAAATAACCCCAGACATATGTGTATATATATATATATATATATATATATATATGTATTACAAGTTTAATCTTTTCACTTAGGTAAGGGAACAGCTTTCTCTAAGCTAGAATATGGCAATGGAACTTCACCATGCAATTCTAAGCAATAGAAATACAGAACAACATTTGAAACCATGTTGAGAAGAAGGGTCATTGTCATGTAAACCAAACTTATGATCATATAAAACAGAAATCCCCATGATCTTCTTTCACTAACACTATAAAATCCAGCAAAAAAAGTTGCATACATTAGGTCAAACAGCAAAACAACTGACAAGGCAACCCAATACTTACCTTTCACAAGTTCAGTACTCCTTTTCAATGGCTTAAAACCCCCTTTACTATCATTAGGTTCACACACAGCTAGTACAAAGGAAAGTGTCCAGTTAGCCTGTAAGATTATCAAAGCAATGAAAAGTACTAATCTCAGGAAAATTGTAGATAGGTTGAGAATTTCTTCATGCTTTACATATATTTGAACAAGGTCTTCAACAAAAGGCCATGAAAAAGAACCAAACATGAGTTCTTGAATAGCCAGAGTCGATAATAAGGGAAGAAAAGAGGGAAGGATTGATTTGACAGAAGTGATGAGGTTTTTTTCAACTGGTGTATGACACAGTGCATGGATGGTGGTGTAGGTGATTGGAGCTGTACCAGAAATGGAAAGAATTGATACAGCGAATATGTACAAGAGATTCACTAGGGTTGGGGCATGGGAGATTAATGGCTGATGCTGATGATGATTAAAGAAAGTTTCTTGGAGGATAAAAGGGTAGATGATGATGGTGAAAGCTGTGGGGAGAAGAAAGAGGAGCGAGAGGATTTGGTATTGACGAGCATGGGCATTGATTATTAGCTTTGTTTCTGCGAGGATTTTCCAGAGATCAAAGTTCTCAGGAGGAGTAGACATGGATGGAAGATGATGAGAGAGAAAGATCACAGCAAAAGCTTAGAAAAGATGATCAGTACAAGCTATTTATAATTATATTGTCATTCTCTTTTCATGGAGAAAGAAGTTTAAAAAACTATTTTGACACAGTCAAGAAATTAGCTATACACAAGAGTTTGAAAATGGAGAACATGGTTTTGAACTTTCCTACTTGTCTAGATTGTCAATATATATATATATATATATATGGAAAATTGACCAGTAGTATTTTTAGAAAAATAAAGAATTTTCTACAAATTTGTTAACTGCAGAACCTTCATAGCTGAAATCACTTTCCAAGCAAGATCCTTATCTGCTAATGACCACTTGCAGCAAAAGAACGAAGACTTTGAAACAGATATATTTTGAGAATCACCAGTTTTTCTGTAAGGGCACTTATCCTTTTGACAGACACAAACAACAAATGACTCCATTTGAAGATACTCATCATAATTCAGAATGGTCATTTCAGAAAATACCTTTGAAAGTTCAACAAACAATTGCTGCTGCAGCCAATGTTTCTTGTTTGATGTCTGAGGAGAAAATTCCTCTGCTGATGATGAAACTGCCACGTTTGTGCTCTCGTCATCCACAATACCGTCCACTTTCACTGGGAAACAAAGCGCAAACTGCACTTCATGTGTTTTCTCTTCCGATAAGATCTTGAGCTCATTCTGATGTACAAGTTTCGGGTCATGGCCTCTTCGTGTAAATACTATTCCTTCAGCAACTCTGTCGTCACATACCCTTAGGAATGGCTTATCAGTCAAGTTAGAGATTTTGGAACTAGAGTTTCCTTGAAAACTGGCTTTTAGAAACTTAAAGTTTGGACTATTGGTACTCTTTAGGAACACACTTGATGCACCAGCTTTCACGTAATGTGCAGACGGTATACTCACAGTCTCATTGTTTGCAGGAACATAACAAGGAATCTTGAAGTCGGACTCAATTTTTCCTTTGAGTGTCTCCATTTTAGGCTTTTCACCATGTACCAGGATAACATGCTTCGGGGAAAGAAATTTGATGAGATCTGTGATTCCCTTCGCGTCAGTGTGAGGGCTGAAAGATAACTGATGAATCTGCATAATTAAGCAAAATTGGTTTATAATACAAAGTATAAGAATACATATGCATTTTATTAAAAAGTTATGAAATGCTATTGTCAATAGCACGCATCATTCTCTTGCCGCAATAACATATGACTAGATGAGATCATTATTGTCTGCTCTAATGATGGAAAAATCATGTAAAGTATACGTACCTGGCAACGCACATCAATTTGTGTGTCTTTGTCGATATTAATTAGCATGGGAATCTTAGCTGACATCAGCTTGTGTCCTACTGTCCCAGCAACACAATATCTGATTACCAAAACAAATAGGAGGGATAAGAAGGAATCAAAATATATGCATTTAGCAACAAAATAAAACCACCAAAACGGAAAGGTAAAAGAAGGTTATGAAAGTTGAGTCTCTACTGGCAATTTAACCTTGCCCAGAAAAGAAGAAAAAGAAAAGGGGAAAAAACACAGAGAGGAGTCCATACCCTGGCAATGTAATAAGATTTCCTTCATATGGAGCCCAGTGCTTGAAAACTTCGAGTGAGAATCCCCCACTTATCATTCCCGGAGTGGCAAAAAGAACACAGGGTCCAGGTGCATTTATCAAAGAACGGTCAAAACTACAAACTGTAAGATTCAAATCAACAGAGTTATGATGGTCATTTAGAAGTAAATGTGATTAAATTCTCCTTAGAAAGCCACATTGAAAAATGACTTTTGCAGAGTAAATAAAAACACAAAAGCTTGATAGAAGGCCTTAATTGGAAGAGCATCTTGTTGTAAGATTACCGTGCTTAAAATCAAAAGCATTTCGTGTAGTGTACGAATCTTTCACCTTCTGGCTGGTCCAATTGATGAGCATTTTGTAATACATATTAGCTTGAATAGTTAAACCTGAAATTTTGCATCAAGGTGCAAGGAGACATGTAAACATGCGAAAGTAATACATCATTTATCATTTCTAAGAATCGGGACTGTTAAAGTTCATCATAAAGTGAAGCAGCATAGGCATACCGGCAGAGAAATAAATAGGAACTTTAAGATTCATTCTTTCCCAGTAGTCGTCTAATAGCATGCAGAGTTCCTGCTTGATAAAGGAGAAATTGTTAATGTAACTTTAGAAAAAAGATAAATTAAATTCACATTGGTATATTCTTTTCTTATTGCAAGTTGTCAACTATTATATAGCAGAAGGATGAAAAACCTGAGCCCTTCCTAGAGCAAATGAAGGAATCAGAACCTTTCCTCCACTACCTACACAGTTGTGAACCTGCATTAGTTAAATAGACACGTAAACAAAATAGAACAAAATAAAAGAACTCTGAATGACCACAGTTGTCAAGAAGGAAAGTAAGGTGAAGCGTACTACACATAATGTTAGCTTACAGCTTTTAGAAATTCCCTTTCTCGAGCATACTTTGAATCACGGTAAGTAGTTGCATAAGTTGACCTGTGCGGGTTTAGTAAAAAAAGAAAAGTGAAAACTCTTATTTATCAAGAGAAAGCAGATGCTATTAAAACATTAACATCCCCTAATAATGTAGTTGTTTTATAAGGACAAAAAAAGTAAATAAATAAATAAATTATCAAGAGGTCTGCCTATCATCTTCAACAAAAATACTTACTCTGTAATGACAAGGTCCAACTGCAATCGATCTATCTGAGCAGCACCAAGATGTCTATCTGGTGTCATGTTATAATCTCCAGTATACACCATAGCAGCATCTCCAACTTTTGCATAAAACATTGCAGCTCCAAGAACCTAAATGAGCATACTTAGAGATTTAACATTCACTTATCCTTCTATATTTCGCACACAGAAGTACATAAGTGCAAAAAGTTTAGTATCAAAAGATAAGTCTAATAATTCTGCTATCCAGAGACATATTCTTAATGTCTACATTTGATATCTGCAGTTCAACTTTATAAGTTTTGCATGGTTTTATACAGGATGTGTTCTACAATCTCTCCCTTTCAGTAATAACTGGATCTTATACTCGCCATTCTACAGTAAATTTAATATCAAATTCCTTATAAACACGGAAATAAAGTTTAAGTTTTTCTTACGAACAAATATCATTCAGTTTTCTGGTTATCAAATTATCCATCTTGATTAAACGACATAAAGAAAAGTAATTCTACGAGATCAGAACCCTCAAAAGCAAAACAGAAGTCTCAGGAGATATTCTTCTTAATTGTGAAAATAAAAATAAAAAAGGAACCATCAGAAGTTCATAAACCTTACATGGCCAGCATAGTATGCACAGATCTGAAGATCTTTATCAACCTGCACAATTTGCTTCAAGTCCACAGCAGTGACTGCATACAAGATATCACTCTGAGACATCATGAAGATAACTAAACTTCTCCCGGGTGTTTGCGGGAATTTAGACATATCTATACAGCTTAGCAGGAGGATAAACAAGATAAAGCAATTCTCTGTACTCAGGCTTCTACATTACTCTTTATCTTGGGTTATTGGGCACATACAAGTGAGTTCTAAGAAAGAAACAAGTATATTCTAAACTTTATAACGGCTACAAAATAATGATCCATACCATCCTACAGTAGTGCATGCAGGAACATAACCGGCATTAGCATATAAAATACTTCAAAAGCATACTTGGAGGAGCATAAAACAATAACAACAAAAATATGCAATATTGACATATACCCTTCTTCATGCAATCCACAATGTGATCAGAACTAAACTGCTCTTCCTCTCCTCTTCTATCAACCATCACTTTACGATAATCCTCTAGCATTAACGGAGCCAAAGCTTTCGTAGGATACTGAAAAATAACTCACATAGAAATTTCAAAAAGAAAATTCCATAAAAGAATTCCAAAAACCAAACAAAGAATATAAACATATCATCCAAAGTTACCGTCATGTAAATAGGCCCATTATATCCACAAACTTCAGTAAAATAAGGTAGTGCTCCAATATGATCCAAGTGACTACATAAAGCACATTCAAATCAGTAAACATATTTACCAAAAGAAAAAAATAAATAAATACAAATATAAAAGTAGAGAAAGACTTAGACAGAATTACAAATGGGTTATGATGATGCAACTGAGAGAGCTTGTAAAGTCTTTAGCATCCGGAGAGATGAGAGAAAAATCAGGGTATCTACGATGATCATGGTAGCCCATATGCATACCGCAATCAAACATTATTCTCTTCCCATTTATTGTCACCACAGCACAACTCTTTCCCACTTCTTGCCCAGCACCTGAACAATCAAAATCATTCCCATCCAAAACCACAGTCAGCTACTAATATCCTTCTACTCACACATTTAATCAAACAGTTACTGTGCACACAAAAAATAAAAAAAGTTCACAAATTTAAATCATCCAGAAAAGAAAGATGAATTCTTGTTCCGATTCAATGAATTACCAAGAATCAGACACTCTATTGCCATCTAGAACAAGTTTCTTTGCTCCAGCAAGTCTCCAACTACGTGGGACTCTGTAAATCCCTTGACCGCTTTTTCCTTTATATTAATTTTTTCTGATCAAAATTAAAAAATAAATATTTGAAAATTCAATTTGTCAATAATATATATATATGTATATATATATTATTATCTCTTTTTAGACTAATCCCAACTCATTTAATACTTCTTGAAAACAATAATAGAGAAAAGAAAACCAATTTCCATGATTTCTTCTGCCCTGTCTTTGTTTGTGTCCTACTACCCTATAAGACCAAAAAATCTTGGGTACTTTTTTCATCCATTTATCCAATTACAAGTAGTAACTTGGAGAAGAAAAAGAATGTTAATGGGACCTTTTAGGTAGAGACAACATATTTTAGTTTCCATATTTCAAATTTCGAGTTTCAACTTTCCTTAAATTTTGTGATATAATATATACATATATATATATATATATATCAATATCAATTTATAAGGAGTTTGTTCTTCATTCACAAGTTCTTAAATTCGAACTTTATTATGAATAAAAATAGGTGTTGTACCAAAGTAGCTAGATGAATTACAAATATATATATATATATATATATATATATGTAATGTAGTTAGAGGAATTAGGTATGGTGTCACCCCCAAAAGGGATATACAAGTTTTGAGCATTTAAGCAGCAAGTGTCCACATGTTTTTCTTCTTTATATATATATATATATATATATATATATATATATATATATATATATATGTATATATGTTTGAAAAGAACAATTTGTGAAAGATTTTTAAGGAAGAAAAAAAAAAGGAAAAAAGATGAGTTGTAGTTGTTGAGGGAACACAGGAATGTGCTTGTAATGTTTATACACCACTAATTCCTTTAACTACCTTAACATAACATAATTATGTAATAACCACTTTAATTACCAAACAAATGTATGACCATAACTAATTAATAATAATACCCCTCTTTCTCTCTCTAAATAATCACCAAATAATTTCTCAATTTTATCAACTCAATCAAATTAAATTATAATAAAAAAATATATTACATTGTAAATATTATACAAAATTATTAAATTTGACATTGATTATAAACATAATATAAGATTATACGAAATTTTACTCAAAATTTCCGACAATCAGTGTTTCAAAGGGGTGGTGGAAAATATATTGGCCGGCCGGCGGGAGGATGCTTTAAGGAATAGTAATAAGGTTGCCTAAAGGTCAAGTTTGCAGCCTTCTTTCACTATCTCTTCTTCTTTCTTTCTTTCCCTCCTTTACACTTCTTGCTTTATTTCTCCTTATACATACATATATACATATAAATATATATATATATATATATATATATTCTTCTTTTTTTTTTCTCTTTTAGTTCTTGAATTGCAATTTCCACAATGCTAGTTTTGAGAAACAAAATTTAAAATGATGAATACATAAATATTAACATATTTAGTGGAAAATTTAAAGAAACAAACTTTTAACATTTTATCCACATTGATAAATAAAATAAATTTGATGGTTTTGTCTCTTCAAAATCTATACCAAAGTGACCCAAGAGGAAACATAGGAGGAGGAATAGAAGAAACAAAAAAAGCAAATGGGAATGTACTAAAGTGCGCCGGGATGGGCGCTGCGCCACCACCTGCCTTTTCCTTTTGCGTGCGGTTCAGTCATCCCTTCTCAGATTTTCTTTCCTCTTAGCCACATCAAGCAGGTGCGCACAATATGCACACAGCTCATTTTATCACTTCATGTCCCAACTTACATACAACAACTCATATATTCTCTCTTTCTCTCTCTACACTCACATATATATATATATATATATATATATATATATATATAGATACAATTGAAAAGAGAAAGAAAATTGAGGAGCATTTAGACAAAAAAATAAAAAAAAATAAAATAATAATAATAATAATAATAAAAAAAAAAAATATATATATATTACCAAAGGAAAAACAAAAAAATTAATAAACGTAACATAACATAGATTAGTAATATATATATATATATATATTAGTAGAATAATTAGTTTGGCCATACACGTATATTTTCTCTCTCTATATCTATAGGTTTCTCTCTCTACAACTATGTTTCTCTGTCTCACATTTGTAAAAAAATGCCTCTGCTTAACAGCAGAGCCTTCTATGCTAACTTGTGTACTTTATATATTTTTCTCAACATCTCACACTCCATTTTTTGCTTTTTCCCATCCATCATTTTTTGTATTGACAAAACTATCCTTTTGATTTGCATATTTTTTAATCTTTTCATTAAGATTAATCCAAATTTAGTTTACGGGTGGCTTGCAAAATTTTTTATTATAATATATTTAAAAATAATAACGCATTTTGGATGTGCGCCTATGAATAATCTATAATCTTATTCAATACACACAAAAAGGGCATTATCGTAATTGCGTCATTTTATCTTTTGAAGTCGTTGGAAACATTTGTCTAGAGAAATCGGAAACCAAGGGGGTTTACTGTCATTTCAACTGTCTGAATCTCAAACACAACACAGTCTCTCTCTCTCTCTCTCCTAAGCTAAATCACACTCTCTCTCCTATCTGTGTACTCTTAATTATATATAAATATATATTTTAGAGAGAGAAAGCTACATTACAAAAACAAATCACCTCTGCTTAGTTTCTCTAATACAACTATTTGAACTCACACACTCAATAACTTTCTCTCTCATCAGGATTCAATTGATAGTTTTTGATTTACAGTAGAGAGAACTCTGCATTTACATTGTGTATTATATATCTATATATCTATAATATATATATATATAAAACTGAAAACCCACTTCATTTTTCAGCTCTCATTTTTTCTCTTTCTCTCACTATATATATATAATATTCTTAGTCCGTGTATGTGTAGATTTCTGTAGTTCTTCAAGTATTGGTGTTTTGGAAGTTTTTGGGATTTGATGTGAGAGGTGGACAGAGATTAAGGGAAGATAGGAGAGATTAGATCGGAGATGGAGGAGGTGACGGGAGAAGGAGGGTTGATGGGGGAGGTGGGTTATGGAGAAAATAATGGGAATGCAAGGGTAGGGACGCCGGTAGCTGAAGCGAATGTGACGCCGTTAACGGTGTCGGCGTCGTTTAAAGAAGGAAAAGGGTCGACGTCGAGGAGGAGAGCGTCGGTAAGGCCAAGCCTTGACGCCGATGAGTTCATGAATCTGCTTCATGGGTCGGATCCGGTTAAGGTTGAGCTTAATCGGCTTGAGAATGAAGTCAGAGGTGCGTAATGCCAGCTGGATCCGACTGGATTTGGTCCCAAACTCCAGTTTCTTATTTGCTGGGATGATTTTGAATTTTAAAATTCGAAATTTGAAACTTTTTATTTTTATTTTTATTTTCAAAAAATTCTTTTGTTGTTAATTTTGACGCTTGTGTTTTTTTCCTCAATGTAGATAAGGGAAGGGAATTAACTGAAGCTCAGGCAGAGATCAAGGCCCTGAGGTTCTCTGAGAGGCTACGGGAAAAAGCTGTTGAAGAGGTTCTCTAAAGTTTTTTCTTTTTAAATTTTAATTTTGTTGATTATTTATTTTTGTTAATGAATTTGATGTGATAATTTCAAGTGGTTAATTAGGAAATGCTAGTGAGTTACGCTAATCGTTTGATTTTCTTATCCTTTTTCTTATTTTTTTGTGGTGGGATTGCTTGCTATTTTTAGAATAGATTTAAAACTATGGATTTGCATTTGATTTTTGGATTTTGGGAAAAGGTTTTTGCTAATTTGGAGTGTAATTGGATTATGATAGTTAGTTACATGGAAAAGAATGATGTGGGCAGTTGCTGATTTAAGAACCTCACCTGCTTATCCTTTCTTAATTTGAAGTTATTAGTTTATGCCAATCTTGACATGTACAGATTTATCCAAGTTAATATTTATATGGATGGTAACTCTTCATGATACATATTTTGCATACAGAATGAAAGTAAGAAGAGATTTTGATAAGGTTCTGGAGTTTCACATGACTTCTCTTCATCTACTTGTACTTCCCCTCTCTCTCTAATTTGTGCATATTACAAACTTTGGAAGTTGAGCTCGTCTTCTTTTCTCAGGAAGTATTGACATGTAATGTGTGAGAATGTGTTGTACACCATTTTTGGACATATTCATTTTTTAATCTTATTTGTACCAAGATTCTGGTCATGGTTATGTTTAGAAGACAAACAAACATTTTGGCCCTGAAAGATTGTGTCTCATTTACTGGTGCTTTATGTAAGAAATCTTGCATTAGGCTGGAAAAGTACAAGTCCTCAAATTGCACTTGTTGAATAGCTTATGGATCTAATAGTTTTTCAGCTTGGAAGCGTGCATTTAATCTGTATGGACAATCAAGGGTTGTTGGTAAATGCTATTTTTATGTAACAACCTTAAAAATGTTTATTTAAGGCAATATTTCATATATTTGTTCCCTATCTGAACTTTTTCCCATGGAGCATTCTTGATTGCTAATGCATTTGGTTTCCCTTTGCTAAGCCTCTTCCTGTGATATATTTAGGAGAAGGATAGATTGTGATGAAGGTTTCATTTTATTTATTTATTTACTTTTGGTACTGCAGCTCACCGATGAGTTGTCTAAGGTGGAGGAGAAGCTCAAGTTAACTGAATCTCTACTAGAAAGCAAAGTACGAACTGAAGCCTTGTCTCTTTAGTGTCTTTGAATTTTGATGAAGAGAAATACATTTCATATGAAGGAAATTTTATATCTTGCAGAATCTTGAAATTAAGAAAATCAATGATGAGAAGAGGGCCTCCATGGCTGCTCAGTTTGCAGCAGAAGCCACCCTTCGGAGGGTTCATGCTGCTCAGAAAGATGATGATATGCCCCCAATTGAAGCTATACTCGCTCCCCTGGAGGCTGAACTGAAGCTTGCTAGACAAGAGGTTAGCATTGTCTTTCTTTTCAATTTTTGGTTGCTCTTTGTTCTGATCATTCTTCTTATACTAGAAAGGTATTTTAATTGGTTGTTTTATACAGATTGCCAAGCTGCAGGATGATAACAAAGCACTGGATCGCCTCACTAAATCAAAAGAAGCTGCATTGCTTGATGCTGAGAGAACTGTTCAAGTAGCATTGGCGAAGGCATCTATGGTGGATGACCTTCAGAATAAAAACCAAGAGTTGATGAAACAGATAGAAATATGCCAGGTTCTAAACTTGCTTAATTTTCTAATGTATCCTGTGAAATCTGTAGTCGGTACTAAACTCTTACTTCAAACATTTATGGCAGGAAGAGAACAAAATTTTGGATAAGTTGCACCGTCAAAAAGTTGCTGAAGTTGAGAAGCTTACTCAAACTGTGCGTGAACTTGAAGAGGCTGTTCTGGCTGGTGGTGCTGCTGCTAATGCTGTACGGGATTACCAGAGGAAAGTTCAAGAGATGAATGTAATGTTTCTTGGTTTGACTTGTCTGTGTTTCTCAGTTCTCCCACTTGATGGGTATTTGATTATATGTAGCCTAAGTTCTAAATGATTATTCTATGTTCTCCAGGAGGAAAGAAAAACTCTTGACCGTGAGCTGGCCCGTGCAAAAGTAACAGCAAATCGGGTGGCAACAGTTGTAGCTATGAATGGAAAGATTCTAATGACAAGGTGATGCCTGTAAAGCAATGGCTTGAAGAAAGAAGGTTTTTGCAGGTATGCTGAATGTTCTAGTTACTTTTGTCATGTGCATTTTTTCCTTGTCTCTTATTGAGTGTTCCTACCCATTATGTATTTGGCTTATGAAGGTTTATTAAAATAATATGCAAATATCTTTTCATAGGGTGAAATGCAGCAATTGCGGGACAAGCTCGCTATATCCGAGAGAGCTGCAAAATCTGAAGCGCAGTTGAAGGTTATAATTTGGTTTATCTTGACGAATTCATGAGTTTGCTTTCAACTCCATCTAAAGTTGTATAGCTGAATTTTCTCATGATTCCAGGAAAAATACCAAATGCGTCTAAAAGTTCTAGAAGAAACATTGAGATCATCAAGCTCAAGTATTCGCAGCACACCTGATGGGAGGAGTTCAAGTAATGGCCTTTCGCGCCGCCAGTCACTTGGTGGGGCAGAAAATATATCGAAGTTAACCTCCAATGGATTTTTACCGAAGAGGTCACCATCCTTTCAGCTGAGGTCCTCTGGAAGTAGTTCTATTTTGAAAAATGCAAAAGGAACATCAAAATCATTTGATGGTGGTTCAAGATCAGATAGGAGCAAAGTTCTTTTGAATGGAACTGGTCCCAACTTCAAACTTAGTCAGTCATGTGATGGTGCCAAGGATACTGAGCCTCAAAGCAATACCTGGAAAGAAAATCAAGATGAGAAGCCAAGTGATCTACAAACAACAGAAACAGAGGACACAGTTCCTGGTCTTCTGTATGATTTACTGCAAAAAGAGGTAGTTGCTTTGAGGAAATCTACTCATGAAAAAGATCAGAGCCTTAAAGACAAAGATGATGCTATAGAGGTTGGTTTCTTTCCCATGTAGGACTGCAAATGCCATATTCTTCACATATGAAAAGAATCAATTATTTGTTTCAATGTTGAAATTAAGGTATTTCTTCTTGTTAGATGTTAGCAAAGAAAGTAGAAACTTTAACTAAAGCTATGGAGGTTGAAGCTAAGAAGATGAGGAGAGAGGTAGCTGCAATGGAGAAGGAGGTGGCTGCCATGCGGGTGGAAAAGGATCATGAGAACAGAGCTAAAAGATTTGGGAATTCAAAGGGCCCTGCAAATAGTTCTCAGTCACTTACTGGAAGGTAAGCTCTTAATTGTTTGAAATTTCCTTTAACTACATCGTTCTCTGGTATTTCAAATCCAATGAATAATGATTAATGCTTCTAAAGCTGAATCCTCCTGTCTAATGTGTGATTGTGGTACAATGACTTTAAATGGGTTCACTGCCCTTATACTCATTATTTGTTTGTTTATTTATTTTTTTTAAAAATCATCTAATGTAAGTGGTTGGTACCTAATGCACTATACACCATTCTCCCTTCTTGAAAATTTGTTGTCTTTCTTTTTCTTCTTTGTAGTATAAAGGTGATAAAATTTTGTTAGTTAAAGCACTGAGACAAAAAACTTTCCTAATGTCTGATTAACAATCGTTTGCTCTTTACTTCACTTGAGGCTTTGTTTCTTGATCTAGTACCTCTGCATTTTAAATATTTAAGGTTTTGTAGGTTCCCATAGTCTTATTCATGACTAAGAGAAAAAGGTTTTGTATTGAATTTTTCCCGTGTAGATTTTTTTTGTTCTCATTTGAAATTTTGACCTCTGATTTAGCTTGAATGGTGAAAACAAGTATAGGATTCCTGTTAAGGAAGGTTATATGTGAAATTGTTTCCAAATTTTTCTTCAAGTTGCAGATTGTATTTGTCAACTTGCTGCAAGTAGTAGGCTAAGCAATGGCCAACACAAAAGTAGTTGGCTTTAAGATGCCAGATCTCATAGATTGCTTTGGTATTTATTATCTTCTAATCCCAGTGACCACTCTGAATGTAAAAGTTGAGATTCATCAACCTTGGAAAAGCTTCTATGGTGATAAATTGACATGGAATCTGTGCACATGATTTCAGGATCAGGTTAAAAGTGATAGAATTAGAGAATTACATAGCTCAAGGAACCAAAGTGCAGTGCTTCTGTAAAAAAATGCCTAGTCTTAAGAATAAGTTTAATCGAAAATTTTAAAGTAGCATGTCTTGAGAACTCTAATGTTATGCTCTGATTGTTAGATTAAGGGCACTTGGAACTCTCTCATTAACTTGGAGAGTTCTTCCTTTCTTTCATCTTCTTATCCATCAAGTCTAGTTTGCGTGATATACACTTCATTAATAATTAATAAAGGGAAAAAAACTCACTGTTTCATTTACCTGTTGCTCAATTTCCAAAGGTGTGATGTTCTTATGATCGCCAAATAAATTAATTTCATTAGGTTGCTGCCTAGAGCCTTTTCTTTAGAGCTGTTACCTGTATTCTTCAAAGAATAGAAAAAGTTTAGCCAGTATAGCTTATATAGATGAATCTGGTATCTGACATGAATTGAAGTATCTCCAGTCTCAGAAGGGCTCATTCAACTGTTACTGTAGTCATAAGCTAGATTCTTGGATGAGTAGCCGCCTAATGTTCTTTAGCCTTGATATACTAAACAGAGAACTTTAAATAGAGGATAGAAGAGCAATTTTGGATACAGCATATGGTGTGCAGACTTTTGCATGACCAAAGGGTTGTAAATAGGTAACTTTAGAATTTGTGAAGATAACAATAAGGGATTATTGTGGTGAACAATTCTGGATAAGTATAAAAACAAAAAAGAAAAAAGATAGAGAATCTCTCTTGTAGGTATAGTTGTTGCCAAATTGGTAAGTGGAGAACAACTTTTTAGTACTTGTTGTCTTTACACTTTTATTTGGAATATTCTCTCTTTCACTCTAAAATGAGCTCAGAGGTTCTTGTCTTATTTGTTTTCCTTGACACTGGAACATAATACTCTCAGGTCTAGGACATTTTGTACTTCATTTTCCATATACACAACATTTATCAGATTCTAGGATTGGGTTTATTTTTTGTTCTATAATTTAAATGGTTGCCAAGAGACATCTTGCTGGGGATTTTGTCAGTTTCTGGCATTTTGGCCTTGCTCTGCAGATGGTTCTTTGTTTTCTTTGCTTATCCGACATTACACAAGTGCAGATTTGGCTAATGAATATGCAGATCGCTTTAAACAAACCTAAAATGCATTTGAACTTGTTACCTAAATGTTTGTACACATGAGTGACACTGGTATGAAACCAAATCTGGGTGATATCAATAATGTATTTACCTTCCTCTGCAGAACTGTGACACGAAGCGGGTTGACACGCAGCACACAATAACAGAAAGCCCACTTGAGGTCACTAAGGAGCATTTCTGCATAGACTCTGTGTTGGATCCTCCTTTTTTTGTTATCCCGTCATCGTTGTTTGTAAAATTCTACCAAGCATGCCATATCTGTCTACTGTTTTGCTTTTGCAAGAAAAAAACAGAACAATGACCATTAGAAAAGAGAGAGAAAAAAAGCCAGTAGAACAAATTAGTATGCTTCTGACTTAGACTGTGATCCTCTGCTTAGAAATCAAGAGAAGAAGGAAAAATTGAGGACATGGAAAGTTGAGCTAACCTTTTGGCAGGAATTATTTGAGTGGCAGTGGTTGTGTGGTTGTATAGGTAGATTATTGGCGTTTCCTTTGCCCCACTTCTCCATAATCTTGTTTGCAGTCTATATTTGTAATCTGCAGTTAGTGTGATTGTTATTGGTTCAGGTTTGTCAATATTCATGTAATCAGATAAAAAAAATATCAGATTTCTGTTTCATCATTTCCCCATTTATCTATAGTTCTTCACTGATATTACTCATGGAAACCAATGAAATCTGCTTGTTCTATAATTCTATATAAATTACTATCTTCCTTACCCAGGGAAAAACTATGGTCAGAATCCCTTGTATATCTGATGGTTTTTTCTTTGTAAGTGAGCTCCCAATGTATGTTTTTAAGTGAAGTACTATTTATTTAGACAGGCAGATTATATTAAGCTGATAGAGTCATAGTATGAACCCTAGAAATGAAGAAATGAGTACCTAATTTGCTTATGTATTGGAGGGTTACTAGGAATGGTTTAATTATGATATTTTTTCTTATGGCATGAGCTGCAATTTTTGAATGAATTTTAATAATGTAGTTATAAATATGAGTTTGATTTTATAAAAGAAAGATTTTCTTGTGGTTTGTTGTTGAGTTTTGATAATTCTTAGTGTATTATTATTGTGAATGGAAAGGGAGGGGGAGAATAAGCCTTGGTAAAGAGCTCTTAAATGAAGTTCAATTCTTTTTTTAACTATGTATGTAGTTGTTTAAAATTTAAAAAATTCAGACTAAGTTTTTTTAGATTAGTCTAGATATGAGTTGATTTAAATGTGTTCTCGTATATTTAGAACTTATTTAGGATATTTTGTGTCCTAAAAAAAAAGGAAAAAAGGAAATGGGAGGGTACTAATTCTTATTCATGTATATAACTATTTAAAATTTAAAAGGTTAACTCGACCTTTTCTCTTGTAAGGGATTAACTTAAATTTGAGGTCAGAGCTTTCTCCCTGATCCCCGACTCTTCCTCCTGTAATGGATTAACTTGGCTCGATCAGGCGGATTAACTTGGCTTGATTAACCTGGTTTGATCGGATTAACCTAAATTTGAGGTTAAAGCTTTCTCTCCGGCCTCTTGACTCTTCCTCCTCTAATGGATTAACCTAGTTCGATTAGGTTCTTCCTACTGTAATGGATTAACCTGGCTCGATTGGGAATTCTTCGGGTAGGGATTAACCCAAATTTAGGACCTTTTTCCCTGCTGTTTCTCCGAATTAGTCTATATGTAATATAGACTTAAAATGTGCTATGTATCTAAGACACTTTGTTTCCTAAGAAAAAAAATAAAATAAAATGGTGTTTGTTTATTTGAAAATTATATGGTTAGAGAATGCAGTGGTGCACATGCTTGGTCAAAAATATTCTGGGCCTCTTTAGCATATGGATGGGTTTTGTGAGGGGGTCACTTTGGCTTTATTTTTGTCAGATGAAATTTGCTTTCCTCACGAGGTTTCACGTGCTTGGGAGTCTCTTTTTGAAGCAAAGCTGTTTACATTACTTGTGTCTATAAATATCTATTCTTTTTTTTTAGAAGTTTCATGATTAGTCTTTTGCAAATTTCATGCATTCTTTATTCTTAATTGTTTTTTTTAGTATCCTTGACTAATTTGGATTGTTGGAATCCAAGAAGATCAAATTTTAACTTTATCACTTTTGTATTTTAAATCTATTATTATCTTTTTAATTATAGGTGAGTTGGAATCCAAGAAGATCAAATTTGAACTTGTTAACCCTAATGAGTTGGGTCAAGTCCAATAGTTCACTACCAACAACCCAAAACCACTTGTTCTCCACCCTAAAGAAACCCTTCTCAAGAAATGGCTACCTTTGTGTCAACTCCAACCATATGTATAAAGCCCAAAATTTTCTCCCAAACCCCAATTCTTATTTGGCTTCAAATATGGCCCTAGTTGTTCTTCCTCCATGATTGGGTTGTTTCCTCCTAGTTTGAGGATATGATCTCTCTTGTGCCCAATCCTTATTTTGGGAACAAAATTTTTAGCCTTCATTTTCTTTTTTATACACATTTAGTGTGCCCCGTACTCACCCTTTCAGTGAGATTAATTCAGACTCGACTTGCGAAACGCTAGTCGAGTTCAACTCTTACTCGAAGGGGAAAGCTTGACCTAGTGGAGATATCCACTCTAGGGGATTTGCACCCTTGATCATGACCCTGGAAGAAGAATTTAGAAGTCCCTTTACTAATTCTCTGGATCATCAACCTTGGATGAAGCATTTAGAAGTTCACTTATCAATTTCTCTAAACTATTTGGTTTAGCCTTCATTGGAATTTAGATAATGCAAGGGTGTAGATGAATTGGTAAAAAATCAACACTTGTTTGTCCACGCAGAATGAGCTTGGTTTCCGATTCACAAGTCTTGAATTCAAACTTTGTCTTGGAAAAAATAAGTGTAAGTGGATCTAGTTTAAGTGGAGTTCGAAGTGTTTGATGAGCTTAAATGAGGTTGGGGAACTACACTCAATCTAACATTTTTAAAAAAAAAACAAATTGGAGCTATTAAACTCAAAATGCTGATAAATTGATAAAAAACTCTATTAAAATAAAGATTCGAATTTTGATAAATTAGTTTTTGCATGATTATTAATATTAACAACATTTTTAGAACAACTCAACAATGACAATATCTTGGAAAGCATCTTTGTGGGATCAAACCCTAATCATGATACTACTTTGAAATTGATTTATTCTAATTCTTTCAGCATAAGAAAAATATACATACAAAAGTATATGAACTTATTGAAATGACATTTTCAAATAAATTATTTTTTTGCTTTCAAATCATTGTTTCTTTCACTTTTTTTTATCATTAGGTAAAAACCTTTCCAGCAAATTTCACTCCCACGACAACTTCCTTTTCTATTATCTATCAATTTACTCATTTGTTTCTTTTCTTTATAAATTATACTCAATGATAAAATTCAAATCTTTCTATAGAAAAACATATAAAAATTATGAATTTAATAAAATTTAAGAATATAATTATATATTTATAAATTTAAAATATGTTATTGAATAAAAAAGAGTTGATAATATATATATATATATATATATTGAGAGTGGGTGGGTTATAGAAAAGATTCCACCATGAAACAATTGTGCCATAGCGTAAGTCATCATGAGGAGTAAACAGTATGAAACTAATTAATTATGAATTAAAGAAGCTTTATGCTTCCTCTTATTGTTTGTCGCTGGAAAAAAGCCTATAGTAGCGGCTGTAGAAGATAAGAAAATTACCTTCTGGAATCAAACTTGATTGCAGGAGGGGGACCAACTTACAATATATATATATATATATTAGTGGGGATTCATTTTTTATCAATAGAAAGTATAATTAGGCAAAACATCATTACAAGCATAGGAAAACATGCATGACATCCTTAAATTATTTCACTTCTTGATTTCATTAAGATATGCTTTTATATATATATATATATATATATATATATTTTTTTTTTTAACCTCCCAATAATCATCGATTGTCATTCTATAAACCCTTTTTCAAGAAAATATGGTAATATATATATATATATATATATATATATTATTATTGCAATATAGTTTTAAAGACTGTAATTTTAAGTGTTTTATCCGTAGAAAATTTCAAAAGGTTTGTTTTTTTTCTTGGGTATTAATTTGCACACCAAGTGTTTGATTTAATGCCAAAAACAGGATTAAAAAGCCAAAAGAAGAAGAAAAAAAGGTGCTTTTTTTTCTTCTAAAGCAAGATTTGCACTGCCGTCTACGGTGGGGACGGTGGCCAGGCAAGTCCAACACGAGGGGAGAGAAAGTTTCCCAAGTCCAAGTATTGTGTAGTTCAGTAGTCAAAGCTATATAAAATGGGAGGTTCCGGTTGTAACAATGGCCGTCAAGACCAAACCATGGGTAGTCACAGTAATTACAAGAATGCGCTCATAGCATTTCTTGTTCCACTTCCCTCCATACTTTTCTACTTTTCCTTCCTCAATCAATACAATAATAATCCCAATTCCCTCTCCCCTTTCTGGGATTGGTGTTACCAGCATCCTCTGCTTCTAGCCCACCTTCTGTTTTTCCTTAATGTCAATGTTCTTTTCTGGGTCATTGGATTAATCCAGTCAAGTCATTGGGTATGTAGATTTCGATTAATTAGTTTGTTCGTTTGATCATTGATGTTTTAATTCGATTTTTTCTTGATGGGTTTCTGGAAAATTTGTTGATTTTTTTTTTTGTTTTCAGATGATTGATGTTTACTGGACTGTAATACCTGTGATGTTAGTGCACTACTTTTCAACTCATCCTCTTGCAGTGATTAACGAGTACAATGTTTGGAGATCAAGGATGGTGATATTCTTGACGTGGATTTGGAGTATTAGACTTACTCATAACTACTTTCGCCGGGAAAATTGGCAATGGGGTGTAAGAGAGGATTGGAGATTTTCAGATATGAGCCGCCAGTATGGTAAACATTGGTGGTGGATTTCTTTCTTTGCTGTTTACCTTTCTCAGCAGGTTAGGTATCTCTATCTTTGAAGAACTTGCTTTTTTTTTCTTTCTGGGAATTCTGTTTTATTGATATATTCTATGTAATAATGCCTCTATAAACTCCATAGCAAAGCTTTAGAAGAACATTTAGCCATGTTAAAGAATCTATAGGAGCTAGATTCATCTTCTGGTGTTAATGAAATAGGAAATTGATTAGCTTCGGTGTAAGTGAATTGATAAGGAATCGCCTAGCTTAGCTTAGGTTAATGAGTTTGCAGGTTTAATCTGCAGCCGTTTAAAACTCGAGCCAAAACTTACCTCTTGCAAGTACCTACCTTGAATGGAGATTATTATTATCATTGATACACTCTTTGTAATAATGTCTCTATAAACTCCATTACATACCTTTACAAGAACAAATGATTCCTGTTAAACTCTATTCATGTTCTGGTGTTAATGGATAGGAAATTTATTAACTTGAAGTCAGACCTTATCTACCCTAAGGTTCTTATCTGTTCAGAATGGAAACTAGGTTGAATGTGGACATAACTTAAAGATGCTGTCCATAATCTTCCGAGTTTCTAGTCCATATAGATAGATATACTCACACGATATCAAGATAACTTGGTGGTTAAATCAAGTTTGAGGACAGATTTGCACATCTTCTCTATCAAATTTTATATTTCTTACTCTTTCAAGATGACGATGAATAGTTGTATTTTTTCACTCGATGCAGGTGTTTCTCATGGGCATATGTATGCCAATGTACACTGTCCACTTCGAAAACAAGGAATTAAACATATGGGACTTTGTTGCACTAATAGTTTGCTTATCTGGAATAACTGTTGCATATTACGCAGACACACAACTTCATGACTTCGTAAGTAGAAACCGTGAGCTGAAACAGAAAGGCGATGAGCCACCTGTGCCTAACCTTGACACCGGACTCTGGGGATTCTCGCGCCATCCAAACTATTTTGGCGAGCAATTGTGGTGGTGGGGGCTTGCGATCTTCGCATGGAACCTTGGTTGTGGTTGGAACTTTGTTGGTGCTCTTGTTAATAGCATGTGTTTGGCTTATGTAACAGTGCTTGTGGAGAAAAGGATGTTGAAACAGGAATACAGAGCTGAAGCTTATAAGTTGTACCAGAAGAAAACATCAGTGTGTATACCTTGGTTCAGATCATCATCATCATCCTCTGGAGGAAAAGATAAGAACACTTGAACTTTTTGCAGCCATATTTTGTAATGTATTATTTAGAGAAAAAATGTTATGTGGATGGTTTTCTGCTTGATCACTACTCTTCTTAAGAGTAGTTGCACTTTCTTGTTTTCATTTAGGAATAATGTAATACTTGTGCATATATATATATATATATATATATATATATATATATATATATGTATGTATGTATGTATGTATATGTCACTGTGAATGAATGTGTTGTTGTTCTTGTGGTATTCAATGACTCAATTTTAGGGTGCTAATATTTGTATAAAATTTGGGTCAAAATTTTTTCCAGCAAGTTCAGGATTAGCTGGAATGTGTATTAATTTAAAGATAGACACATTGTGATATCCGTTCCACATCGATAAATGAAGTAAATATTTAATGATATATAAAAATGAATTTAAGTACTCATAATTAACTCGGGTATCTCTTTTGGTATAGTGAGGATAATAGTAAAGTAGTTGAGTATGGATATTGCAGAGTCTGTCCGTGTTGCAACTATTATGTTCAGGTTGTAACAATTGGTGACGGATCCTCGGGCCCGAGTGGACCTTAGGGAAGACGCTAGTTCGAGTAACAATTGGTATTAGAGCAACTATTATGTTCAGGTTGTAACAATTGGTGACGGATCCTCGGGCCCGAGTGGACCTTAGGGAAGACGCTAGTTCGAGTAACAATTGGTATTAGAGCAACTATTATGTTCAGGTTGTAACAATTGGTGACGGATCCTCGGGCCCGAGTGGACCTTAGGGAAGACGCTAGTTCGAGTAACAATTGGTATTAGAGCAACTATTATGTTTGGGTCGTAACAATTGGTGTCGGATCCTCGGGCCTGAGTGAACCTTAGGGAAGACGAGTAACAATTGGTATTAGAGTCAGACTATTATGTTTGGGTCATAACAATTAGTGTCGGATCCTCGGGCTTGAGTGGACCTTAGGGAAGACGGGTAACAATTGGTATGAGAGTCAGGTTACTGATCTTGGCCCATGCCTATTATGTTTGAGTGGACCCTCGACCAATTGGTATTAGAGTCAGGCTATTATGTTTGGGTCGTAACAATTGGTGTCGGATCCTCGGGCCTGAGTGGACCTTAGGGAAGACGGGTAACAATTGGTATGAGAGTCAGGTTATTGATCTTGGGCCAAGACCTATTATGTTTGAGTGGACCTTCGCTCGGGCTTGAGTGGACCTTAGGAAAGACGGGTAACAATTGGTATGAGAGTCAGGTTATTGATCTTGGGCCAAGACCTATTATGTTTGAGTGGACCTTAGCTCGGGCCTGAGTGGACCTTAGGAAAGATGGGTAACAATTGGTATGAGAGTCAGGTTATTGATCTTGGGCCAAGACCTATTATGTTTGAGTGGACCTTCGCTCGGGCCTGAGTGGACCTTAGGAAAGATGAGTAACAATTGGTATGAGAGTCAGGTTACTGATCTTGGGCTAAGACCTATTATGTTTGAGTGGACCTTCGCAAAGGGTCTAGGGATCGCTAATTCGAGTAATATTGGTATAAGAGACCCGATCTTGATCCCGCTTTTTGTGATTTTCTTCAAACTATTCGTTCACAACCAGCTCATATACATCCTAACGGAGTCCGATATTTCTTTTCCTTAACAATTTTGTGTAGACGAATCGGAGTCGAGGTTTCTGATTCATTACTTCGTACATTCTTTTCGGTACTCCGAATGAATAACATGACATTGTCACTCCGACCTCGCCAAAACATGGTCACCCTTTTTGAGCATGCCCCTAGCAAACTTAGCTCTTGGCGGGATAGGTGGGTTTGTGTTGAGTCTAACTTAGGTTTTCCCTTTTTCCCAAACGTAAATCTCTCCTTTCCCTTAGTAAAGTATCTAGAAGGATGAAATACTCTGATTCTGATAGAAAATTTTTGGACTATGTCACAAGCGAGTTGGGAGACAGCCCCAAAAAACAAACTAAAGTATTTCACACTAAGGATTTGTTAGAGAGAACGAGTAGACAATTTTGTGGAATAGGGGGCATGAGTGTCGATGCCCGTAGGAAAGAATTGGGTATGGAAGACAATAACGAATACCCAATGTGGAGGCTTCACCCAAACAGGGTGTTTTCTATAGAATACCCGGAGTACCGTGTGTCTTCCTAGGAAAAACAGAGGTTAAACTCCAAGTATATTTACCTCGATGGTTTTTTTGTAATTCTTCTTTTATCTGACTTCGTCTTATTTTATTCTTGCAGAAATGTCTTCCATCTTTTCAAAACGTAGAGATGCTGCGCTGGGTTTAAGGGAGAAAGGTATAAGTCAATCCACTCCGAACCCAGCTCGGGCTGTTGAGAAGACTTCTCTGAGTGCTGCCCCAGTTTCATCGGAGGACACTACTACCACTCCGCCTGCAGACGCTCAGGAAGAAGCCTCTGCTTCCTTGGTGACCAGGACCGATAAACGGAAAAGGAGGAAGACTGTCGGTTCTGGTCCTCAATGTAAGAGAAGTTTGGAAGGGTCCGAAGTGGAGGCTCCCAGTAAACGGCCAGCCCATGAATCCCGTCTTCCTGTTGTCGAAGAGGAATAGGAGTCCCTGGCAGTTGTTCAACGGACTCCGAGTTCAAGCAGAGGGCGTGGGAGTCCGCCTAGGCATCCAGCTACCTTCTGTTGGACCCAGGAGGGGTTTAGAATTCCAAAGGATCGAAGGGACATCTTCAAGCTATCCCAGGATATCCAAAAAGCCACTCCGCCCTTGAAGAACTTGATGATTTCCGACCCTATTATCGGAAAGTATTTTGGGGGAGCGGTTTTGTCTAGGGCCATGGACTCCGACACTTTTGACCGTGCCAAGAGTCATTCCTTTGGAATTGAGGACTCTATCGGCCACATAGGCGCTTTGCTCTCTCAGGTATGCGTACTGATCTCACTTGAAAATTGTCAAGGTTTGCTTTAGTAGATAATTACAAGTGTACTCACTCCGATTTTGTTTTCAGGCTTGCGCTTATATCAGTCACGTGGGGAACATGACCTCTTCTGCTAACGCTTCAAAGACATTACTGATAAGCACGGAGAGGAAGTGCGCGAACTTTGACAAGGAGTTATCTTCGAAGCTGACGGAGTTGGAGCTCTCCGAATCTAAGCTGAAGTCTGCCGAAGAGAATCTGACTTTGGTTATAGAGCAGAAGGACAAGCAGGCCGAAGAGCTCAAGTCTTGCCCAAGTGCCAATGAAGACCTGAAAGCCCAACTCCGCGAGATGGAAGAGAAATTGAGGGAGTCTGAGGCAAGCAAGCAGACTGCTACGGAGAGGGTACAATATTTGGAGTCTGCGGAGTATACTGCCGACGTGATTAAGACATACAAGGAGTCCGAAGCATATGATAGCGATGTGTTTGACAAGAGCTTTGGCTTCTTTGACTGTGGGTGCGCACATATACTCCGCAACTTCCACAAGCTCATACATGATAAGACCCGTATGGTGCATGTGTATTTAGGAAATTACACTGACCCTCGCTTCAGAAGTGGGTGCAACTTTGTGCCTTATAATGAAGCGGAGCTGAGCGAAATTAGGGAGAGGGATCAGGAGGATGGGAGAGTTTGGGAACCTCCTGCTCTTACTTTGCCAAGTCTTCTAGATTTGGTTGAGGAGATAGGAAGGGCTCCTGAGTTAGAGAAGGAGTCAACTGAAGCTGACCCCACTCCGACTGAGCCTCCTGCTAAGAACTCCTGATCTTAAGGGTAGTAATTTCTTGATTTTTTGGAAAAGCATGCATGTACTATACTTGCTGTAATCGGAAGAATCTATTAATGAATGAAAATGTTCTTAAGATTTTTCGAGTTGTTTAACCTCGCTTATAAAATGAACATTGAAGGCATTCAACTAACAATAATCGTGAAAAACCTTTCAAGTCATTTTACTTCGCGTATATATATGAACATTGAAGATATCAACTAACATTGAACGTGAAAATCTTTCAAGTCATTTCACTCCGATTATTCATATGAACATTGAAGGTTTCAACTAATATTAAACGTGAAAACCTTTCAAGTTAATTCACTCCGATTATTCATGTGAACATTGAAGGTTTCAACTAGTATTAAACGTGAAAACCTTTCAAGTTAATTCACTCCGATTATTCATATGAACATTGCAGGTTTCAACTAATATTAAACGTGAGAACCTTTCAAGTTATTTTACTCTGATTATTCATATGAACATTGAAGGTTTCAACTAATATTAAACGTGAAAACTTTTCAAGTTATTTTACTTCGATAGTTGAGGAAAGGTAATCATGTATTGTTTAACTATTATGAGTACAAAATGAACTAGAAAAGTACTGCTAAATTCCAACTTTAATAAATCCAATTGTCTATATTGAAGTGAATTTCGAAAAAAACATTGTAATGTACATGCATATAACTCAACCTTAACGAATTTTGCTACTAGGTCCTAGAGTTCAATATGCTAGTATGATTGAAATTACATAAAGTACTTCTTCAAATGATCGTAGTGCCAAGGGGAGTAAGATCCCTTCCTCATTGACCAGACGATATGTTCCTTTTTTGATTTCATCTTGTATCTTATATGGACCTTCCCAATTCGAAGTCAATTTATCGGAGTTTAGCGCTCTAGTTGTACCTTCGATCTTCCGGAGTACCCAATCGCCAATATGTAGTGGTCGGGGTACTACTTTTTTATCATGGTATAGTTTAGTCTTCTCTTTGTAAGCTTCCATTCGGAGTCGAGCTACCTTGCGTCTTTCATCCAGGAGGTCTAAGTCACTGGCTCAATTCTGTCTGTAATCGTTGAGGTTGTATGTCGCAACTTGAAGTGTGGGGAACACCACTTCGGTTGGTGCTACGGCTTCACTTCCATAGACCAAAGAAAACGGTGTTTGCCTAGTTGGCCCCTGAGTCGAAGTGCGTGTGGACCACAGTGTGGGATGTAATTCATCGACCCATCTTTTGGGTATGCCTTCGAGATTCTTCTTCAAAGCTCGGAGTACCAATTTGTTCGTAGCCTCAGCTTGACCATTGCCTTGGGGGTGTGCGACAGAGGATTTCCAATGTCGAATGTGTAATCTTTCACACTCCGTGGTGAAGCTGTTTGAGAATTGCGTGCCGTGATCTGTCACTACTGCCCTTGGTACTCCGAATCGACATAACACTGAGTCATGGAAGAAAGCGATGACATTTTTCTCTGTTGGGTTGGTGAGTGGCTTTGCTTCAATCCACTTGGAAAAATACTCGATGGCTACGACTAAGTATTCATGTCCGCTTCGTGACCTTGGGAATTTACCCATTAGGTCCATTCCCCACATGTCGAATGGCCACGTCGTTGTGACCGGTGTTTGGAGTACTGAAGGCAGTCGTGGTACATCGCCGAAGATCTGGCATGTCTTGCACTTCTTAACAAAAATGAGTGAGTCTTGTTGAAGTGTTGGCCAATAATAACTTTGATGGATGACTCCAACGGCCAAAGCCCTCGCACCCGGGTGTCCTCCGCAGGTTCCTTCGTGTATTTCCTCAAGGAGAGGTTGTACCATGTTCGGAGGTACACATCGGAGTAAGGGTTTTGAAAAGGATCTTCGGTAAAGGATCACTTCATGGATTACATACCATGCACTCCGACTTTGGATCCTCTTTGCTTCACTCGGGTCTTCCGGTAATATTCCTTGTTCGATATAATTTTTTAGGAGATCAACCCAAGTTTCTTCGGTTAGGGTAATGACCATTATCGAGTCGTTCTGGTGGGTTGACGGAGAAGTGTGTACCTCGACTTCGATTGACAGATCGTTCGTTATGTCTCCTGATGCTATTCTAGCGAGTTGATCTACCTCCTGGTTCTGTTGGCGATCATTTTTTTCCAATTGAAGGTCGTCGAAATTGCTCTTGAGTTGGAGTGCTTTGGCTGCATATGGCTTCAAATTGTTGGAGTTAACTGCGCAGCTTGCATTCACTTGGTGAACCACCACTTGTGAGTCGCTGAAGATTCGGAGTGAACTTATTCCTTCTTTATTTGCCCAAAGCAAACCTTGAATAAGGGCCTCACACTCCGCCTGATTATTGGACATAGGACAATTGAGTCGAATGCTTTTACATTCCATATGTCTTTCACCAGGGGTTTTGATGACTATTCCTAATCCCACACCTCGTGCATTAACAGATCCATCGACGTACATGGTCCAATGTTCTATCGATTGTCGGGGTGCTGGGCCTTGAGAAGGGATTAATGCAAGTTCGGTGTCTTCCAAAAAAGCAGACTCGACCAGAAAGTCCTCTAGGGCTTGTGCTTTGATCGCAGTGCGGGGTTTGAACCTAATATCATGCCCACATAACTCTACCGACTATTTTAACATCCTTCCGGATTGATCCATTTTGTGAAAGATTTGTTTGAGTGGTGCGTTCGTGTATACCTCAATTGTATGGGCGGTGAAATAGATTCGCAACTTTCGAGTGGCGACAACCAAAGAATAAGCCAACTTTTCTATATTCGGATACCTGGACTCAGGTCCGTTTAAAACTTTGCTCACATAATATACATGGAGTTGTTTATGTGCAACCTCCCAGAGTAATACAGAAGCGACTGCCGAATTACAAGCTGATAAATATAAGTACAGAACTTCGCCTCTTACAGGCGAACTCAACAACGGTGGATTCTGGAGGTACTGTTTCAGTTTCTGCCATTCTTCTTTGCACTCCGCATCCCAGGTGAATGTCTTCGCTGCCTGCTTCAAAGTTTTTAAAAAAGGAAGGCACCTCTCTGCTGACTTCGAAATGAACCTTCCAAGTGCTGCGATGCACCTCTCTGCACGTCCTTGATGCATCGTGGTTCCACCATGTTAACAAGTGCTTCGATTTTTTCTAGGTTCACTTCGATTCCTCATTCGGTCAACATAAAACCAAGGAATTTTCCGGAGTGTACTCCGAATGTACACTTGTTCGGATTCAATTTTAACCGGTACTTCATCAATGTATTGAAGGTCTCCTTCAAATCTTCTAAGTGAGATCTTCCTATCGGAGTCTTGACAACCATATCGTCAACATAGACTTCGACATTTCTCCCAATCCGTTTCTCGAAGACTTTATCCACCATCCTCTGATATGTAGCTCCTGCATTCTTTAGTCCGAACGGCATCACGTTATGACAAAATATTTTTCATGCCGCCTGAAATGACGTGTGCCTCTAATCCACTTCATTCATCCTTATCTGATGATAACCTGAAAAAGCATCCAGAAAACTAAGAGTTTTGTATCCCGAAGTTGCATCCACCAGTGTGCTTATTTTGGGGAGCGGATAACAATCCTTCGGGCAAGCTCTATTGAGGTCGGTGAAGTCCACACACATCCTCCATTTCCCTGTAGTCTTTCGTACCATCACGACGTTAGCTAACCAAGAAGGGTAAGCTATTTCGCGAATGAAATTGGTGAGGAGGAGTTTCTTGACTTCTTCTTCTACTGCCTTTTCCTTTTCGTCCTTGAACCTTCGCAATTTTTGACGTATCGGAGTGAAGGTTGGATCGACATTCAGTCTGTGCTCTGCCACCTCTGACTCTATTCCAGGCATGTCAGAAGTGCACCAAGCGAAGTTATCTTGATGTTGTGTCAAAAATTCTTTCAGTTGTTCGAATTCCTCGGCTGGCAGATTCCGCCCAATCTTTATCGTTTGCTCCAGGTAGTGGGGGTTGACCATGACTTGTTCATATTCTTGTGCTTGGGAAAGACCGATCCTTTCTTTAAGAAACCCTGCCGGAGTCGGGGGTTCAATTCCTTCATTAATCATTAAGAGCGGTGATGCGGTTCTTTCCAGTCCGGTGCTCGCTTTCTTGTTTCTCATCAAGTAATCAAGCATTCCTTTGGGATTACTCATTTCCACTCTGATTCCATTCGAAGTTGGAAACTTCACTCGTTGATGTGGAACGGATACCACCATGTCGAAAGTTGCTTGAGCCGGAGTTCCTAAAATAACGTTGTAGACTGATTGCACATCCACACCATAAAATTCAACTTGTTCTGTTCGACTCGAGGCTCCCACTCCGAGGGTAATATTTAGCATCATAATTCCCTTTGTTTGCACTTTGTGAGTTGTGAAGCCTTCGAGTGTCATGGAAGTGGGTCTCAACATCTCCTCTCCTAAACCCATATCCCGGAAACATTGGTAATACAAAATATTTGATGATGCTCCGGTGTCTACCAGGGCTCTTCGTACTAAGAATTGCTGAAAATTGGGATGAGTTATCGATATGTCCAAAAGTATTGGATTCAATTTCTTCCTAATTGTTGGTGCCAACTCCGCCTTAGTGAAAGATGACATCCTCCTTCTCTAAGCTTGCTGGTGCGACGTATGACTCCTTCAAAAGATGTATTTGTCTTTTTAACTGGGACATTGATGGAGTTTCATTCAAGATGACATCGATTACTTTTTCCTTTCCCTTCATCGATGTTGATTGAGGTCCGTCCTTCATGAATTCCGCTAATGAACCTTTCTTCTTCAAAGATTCGATAATCTTTTTTAGCTGATAGCAGTACTCCGTACTATGACCGTGACTCTAGTGGAAGTCACAGTATCTGCTTTGGTCTCTAACTCCTTCAGTATGAGGGTTCAGCGGGGGCGGATTTCTCACTCCATATCTCTCCTTCAAGACTGCAACCACATTTTCAACATGAATGTTTAATCCGAAAGGCTTTTCATTCCTGGGATTCTGATTTCTTACTTGCGGAGTTGAATTGGGTTTTGAGTTTGGCCTACTTGTTGGAGTGAAAGCTTTACTTCTCCCAAACGGTCCTTTAGCTGTGTCTGCTCGCAGCCCAAATATGGGTTTTCCCCTTTTTCTACATCGATCACATCTTTCAGAGCGATGTGTTTTCGGTCAGGTAGTTCGATGGCCAGGGCAACGTACTTCGCTATTTTGAACATTTCTCCTATCGTTCGAGGGTGTCGGAGTCCGAACTCCGTTTTGAGGGCATGAGATTTTAGGCCACCTTCGAAACAAGTAATCACCGTATCTTGACTCAACTCTTCAATTTCGTCGTAAATTCTCTTGAACCGCTCCAAATATTCTAAGAGGGGCTCATCATCCTTCTGCTTAACATTTGTCAAGTCTCCCCTGGTCTTTGGTAGTTCACCAACATTGCTAAATTTATCCAAGAATTTCTTCTCCAGGGTATACCAGGAATCAATGCTGTTGGCTTTGAGCGAAGTGTACCAGGTTAACGCCTTTTCTGTGAGAGTGTTGGGGAAAGCTTTGTAGAGAATTGCTTCATTGCCGGTCACAAGGCTCATTGCTGATTTGTAGTGGCAAATATGTTCCTGGGGTTTGGTCCTCCCATTATATAGGACAAACTTTGGAAGGCTCAAATTGGAGTCCTGGAGGACATCTCTAATCCACTTCTCAAAAGGTCCCATTTCAAAGGCCTTACGTATCATCTCTTCACCTTTCTTTATTGACTTAGGTCGTATAGTTCGTCTTGGCGTCTGTTTTGGCATCGTTTCGACGGAAGATTCCTGATAATCTTCTATCGGATCTCACTTTTGCTTACTATAGTATTCTGGTAATGTTTTTGCTCGTGGCCTCCTTCTCTCGTCATAATCATGACGCTGAGATTCGCCAACCTCACTTCTCTGTGGTGGTTTCATGGTTTCACCTCTCATTCTATACGATGCTGGATTCACGTTCATCATATCGGGCGGATCCTTTCTTGCACTCTGAACAATTTGAGAACCTATGGATTGATGGGCAGGAGGTATTGGCTGAAAACTCATAGGAGACAAAGTTTCACCCAAATTAATTGCTTCTTGTTGCAAATGCATCCAGTCGTCCATTAGCTTTTGTCATTTCTGCAATCTTTCTACTTCCAACTGCAGGCGCCGTATTTCTTCATTTGTTGGGGTTGCATGTGAAGACATCACGGGCATGTCAGGTTCCTGAGGCCTCTGTTCGTCTGGAAGGTCTTTCAAACCTGACTTTAATTGTTGTTGAGGAATAGATTGCGCCTTAGAGATCAACTTGAATGATTGTTGATGTTGATCATTCATGATGGCTTTCACTATTTTTATTTTGAATATCTGGAATAAGAATTTTTCTAATTCGTTTCCCGGTAACGGAACCAAACTGATCGGGATAAAATCTGATCGGTGTTGGAAGATTGGAATCTGGTCTGAGTACCTGCAAATTATAAGTCACACAACAGTGGGTTTCCGAAGATGACCCTCCGATGGTTTTGTTAGAATATCTTTGCGTATAAGAACAACTATTGAAAACAGGTTGAACAAAGGGAGTTGGCGGAGTCAAGGGGGGCTTTTTTTATCGAAGATTCCAAAAAGTCCTTTACTCTCTCCTTTTTCTCCCTTTTATAGATGAGAAACTTACCTTCTTTCACCATAGGGGGTAAACCAAATTTCTGCCATAACTTGCTGATTCATGTGAGCTGGATAGACTCATCATCACATGATGAGTCATCGGACAACTGTCCAGAAAGGGCATCATTACTTGATGAATCATCGGACAACTGTTTTCTTATATCAGCATTTCCCACACTCCGCTGTTTTATATGTCGGCTAGGTTATTTCGGAGTACCGAATTGGGAAGTTCTGTACTTCGCTTATGATGGCTATATTGATGAATCAGAGTTCTATGCAAATGGTACTCCTCACTCCGACTCTTCCCAAACTACTGAACTCCGATAATTATTGAATCCTTTCAATATATATATATATATATATGTGTGTGTGTATATATATATATATATGTGTGTGTGTGTGTGTGTGTGTGTGTGTATGTATGTATGTATGTATGTATATGTCAGTGTGAATGAATGTGTTGTTGTTCTTATGGTATTCAATGGCTCAATTTTAGGGTGCTAATATTTGTATAAAATTTGGGTCAAAATGTTTTCCAGCAAGTTCAGGATTAGCTAGAATGTGTATTAATTTAAAGATAGACACATTGTGATATATGTTTTACATCGATAAATGAAGTAAATATTTAATGGAATATAGAAATGAACTTAAGTACTCATAATTAACTCGGGTATCTCTTTTAGTATAGTGAGGATAATAGTAAAGTAGTTGAGTATGGATATTGCTAGACCCGTAGTTGCAAGCCCTAGATAGTCTGCCCGTGTTGCAACTATTATGTTCGGGTCGTAACAATTGGTGACAGATCCTCGGGCCAGAGTGGACCTTAGGGAAGACTAGTTCGAGTAACAATTGGTATTAGAGCAACTATTATGTTCGAGTCGTAACAATTGGTGACGGATCCTCGGGCCCGAGTGGACCTTAGGGAAGACGGGTAACAATTGGTATGAGAGTCAGGTTACTGATCTTGGACCAAGGCCTATTATGTTTGAGTGGACCCTCGCAAAGGGTTCTAGAGAACGCTAATTCGAGTAATATTAGTATCAGATACCCCGATCTTGGGCCAAAACTTATTATGTTACCCTAGAGAGTCTGCCAGTGTTATATTGGGCCAATCAAGTTAGATAAGCCCATGATTAAGAGCACTAATTGGTCTAATCTATTTTTAATATTGGGCCAGTCCAATTCTTTATCCCAAGATATAAGACCATAATTGATTCCACGAATGGGCTAATCCTAGTTATATTGGGCTAGGCAAGTCAGAAAAGCCCATTATTAAGAGAACTAATTGGCCCAATCTATTTTTAACAAGTTTAAATATGACTTTTTTTTATATAATTATTATTAGCCTCATTTATGAATTAATAGCGTCTTGAATTCTGTATAGCGGGGTTTATTCCTTAAAAAATAAATTATTAGTCACAAATCGGATAAAGAAAGAAAAAGAAATAAAATATCTCCATCCTTTCACAAATCCCACATCGGATAAAGAAATAAAAAGAAATAAAATTTCTCCTATAAAATTGGATAACTTGTTTAGATTATGTGTATTATTATCTCTTGCTTTGTATTTGGCAGATGGAAGAGATTGGCAACTCGTCATTTGCTCATGAAATTTTTAGCGTGGAGCAATTAAGTACTGAGATGAAGCAATTAAGTACTCAGATTAAAAATCTTGAAAATTTTCAAAGTCCAGAATATATGGAGCAATTAAATACTCAGATGGAACGATTACGTACTCAGATTCAAAATCTTGAAAATAAAGAAGACAAGTTACCACAACTTGAACATAAATTGGCTATAGCCAATGATACGGTGAAAGAATATAGGAGGTACATAAAAATTCAAGAAGAAAGATCAGAGCAACTTACTCGTGAAGTTTTACAACTCCATCGCGAATTTTTGGAACTCCGTCGCCAACTTTTGCAAGTCCCTAGCGAACTAGCAAGTCCAAGCAATCCAAGAAGTGATCAGGAGCAGTGACAATTTCTTCAAAAACCTTTTTCTCTTTGGTTCTTTGAATTCTATTTTTCAATAACAGTTTCAGGAATTCCTTTTGAATCTTAATTCAAAACATAAATTGTTCATATTCTTAATTCATCTAAATTTTGAGTTATTTTATGTTCAAAAAATGGTAACCGATAAATTATACAAAAATTACACAATTATATGCTATGAATTTGTAATACCATGACCCGACCCAAATACGGTAGTCATTATAAGTTTCTAATTAAATTAATGAATAAAAAATTTATTATTATTATTATAGGTCTGAATTAGAATATATAAAAATTATTAGGGACTAATTAATAAAAAGTTAAATATTTTAACCTAATTAGGTTATACCAAATAAGAATGATTTGTAGTGACATAATTTGAAGAAAAAGAGAAAAAAATATTGTAGAGTAGAGGCGGAAGATGAGAAAGATAGAGTTTCGAAAAAAAGAAAAAAAAAAGAAAACGTTATCAGAATAATTGTCAAGTTTTACCTCAAACGCTATTATTCGTTTCATAATCCAAAAGTCGTCAAAAAGTTATTATTCATTTCGTAACCCTTCGGGAGAGCAAAAGAAATTAAGGGTAAGAAAAGAAAAGAAAAGATATTGATTGGATGTTTGTTTTTTTTTTTGTTCCGAACTATGCAAGTTTTTTGAATAAATTATTATAAAAGATTTATTTTCTGATTATAGATAAAAATATTGAAAAATATTTATTGTTATTGTTATTATTTTAAGATTTATTACCTTTTATTATTTTTTGTTTATAGATAAAAGTATTAAAAAATATTTATTATTATTATTATTATTTTAAGATTTATTATCTTTTATCATTTTCTGATTTATAGGTAAAATGTATTTGAAGGTGTTTATTATTTTTATAAAAATATTTATTTTTAAATTGAAGATTTTTTTTAAAGGAATGATTGTTTTGCTTACTGAGTATTTTTATACTCACCCCCTATATTTTTCACCATACACAGGATAATGATTACTAGATGGATGATTTGAATAAAATTCTTATTGTATTGAGAGTTTGAACTTATTGAGCGAGGATTTGTTATTAAATAAAGTTTAAAATTCTGGATAGTATGTTATGGATTGTTTCAAGTTAATAGTTTATTTACTTGTTTTAGTTAATTGAAAGTAAGTGACTTGACATTCTTTGGAGAAATTTAGGGAATGTAGCCGTTTTATATCTTGAATTTGGAAACTTAGTTCACGAACTAAACCCGAATTCGGGGCATTACAGTATTTTAATTGCAGTTTTGATTTTAGATAAATATTTAAGAAATAGATAATTTTGTTTTTCTAATATTTTTTATAAATAGTTTATTATAAACTAAACTAATACAATATTATTATTATTATTTTTTTAAAAGCCAATATATATATATATATAAATATATAAATAATGAGTTGCAAAATTCAAGCAATCCAAAGAAAAAAAAAAAAAAAGTTTCCAAAGGAAAAAAAAAAAAAGTTGGTGGGTTAGATAAAAATCCAATTAAAAATATATTTGATTCCAATACAAAGTGATTTGGTCTTCCTGGTAGACTTGGGAAGTGGGATTTATTCAAAGTCCGTCTAAAAAAAAAAAAAAAAAAATTTCAAGAATTCCTACACTTAAAATTTTAAAATATCTTTTATTAATTTTTTAAAATAATAAATAAGAGAGGAACAATTTTTAAGTACATGAATTTTCAAGGTCAACCATTACTTGTTAACAGTCATTAGAGACTCAAAAGACTTCACCAAGAGTCAACATTGATGTCTTCTTGTGGCTGACTTACTATACAATACAAATATATATATATATATATATATATATTGAAAAGAAATAAATTCTACAGTCCGCTACCCTTAGCACTTCAGTATTAGCCAAACACAACCGCCGAAGTAGGAGCAGCAATATGATGTCACAGACGCAAGATGATGCAAAGCACTCCGGTATGCTATTGAATTCGGAGTGCTTTAAGACTAAAATTATTAATTTCCCTTTTGAACGATGTTGAATATCCGAGGAAAGTAATTAGTCAGGACAGGTGTCAACATATCAGAATATGTTTTGACATATGGCAGGATGAATCTCCACTCTAAATCGACACGTGGCATGATGACTCAACAATCAGAGGTAAATCATTTTTACCACAGGACGGTAAAAGGTAAAATTATTGTTATAAATAAGGAGAAAAGAGAGAGGAAAAGGACTTTTGGTCTTTTTCATCTTCTTCATCTCATACATACATTTATCTTATTTGAGAATATTTTTCCTAAGTCCAAATTCTGACAAAATCATCGGAGGGTCATCTTCGGGAACCCCCATCGCTTGACTTTCATTTGCAAGCATCTGATCCAGATTTGGAAGCAAACCATCCACGATAAAATTTTCCGATCAGTTTGGTTCCGTTACTGGGAAATCGAAGTTTTATTCCAGACGTCCGACGAAAGAATCAACATGAGCATTCAAAAGTCATTCCAGTCAACAACCCAACTGGCGTTAAAGGTCGCTACAGCTCCACCACCACAATCAAAGTTAGCACCGATGGAATCCTTGAATAGAGAAAAAGTTCAGGAACCGACGGTACAAGTAACGTCAATGCATGTGGCGGCTGCCTCTTGGGAGATTCAACGTTTGCAACAAGAAGTTGAGAAGTTACAAAAACGGCAGGAGTTAATGGATGACTGGGTTCGCTTGCAACATAAGGCTGCTAACTTGGGAGAAACGTTACCTCCCATGAGTTTCCAAGCCGCACCACCCGTTCATCAATCAGTGCACTCACAAGTAGCCCAGAGCGCGATGAGAAACCCTCCTGTTTCGTCCCATGGGTTTACTAAAGATCCCCGTAATGTGATGAATGTAAATCCAGCTTCATACAAGTTAATGGGTGAAACTTCAAGAGCGCCTCAGAGAAGTGAAGTCGGGGAGTCCAAACATCATGTTCCCGCGCAATTGTCACGTAGAATTGAACGAGGTGCCAACACCAGAAGGGGACCGGAACGCCCATTGTCAGCCGCAAAGTCGTCACCAAAATAGATGATAAAGAAGGTTTCTTGGCAGGCGCCAGTAAAGAAAGGAGTTGAGATGGTTCGGAAGGCTTTCGAAATGGGACCTTTCAAAGCATTGATTAGAAATGTTCTCCCGGACAGTAACTTAAATTTTCCTAAATTTGATTTATACAATGGAAGAACGAAACCACAAGAACATATCTGTAGGTACAAATCATTGATGAGTTTGGTGTCTGTTGATGAAGCTGTGCTGTGTAAAGCCTTTCCCAGTATGTTAACTGAGAAAGCATTGACATGGTTTACCTCTCTGAAGGCAAATAGTATAGACTCATGGCATACATTGGAGAAGAAGTTTTTGGACAAGTTTAGTACGACTGACGAGCTCCCTAAGACGAGGGGAGATCTAACCAATGTTAAACAAAAGGACGATGAACCCCTTTTAGAATATTTGGAGAGATTTAAGAAAATGTATGATGAAATCGAAGGTTTAAGTCAGGACACGGTAATCACTTGTTTTGAAGGAGGTTTGAAGTCTCACGCCCTCAAAACGGAGTTCGGACTTCGACACCCGCGAACAATTGGAGAAATGTTTAAAACGGCGAAGCATGTCGCCTTAGCCATTGAACAACCAGATCGAGGAACTGTTGCGCTGAAGGACATGATTGACGTTAATAAGGGTGAAAGACCCAAGTTCAATTCACGCCCGGATGCGCCGAAGGGAAGTTCTAACAGAGGAAGACCTTTCACTTCGGGAGGGAGACCGAATTCCCGACAAAATTTTAATACAGGGGGAAGGAATCGAAGTCCGAAGAGTGAAAAGCCATTGGGACTGAATATACCTGTAGAAAACATGGTCGCAGTTTTAAAAGAAAAATACGGAGTCAAGAGTCCGCCTCCTCTGAATCTACTTACTGATGGAGTACGTGATCGGAGTAGATATTGTGATTTTCACCAAAATTATGGCCACAATACTGAATATTGTTACAAGCTGAAAAAGATCATTGAATCTTTAAAACGGAAAGGAGTATTGGCGGAGTTCATAAACGATGAATTGACGCCCGAGCCACAGTCTTTAAAGGGAAAGGAGAAGGTGATTGACGTTATCCTCAATGAAGCCCCGTCAATGGCCCAATTGAAGCGACCGATTCATTTGTTGAAGGAATCATATGACATCCCGAGGAGCTTGGAAAAGGAAGATGTCATTTCTTTCACAAAGGCGGAGTTGCACCTACGAAAGGAAAGAAATTAAATCCAATAATATTGGATGTGTCTATGACCCATCCCAATTTCCAACAGTTCCTGATAGGACGAGTTTTAGTGGACTCTGGAGCCTCATCTAATATATTGTATTATCAGTGCTTTCGAGATATGGGGCTGGGAGAAGAAATGTTAAGGCCTACTTCGACGAAGTTAGAAGGGTTCACCACTCATAAGGTAATGACCAAAGGTATTATGACATTGAGTGTGACCCTCGGTACTGGGTTAGCTAGTCGAACAGAAGAAGTCGAATTCTGTGTTGTGGATGTGCAGTCAGTCTATAATGCAATTTTGGGCACACCAGCACAAGCATCTTTCGACGCGGTTATTTCTGTTCCCCATCAACGGGTCAAGTATCCAACACCACAGGGAGTCGGAGTGGAATTGAGCAACCCGAAAGGGATGTTAGATTACTTAGTGAGATACAGGAAAGCCAATCCGGATATGGAACATACTCCGTCTCCAATTGCAATGGTAAATGAACTCGGTGATACTTCGACGCCGATACAAACTCCCGAAGAGGAAGTGAGTCACCCGCAATCACAAGAATATGAAGAGGTCATTATTCATACACAATTCCCTGAACAAAAAGTTAAGATTGGGCGAAGTCAATCAGATGAAGATATGAAGCAGTTGAAGGAATTTTTGATTCAGCATAGAGATAACTTCGCCTGGTGTACTTCGGATATGCCCGGGATTGATCCAAGCGTGGCTGAACATAGGCTAAATATTGATCCCACAATAGTCCCGGTGCAACAAAAGATCCGAAGGTTTAAGGATGAGAGAGAAGCTGCAATAAAAGGAGAAGTGGAAAAGCTCCTTCAGGCAAAGTTTATTCAAGAAATAATGTATCCAACTTGGTTGGCTAATGTAGTTATGGTCAAGAAAGCTAATGGGAAATGGAGGATGTGTGTGGATTTTACTGACCTGAATCGCGCTTGTCCTAAAGATTGCTATCCATTGCCAAAAATTAGCTCCTTAGTAGACGCTACTTAGGGTTACAAGACATTTAGTTTTTTTGGATGCATTTTCAGGCTATCATCAAATAAAAATGGGCGAAGCAGACCAAAAACACACCTCTTTCCAGGCAGCAGGAAGGATTTTCTGTTATAACGTCATGCCCTTCGGACTAAAGAATGCAGGGGCTACATATATGAGAATGGTTGATAAGGTTTTTGAAGAGTAGATTGGCAGGAACGTCGAAGTGTATGTAGATGATATGGTGATTAAGACTCCTATAGGAAAATCCCATCTGGAGGACTTGAAAGAGATGTTTGATACCTTAACGAAGTACCAGTTGAAGCTGAATCCGAATAAGTGTACTTTTGGAGTACACTCCGGAAAGTTTTTGGGTTTCATGATGACCGAGCGGGGTATTGAGGTCAATCCCGAAATAATTGAAGCACTTATGAAAATAGTGGAACCTCCATGCGTGAAAGATGTGCAGATGCTTAATGGATGCATCGCCACACTTGGTAGATTCAATTCGAAGTCAGCTGAACGATGTCTACCATTTTTCAAGATCTTAAAGCAAAACGCAAAAAATTTCACATGGACTGCGAAATGCAAAGAACAATGGGCGAAGTTGAAAGAGTATCTCCAGAACCTTCCTCTCTTGAGTTCACCCGAAGCGGGTGAAGTTTTGTATCTGTATTTGTCGGCCTGTAATCTAGCAGTAGCAACAGTTTTACTTCGGGAGGTTGCTCATAAACAACTCCCAGTTTATTATGTAAGCAAAGTTTTGAACAGACCTGAATCCAGGTACCCTAATATAGAAAAGTTGGCTTATTCTTTGGTTGTTGCTGCATGGAAGTTACGAATTTATTTCACTGCTCACACAATAGTGGTTTATACCAATTCTCCACTTAAACAAATTTTTCACAAAATGGACCAGTCCGGAAGGATGTTGAAGTGGTCCATTGAACTGTGTGGATATGATATTAAATTCCAACCCCGCACAACAATCAAAGCGCAAGCTTTGGTGGATTTTATAGCAGAATCTTCTTTTACGGAGGATGAAGGGCTAGCAGTTGTTCCTTTTGAGTCACAACCTCAACCGCCCTTTAATCATTGGACTATGTATGTCGACGGGTCCGTAAATGTACGAGGTGCGGGAATAAGAATAATCATGAAGTCTCCAAGTGAAGAACAGGTGGAATATAAGAGCATCCAGCTCGATTATCCTGTATCAAATAATCAAGCCGAATACGAAGCTCTAATTCACGGACTGCTTTGGGCCGTCGAAGCTAGCATTAAGTCAATAGTTGTATACAGTGACTCTCAGGTGGTTGTTCGACAAATAAATGAGGACTACGCAGTCAACTCTACAAACTTAAAGAAATATTTGGAGAAAGCCGTGGAGTTGAAACGATCATTTGATCATTTTCACTTGGACAAGATAGATCGGCTTCAGAATAAGGAAGCAGATCAACTGTCCCGCGTGGCTTCTGGAGATATCCCGAATCAACTTCTCATCGAGGTTGAAGTAAGCACTTCGCCTCCAATCGACTCCGATGAACAAATAATGGCAATCATACCCGGCGAAACCACTTGGATTGATGAGATCAAGAACTACATTGAATAGGACATACTGCCAGAAGATCATCATGAAGCACAAAGAATTCAGAGACATACGCCCGGTATATAGTTCATGAGGGAATTTTATACCGTCGGTCATTTACCAAGCCACTACTTCGATGTTTTCCCCTAAATATGGTACAGTCGGTTTTAGAAGAAATTCATGAAGGAACTTGTGGGGGCCATCTCGGAGCTAGAGCATTGGCCACCAGAGTGCTCCATCAGGGATACTATTGGCCAACTCTCCGACAGGACGCTTTGGACTTCGTCAAGAAATGTCATACGTGCTAGATCTTCGGAGACGTACCACGCCTTCCCTCGGTACAGTAGACCCCAGTATTAGCCACGTGGCTGTTTGACATTTAGGGAATGGACCTCATGGGACGATTCCCGAAGTCGCGGAATGGTTTTGAATACTTAGTAGTGGCTGTGGATTATTTTTCCAAGTGGATAGAGGCTCAACCACTGGCCAGTCCTTCAGAAGAAAACGTGATTAAATTTTTTCATAACTCTGTCCTATGCAGATTCGGAGTACCCCGGGCGGTAGTGATGGATCATGGTATACAATTTTCTAACAAGTTCACTGCTGAATGTGAACGATTACACATAAGACACTGGCGATCATCAGTAGCACATCCTCAAGGCAACGGACAAGCAGAGGCAGCCAATAAATTGATACTTCGAGCTTTAAAGAAAACCCTTGAAGGTACTTCGAAAAGATGGGTGGATGAGTTACACACTGCTCTGTGGTCAGTCCGCACTTCGGCTCGGGGGCCAACTGGGGAAACCCCTTTCGCGCTAGTATATGGGAGCGAAGCTATTGCACCAGCCGAACTCGCACTTCCCACACACCGAGTCATGACTTACAACAGTAATGATAGTGATCAGAATCGAAGGTACGATCTTGACCTCTTAGACGAAAAGCGCAAAGCTGCAAGACTTCGTATGGAGGCATACAAAGGAAAAACTAAGTTGTACCATGATAAGAAAGTCGTCTATCGACCTCTACATGTTGGAGATTGGGTGCTCCGAAAGATCGAAGGCACGACAAGGGCACTTGATGCAGATAAACTAACTCCAAATTGGGAAGGCCCGTACAAAATACATAGTGAAATAAAAAAGGGTACTTTTCGTTTGATTAACAAAGAAGGAATTTTACTTCGAAATCCTTGGCATGCAGACCATCTGAAGAAATATTACGTGTAATTTAGTCACGTACGTGCCTTGAGTTTAAGCTTATTTCAAAGTTCGAACTTGACGCCTGACAATTGTACAATACAAGATGTAAGATTTGGTCATCCTTTCCCATCATTGAATTAAAGGTACTTGTTTAAAGAGCGTCTTTATTCCAAATTGTAGCTAAAGTTGTTCACCTTTGATAACTTGGTATTTTCTTTAATTGTTTATACTCCGAAGTTATGCCCAAGATGCGTTCACGATTAATTTAAAGTTGAACTCTCTTAGGTATTCGTTAGTTCAACGGAGTGAAAATCTTTAATTTCATACTTCGAAGTAATACTTTAAAGTCTGTTCACGTTTAATTTATAGTTGAACATTCTTTGGTATTCGTTAATTAATCGAAGTTCAAAAATTTTATACTTCGAAGTAATATTCTAAGTTTGTTCACGTTTAATTAAAGTTGAACATTCTTGGACATTAGTTAGTTAATCGAAGTACAATGATTGCAAAAACAAAGATTTTAGATATATATGCCAAAAGAAAAACATGGAAATATTACATTTAAGTGCCCTCTGCTGGTTCAACTATCGGAGTTTGGTCAACTTCGGTTGGCTGATTTTCTTCAGGAGGGTTCACTTCATTTTGGATTACGGGGTCCTCCGAAGTCGGAGCCTCCCCTTTCTCTTTCACTAAGTCATTGAAATTCGGTGAAGTTAAAATAGGTGGATTCTAGACCCTTCCTTCACTCTGATCTATCTCCAGTATCTCTTGCATCTCCTCTTCGGTGTAAGGCACAAAATCACTTCCTTCTCTAAAACGCGGGTCGACTGCAGTACCCAAATATACTTCGACCATTCTATGCTTGTCAGGGATAAACTGGTGAAAATTCCGAAACGCGTGTGCACATCCACGTTCAAAAAAGGTATTACTTTTCCTAAAAACCTCGTCACCGTATTCCTCTGATTCACGAAATGTCTGTAGAACTCCAGCAATAAACTCTACGGACTCCAAAAACTTAATCCTCTCAGCCTGACTCCTGCATTTAGCCTCAGCCTCTTTTAAACTTTTGCGCTGCTCGCGGAGTTGAGACTTAAGATCCTCGTTAGATCTCTTGTACATATTCAGCTGGTCAAACTGCTTATCTTTCTGCTCAATGACCGCAGCTAAACTCTCCTCCACAGACTTTAACTTGGTTTCAGAAGGTTCCAAGTCTGAGCACTTCGAGGATAGAGCACCTTCCAACTCCGCACACTTCTTTTCATAACTAATCACTAAGGTCTTCGAGGCATTCGCAGATGAGGCCATGCGGCCTAGATGAGTAACATAAGACGAGAGCTGAAAAGGAAAGAAGGAAAATAGTCAGATATTTCCACAAAAGAAGAAGGAAAAAAACATATGGAAAAATTATTACCTGAGATAGATGCGCTCCAATATGACCGATGCTATCCTCAGCACCCACAGAATTACTCCGAGCAATGGCATAAGTATAGGAGTCCATGGCTCAAGACAGAACCGCCCCTCTAAACAATTTTCCAATCTTGGAATCAGAAAGCCTTAGATTGGTCAATGGCGGAGTGGCTTTCTGGATCTCTCGAGAAAGTTTTTCGAGATCTCTTCCAGACCTCGGAAATACGAAATCTTCCCCGGTCCACTCGTACTCCAGAGCATGCGACCCTTTAGCTCCCCTACTCGCTTCCGGAGTATGGACTATAGTAGTCGTCTCCTCAGACCCAGCAACGGTAGCCAGACGAGAACTTTGGGTCTTCTTTTTCTTTTGACTTTCTACCTCGCCCCCTTCGTGGGATCGTTTACCTTTCAATCTGGGAGAGGTGACCTTTTTACTTTTTCCTTTCTCAGCTTGTTTGGAAGTATCAGGGACCTCTGTCGAAGTATCAACAGACGAAGTGTTAGCAGTAGCTTCCCCTGACGAAGCTGGTAAAGCGACTAGAGCAGTCTTATCTATCGCCACTGCTGGGTTCGGAGTGATTTTGCTTATGGCAGTTCCCCTTCCAGACATGAAAGCCATGCAACGTCTGTTGAAGCCCGAAGCCATTTCTGTCAAAAGAAAGATAAAAGTTAAGAAACCAAGTTCAAAAGGGGTAATACAATAAAACGAAGTTCAAGAATATATCAACCTTTGTCCTTTTTAGGAAGATAATCATAATTATTGGGGTCCCTACACTTCGAACATTCACTCAAAAATACCCTATTAGGATGTAACCTCCACATAGGATACTCATCGTTATCCTCTAAACCTAATTCCTTTCTACGGGCATCAGCTGATAAACCCCCGATACCGCAAAAATGCATATTGTTGTTACCTAACAAATCTCTGGTATGAAAAATCTTAGTTTGTTTCTTAGGGTTATCTCCTAATTCAGACCGGACATAATCCAAAAACTTTTTGTCCGAGTCTGAGTACTTCGTCTTTTTATACACTTTACTCAAAGGAAGAAGAGCCTTACGCTTCGGATAAAAGGGAAAACCTAGATTGGATTCTATACAAACCCATCTGTCCCTCCAGAAACTAATTTTATTGGGAGCGGGCTCAAAGAGAGTTACAATATTTGGTCGAGGACGGAGTGAAAGAGTCAGGTTGTTCATGCGAAGTGTGGAAAAAAATGTGCGAAGTAAAAGACCAGAGACTTCGACGCCTATTCGCCTGCACAAAACCACAAGCGAAAAGAAATATCTGACCACATTTGGGTGAATATGTGCAGGTTGTGTACGAGTAGTGTGTAAGAAGTCACAGAAAGCGGGGTCCAAGGGAAAGCGAAGACCACAAAGAAAATGTTCAACTGGAATAGGAATAAAATTGGCGGACAGAAGGGCAAACGAAACAACTTAAACCTAGTTGGGTCCAAGTCTATAGATGTGGGGTCCACTCCCCTTTTTCCTGGTTTTCTCTCAGGACGAAGTCTCCAGATAATTGTTTTTTTGTCTTAGGGACATCACAAAAACCCTCAGAATCCTCATCCTCATCATCATATAATCAGCGGGGTTAGGTATATCTTTGGTAGTAAATCCAGAAGGAGTAACTCCGGAGTAAACGGTTCTAGGAAATTTAGGGTCTGAGGGAATGGCTACAGGAATGGTTAAATTGTCAAATGAGACTCTTGATGAAGAAGGAACTACTGAAGCCACAAGTACGCCCGAAGTACTGCCTGGCATTCTTTTACTACCCACACTCTTTTCACTCGATGAACTACCACTCCCTTCAGATTTTTCTTCAACCGAAGGAGAATGCGAATCGTTGGACCCTACTTCAATGACTTCCGGAGTCAAGCTCTCAAAATTCTCATTGTTTGACATGGTGACCTGAGGATGAGTATCAAACCAAAAATTAGTCCAAGTCCTCGAACTCCGACTAAAACCTAAACCCAACTAGAAACACTCTATGCCGACAATCCCTGCTAAATATATATATCCTTAAAGTTTTCCTTTTAAGAAAACAAATCGTTTCCACTCCTATTCCTCTTTCCCTTTTCTTTGACCATACGGACAATATGACCTGAAAACCCAATACTCCTTGATTCTAATGTTATGATCAAACACATTCTCCACAACCTCGTCCCCATTTACCCTTTTACAATTTGAAAACAACAAACCCAAAACAAAACTTAATTACAATTAAATAAAGGAAGAACCCATTTAATACCTTACTTTGCAGAAGAAGTTGACTATAGCAGAAATTTGGTTGAAATAAGTCAAGTTCTTGGAACGAAACCGCGAATCAGAAGAAATATAACAGATGGAATGGAAACGACGTCTGAGGTTTTGCTAAAGATATAGTGAATTTCAGAGCAAATGAGGATATAGTGAGCAATCTCTTCTAAAAATTTTTGTAAACGGGGAATTGAAAAGCCCCGAGGGTTTTATAGGTGCTGGGCATAACTGTTTTCAAAATTTCTTAATTCCCTTTATTTATTTATTTATTTATTTTTATTATCAATTATAATAATAATATTTTTTAAGAAGCGTGTAAGAAACGCTTCACGGGAAGTGGTTTTTGTACATTTATTCACGCAAGCTTCAAATCGGCGATTTCCAATCCCAAACATGTCGCCTCAAGAACCTAAACGCAATGATGAAACCACCTTTTGTCTCCACTACTCCAGGACAATAGCTATAATTTCTAGAACCCCGAAGGGATTCTAAAAGTCTCTTCAACCCCTTTCTACTTTCGTCATAAGCTGAATATATAATTATGTAAATATGGAGATTGAGACAATTAAATTAATTCTCTCAATCTTGGGGGCCACTGAAAGGAAATAAATTCTACAGTCCGCTACCCTTAGCACTTCGGTATTAACCAAACACAACCGCCGAAGTAGGAGCAGCAATATGATGTCACGACGCAAGATGATGCAAAGCACTCCGGTATGCTATTGAATTCGGAGTGCTTTAAGACTAAAATTATTAATTTCCTTTTTGAAGGATGTTGAATACCCGAGGAAAGTAATTAGTCAGCAGGACAGGTGTCAACATATCAGAATATGTTTTGACATGTGGCAGGATGAATCTCCACTCCAAATCGACACGTGGCATGATGACTCAACAATCAGGGGTAAATCATTTTTACCACGGGACGGTAAAAGGTAAAATTATTGTTATAAATAAGGAGAAAAGAGAGAGGAAAAGGACTTTTGGTCTTTTTCATCTTCTTCATCTCATACATACATTTATCTTATTTGAGAATATTTTTCCTAAGTCCAAATTCTGACAAAATAATCGGAGGGTCATCTTCGGGAACCCCCGTCGCTTGACTTTCATTTGCAGGCATCTGATCCAGATTTGGAAGCAAACCATCCACGACAAAATTTCTCGATCAATATATATATATATTATATATATATATTATATATGTATGTATGTATGTATGTATATATATGTATGTATGTATGTATGTATATATATATGTATGTATGTATGTATGTATGTATGTATATATATATATTGTGTGTGTAAGTGACCCTCCAAAGACATACTACTTATAGAGAGAGAAGATAGAGAGAGAGAGAGAGAGTTAATTATGAAAAACATTTGCCTTCCCATACTACCACTTACTTGCATTCTTTTCTTCTTTTGGCAAATTCATGTTTCTAATGGAAGCACAACTTCAAACACAAGTACAATTAGATGCATTTTTAGTGAGAGAAAAGCCCTTCTCTCACTTCAAATGAACATGGTTGATAAATCAAATCGTTTGGCATCATGGATTGGAGAAGAATGTTGTGCATGGGAAGGAGTACGTTGTAGCAAAACAACCAACCATGTTGTAAAGCTTAATCTAAGCAATAAATATTCGTTTGATCCGTACAAATATTTCAAAGACATTGAATATTTCGAAAGTTTTAGCCGTTCTTGTTTGGAAGGTAAGATAAGTCCATCATTACTCGACTTCAAACACTTACATTACTTAGACATGAGTATGAATAACTTCTCGACCAAACAAATTCCAAAGTTTCTCGGATCTTTGAAAAGTTTAAGGTATCTAAATCTTTCAAACTCGGGTTTTGAAGGGATTATTCCTAATCAATTAGGAAACCTCTCTAGGTTAGAATTTCTCCATCTTGGAGATGGACCTCAAGGTTGGAGAATTGGGAGTGATTATACATTGAGTAGTACAAGTCTTTGGTGGATTACTAACCTTAATTCTCTCAAATATTTGGATTTATCTGGTGTGTATTTGGATAAGGTTGTAGATTGGTTACTTCCAATTAACAAGCTTTCTTCTTTAAGATCACTAACATTAGCAAGTTGTGAGTTAGGAAATATACCTTATTCACTTCCTCCAAATGCTAATTTCACATTTCTTACATCCTTAAATCTCCAAGGAAATGGATTTAGTTCCTTAATTCCTCCATGGTTATTGAACATGACTTTTCTTGAAAATCTACATCTTGATGGAAACTATTTCCATGGTTCCATCCCTGATTTGCTTTCATATTTACCTTCTTTAACTTTTCTTGATCTTTCAACAAACAGCTTCACAAATTCATTGCCAAATTCCTTGTGCAATATGAGTAATTTAGAGAGTTTGTATTTGAGATTTAATCATTTGCAAGGCGAACTTCCTAGATGTTTAGGAAGATTAACTTCACTTGAAGTTCTTAACATTCATTCCAATTATATATCTGGTGAAGTTCCTTTTAGCATGGGAAATCTTTCTAATTTGCAGAAGTTAAGTTTGGCTAACAATCCATTATTAGGCTCACTCCATGAACTTCACTTTCAGAAGCTTACTAAGCTAAAACATCTTGATATTTCTTCTAGCTTTGTTCATTGGAATTGGTGACGAATCCTCGGGCCCGGTGGACCTTAGGGAAGACACTAGTTCGGGTAACAATTGGTATTAGAACAACTATTATGTTTAGGTCGTAACAATTGGTATCGAATCCTCGGTCCTGAGTGGACCTTAGAGAAGACGGGTAACAATTGGTATGAGAGTCAGGTTACTGATCTTGGGCCAAGGCCTATTATGTTTGAGTGGACCCTCGCAGAGGGTCTAGAGAATGCTAATTCGAGTAATATTGGTATCAGAGACCCCTATCTTAGGCCAAAACTTATTATGTTACCCTAGAGAGTCTGCCCATGTTATATTGGGCCAGTCAAATTAGATAATCCCATGATTAACAGCACTAATTGGCCGAATCTATTTTTAATACTGGGCCAGTCCAATTCTTTAGCCCAAGATATAAGCCCATAATTGATTCTCGGAATGGGCTAATCCTAGTTATATTGGGCTAGGCAAGTCAGAAAAGCCCATTATTAAGAGAACTAATTGGCCCAATCTATTTTTAACAAGTTTAATTATGACTTTTTTTATATAATTATTAATAGCCTCATTTATGAATTAATAGCGTCTTGAATTCTGTATAACAGCGTTTATTCCTTGAAAAATAAATTATTAGTCACAAATCGGATAAAGAAAGAAAAAGAAATAAAATATCTCCATCCTTTCACAAATCCCACATCGGATAAAGATAGAAAAAGAAATAAAATTTCTCCTATAAAATTGGATAACTTGTTAAGATTATGTGTATTATTATCTCTTGCTTTGTATTTGGCAGATGGAAGAGATTGGCAACTCATCATTTGCTCATGAAACTTTTAGCGTGGAGCAATTAAGTACTGAGATGGAGCAATTATTTACTCAGATTCAAAATCTTCAAAGTTCAGAAAATATGGAGCAATTAAATACTCAGATGGAACGATTACGTACTCAGATTCAAAATCTTGGAAATAAAGAAGACAAGTTACGAGAACTTGAACATAAATTGGCTATAGCCAATGATATGGTGAAAGAATATAAGAGGTACATAAATTTTCAAGAAGAAAGATCAGAGCAACTTACTCGTGAAGTTTTACAACTCCATCGCGAATTTTTGCAACACCGTCGCCAACTTTTGCAACTCCGTCGCCAACTGGCAAGTCTAAGCAATCCAAGAAGTGATCAGGAGCAGTGACAATTTCTTCAAAAACTTTTTTCTCTTTGGTTCTTTGAATTCTATTTTTCAATAACAGTTTCAGGAATTCCTTTTGAATCTTAATTCAAGACATAAATTGTTCATATTCTTAATTCATCTAAAATTTTGAGTCATTTTATGTTCAAAAAATGGTAACCGATAAATCATACAAAAATTACACAATTATATGCTATGTATTTTAATTGCAATTTTGATTTTAGATAAACATTTAAGAAATAGATAATTGTTATGAATCCCGAAGATTCATTACATTAATGGATATCCATCATCCCAGAAAATTACGAAAGGTGATAAATATCACCTAATATTTTTGATATTGGATATATATATATATGTTAATGGAGGGAGAAAATGGAGCACTTGTTGGTGCTCCACTAATGTATGATTATATATGTATATATAGGTGTATATATATGTATGTTTGGAATAGAAATGGGAATGTAAGAAAAAAATTTGAAGAAGAAACTCTCCCCTCTCTCTTTCCCTCTTTTATCCCGAGAGCATCCCTTCTCTCAATTCTCTCTTCTCTACTCTCTCCCTCCCTTTATATCATAATATATATTGTTATATATTATTATATATATATTCAATTTTATAACACGTTATCAGCACGAGTCTCTACCACCGGGTAAGGTATTTTTTACGGGTATGTTTTCTATTATTATTATGTCAAATTTTATTAAACTAAAATTTGTGGTTCTTGATATCACCAGAAAGAATTATTTGTTATGGACACAAGATGCCTGAATGCATCTTGCTACAACGGGTCCGACAGACACCGTTGTATAAAATAAAAGTATCATCAACACAAGATCGTGTTCATGAAGATCTGAAAAATAAATGAATATCTTACCGTGAAAAATCCTCTTATTTTGTGGGGAAATTTGAAAGAAAAATTCGACCACCAGAAGATGGTCGTTCTCCCGAAAGCACGGTATGACTAGTTGCACCTGAGGTTGCAAGATTTCAAATCCATGAGTGAGTATAACTCCTCAATGTTTAAAATAGTTTCACAGCTGAAACTGTGTAACAGATGATGATATGTTGGAAAAAACATACTCTACTTTTCATGTCACGGATATTGTCCTGCAGTAACAATATCGTGAGAAAGATTTTAAGAAATACTTTGAATTAATTTTTATCTTCTGCGGAACAGAATAATGAATTACTGATAAAAATTACGAGACTCGACCTACTCCATTCCTTGAAGCGAATATTATTAGAAATCATGATCCCAGAAGAGATCTTGGTCTTGGTCGTGGTCGTTACCGTGGTCACGGTTGAAAATACGATCATGAAAGTCGTGATAAATTTGGCCCTTATAATCGTGATAATAATTTAGGTGCCAAAAATATTTATGACCACCTGAAGTGGACAAAACATAATGAGAAATGAAATATTGTTCCGAAAATTATGAAGACAAATATTATCGTTGTGGCATGAAAGGTCACTAGTCTCGTGCCTGTAGCACGATAAAATATCTTATTGACTTATTTCTTGAAATTTGTCTCATGAAATAAATGATGACGATCTTGAAAATCTTGAAAATGTTGATATGACTCATCTGGACGTTACTGATCTTTTCGAACATCCAAAAGAAATAATTGACCACTTGATTGGAAATTAAAGTGTCCAAAATAATTAAAATATTAATATTAATATTATATGTTTATATTACTTTTGTAATTATATGCTTAATTTTATTTCTGTAAAATTTTGTTAATAAAACAGATGGCTGTTGTTCAATTTTCTGGAATGAACAACGATATCGAAAGTGACTGTCTTATTGACAGTGGAACTACGCACACCATACTGAAATACGAGAAGTATTTTTCTCACCTGAATGTGGGAGAAACAAGTGTTACCACTATAAATGGTAGTGCAAAACTTATTGAAGGCTCCGGAAGAGCTAATATAATATTACCGGGAGGAACTATGATTGCTATTGATAAAGCATTATATTCCTCAAAATCTCAAAGAAATTTATTGAGTTTTAAAGATATCCGACGGAATGGATATCATGTTGAGACTATGAAGAAATGGTCATGAATATTTGGGATCACAAAATGACCTCCGGTAATAAGTTTTGTTGGAAAAACTACCATCTCTATCCTCTGGCCTATATTATGCAAAAATAAATGCTATTGAGGCGCATCATTTAGTAAACCAGAAGTTTACTAATCCCGTTACTTTTAAAGTTTGGCATGACCGTTTGGGTCATCCGGGATCAATTATGATGCGAAAAATTATCGAAACAACGCACGGTCATCCTTTGAAAAATCAAAGGATTTTGACTTCTGATAAACTTTCATGTGCTACATGTTCCAAAGGGAAATTAATTATAAGACCAGCACCATTGAAAGTAGGAGCTGAAAGTCCTACATTTCTAGAACGGATTCATGGAGATATATGTGGACCGATTAGTCCACCATGTGGGCAATTTATATTTCATGGTTTGATTGATGCATCGACCCGATGGTCGCATGTTTGTTTATATCACTCGCAACCTGGCGTTTGCGAGATTACTTGCCCAAATAATTCGCTTAAGAGCGCAATTTCCTGATTATCCTATTAAACGAATCCGTCTAGATAATGCTGGTAAATTTACTTCGCATGCATTTAATTCTTATTGCATGTCGATTGGAATAATTGTTGAACATCCTGTAGCTCATGTTCACACACAGAATGGTCTAGCTGAATCATTTATTAAAAGGCTGCAATTAATTGCTAGACCATTATTGATGAAAACAAATCTCCCTACAGCAGCCTGGGGACATGCAATTTTGCATGCTGCAGCACTTGTGCGTTTAAGGCCATCAAATTATCATAAATTTTCTCCCATACAATTGGCTTTTGGTTCAGAGCCAAATATTTCTTATTTGAGAATTTTTGGGTGTGTTGTATATGTCCCAATTGAACCACCCCAACGGACAAAAATGGGTCCGCAAAGAAGATTGGGGATATATGTTGGGTTTGACTCCCCGTCCATTATAAGGTATCTTGAACCTTTGACGGGGGATGTATTTACAGCAAGATTTGCTGATTGCCATTTTGATGAAAATTTGTTTCCCAAATTAGGGGGAGAGAATAAATGGCATAAAATTGAACTTGTGTGGAAAACATCTTTGAATCATTTAGATCCACGCACAAATATAAGTGAACTTGAAGTTCAAAAGATTATACATTTGCAACAAATTGCAAATTGATGCGATTCCGGTTGACGTGCTAAATAGGTGTTATTTACCCTATGTTGATTATGAATAATTAAGGACTGTGATTGACTAATTGTCACATTTAGTCTCTATGGTGTCACTTAATCAGCCAGAACCTAAGGCAGAGTACCTATCGTGTAGCTAGTCTGTTGGAAAGTATCTACGATTTTATTAAATAAATATCGTACTCCCAGGGAAGTGGCAACGGCTTAGTAGTAACTAGCCTTTTATCCTAACTCCTATCTTATGATCCAGTTATGCAATCTTCATCAATAACTTTGATGAGAGAGTGATCCATTCTCCACTAGGTTTAAGTCTAATTAATCCCAAAAGTGTTTTACAGATGAGTCCTGATTCTATGTTATACTGTTCCTATATGTTGATTGACCTATATTCGAGTATTTTAGACATGTCTTGGCCTGGATTGCAACTATGTTCTGTGTCTAAAGGTTACCACATCTGAGTTTCTACGCTACCCCCCATCCGCCCATCGTTAAGGGTAACGACCCTACTCACGGCTCGGACTAAAGTCAGCAATGAACGGTACCCTATGTCACTTCGGTATCATGCTGCTCATCTCATAACCGTCGGCATAACACTCTACTCAGCCTACCTAGACTACTTTCAACCAACAGGGTGTTCCGCAGATTATTTTATCTAGTATGGCAGACACCAATACTAATTGATGTCTGTTAAACTAAACAGGTTATGAATAGACCGTGGTTAGGAATTGTCTATAACCTTAAATTCAGTTTAAAAGAACGACATTAGACATGCAGACATAATGAATATTTAAGCAGGTGGCCATTTCCGGAAAAAATACAACTTCAACATATAAACAAATATTCATAAGAATCGTAATCTGATATTCAAATTAATATTTAGATAAAACAATTCGTAAACATACAGAACCTCGTCTAGGGGACCCACTGTCATAAAGTAATCACCACTCTATGCAGGTCCAGCCGGCGCTGCAGCTCCTGTATGCTCCTGATGCTCGATCCTACTCTGCTCGGCAAGCCTTCGAGAACGCTCCTTAGACCTAGTAGCAATTGCTTTACCTTACATCCCGGGCTTAAGCAAATTGCCCTAATCTGACTAAAAACACGCACCCTATCTCTCTCTTAGGATTTCCTAACGAAATCCCGGTATTCTATGATACCAAAAACGAACCTATCTATCGAAGCCTAAGCTCTGAGACTATTTCTCAGAAACTAAGAAACGAAACACTAAAGAAAGAAAGAAAACTGAAACTGAAACCCGAGTCTCTTAGTGACTTGTGTACTCGAGAACTGTACACTGGAAGTCTCTGAATGACTCAGATCGAGTGGAGAGGAATCATTTCAACTCCTGGAGGCCTTGGGTATTTATAGCAGCTTCTGGAGTGAAAAATTCCAAAAAATTCGATTGGGACAATTCTGGTGCTTCGGACGCCGTCCTGATTGGGACCCCCGTCCTGGTGGTCTGACTGGGTCGGGACGCCCGTCCCGGACCGTTGACCAAGTCAGCATTTCCAAAAATTGCATTTTTGCCCCAAAATTTGCTGTTTTCGTCCAATTTGCTCCTGAAACTTCCAAAATAGAAATTTAAGCAATTTTATGTCAATTTGATTCAATTAAGATCAAATACATTCAAATATTGCCCTAATTTATGTCTAAAAATATCTAAAAGGGTATTGAATTTGTGCACATCAATAACCCCACACTTAGCTTTTTGCTTGTCCTCAAGCAAAGTCTACCTGAAGTTAGTTATTTTAAATCATATGTGTAGTCACTTAAATTTTCTAGTCATGTTTTTACTCCAAAAGTTATTCAAACAATTCTTAACACAGGTCTGACTGGTTAGGTTGCTATGACAAGGTCTCAAATGTCTCTAGCAGATTGTTACAATCAAGCAGGAAACAACTTAACAACTAGGTTGAACTTTTTCTCAGTCACAAGGTCTTCCTGATGTGTAGTGTGTGTACTAGCCTAGACCAGATAGTCAACACAATAAACTCTCGTCTTAACTACTACCAGATAATATTTCGACCCGTCGCTAGACATACTAACAACAGACAACTTTATGAGTTCTGAGCCTTGGTGATCAGATTTTTAATTATTTAGCATTTCATTGATTTTTTTCTTTTATAGATCTTTCAGCGTATTTTGAGTCTGCTTAGAACACGTCAACTTCAACTACCCATGTAGCGAGTCCCACTTCGATGACTCCCAGATCTACACGACCTTAGGGCATCAGGCTTTAAGTTCCCCGAAGGAGTGGTGCTCGAGTAGCGAAGGCCGCTGGCAAACTACCCTTATTTAATTTACTCTCTTTTGTTTCTTTTCACTTTTAGCTCAGAGTCTCATCTAGTTATTCTAATTGTCAATACATCCTCAACTGGTCTAATCTTATCTAGTTAAGTTTTGAAAAGGTAATTGGCTGAGGTCTCTAATCCAGACTAAGTTGTGCTCATTTATCAGGAATTCCCTATTCCTAATCAATAAGTTCAAAATAGTCATCACATTGTCTCCTACTAACCATAACATTCTACCTACATATCATGGACATAAGCAACGTTTAACCAATCATACTGCATTTTGAAGTCTGAAAGAATGAAAAATTTTGAAAATTTTGGAAGGTGTGAAAATACGGGGAAAACAAGCAAAATCATGCAAACATTTTGCCAACTGCTACAGTGCACCGTGCACTGCTACCCCACACTTAAGTCTGGCACTGTCCTCAGTGTTCATGCATATCTAGCTACCCCACACTTATTTGAAAACAAGAAACAAAAACAAAATAGAAAACTCTTACCCCACACTTATTTGACTAACTAAGAGAGAAAATTACGCAACAAAACAAGAAGGATAGCAAAACAGAACACAAAACAAATAAAATAAAAGTAAAGGAATATGAGGATTAGAAAAACTCCCTTCATGTCGCGAGCAGAAGGGTCTTCTCTGATCTGTCAATTGGCTCTTCACCCTAGCCATGTGCTATTGCTGAGGTGTTCTTGACTCTGCAAGCTCTAGATATTGGAACAGATGACGTCAGCTCCGATCCTTCAATGTCGAGCTCTAGGTAGTGGCCTATCCATTTGATGAATGACTCGAGCCCCAATGACTGATTCCTCGAATCATTTGCAAAGTTTCTCGTAACCGTAGCAACGTGTCCAGAAGGAACGTGTCTAAGACTGAGACTTATTTGGATTGGTGTGCCTACCTGCCAATGTCAGTGAAGGTATTGCATGCAATTTTCGAATGGCAGAAAAGATACCTGAAGCTTTGGCTAAGCCGTGGTGGTAGGAGGCTCCAGTGGTGTAGATCTGGGCCCAAGTATTTGAGACTTCCTCGGGGAAGTTTCTCACAACTGATTGTATGCAGGGGATGCAAGCTCCTCCATTGCTATGCTCCCGATACAATGCCAAATTTCTCTATATCCTTCGACCCTTCGATATCACTTGGTAGATCACTTGCTTGCACTAGTCTGGCTTTAGTTGTTACTAGTATCTCATCTGTTGATTCTGCGGGTAGGGGTTTTGCTGTGGTGGTATCTTCTGAAAGTTTCCAGCTTCCGAATTATTCCTCAACTAAATCCCGTATCATTCCTCCAGCTGGGATTGTATGCGTCTCCCATTGGAGTAGCACTCTGCAGTGACCTACTCCTACCTCTTTTTGGAATGGTTCGTATCTCATTCTCATAGCAATCCCTGCTAAAGTGTGGTACTTGGAGACTTCACCGATTAGATACATAGGCTGAACATTTCTTCCTAAAACATTGGCACTCTGAATCTGGAAAACAACTAGAATCTGCACATGACTTTAACATCATTAGTAGGTAATGCCTGTGGTTCAGGCTATTTTCGAAAAGTGTTCCACGACTACTATGAGGTAATTAGTGTCAAAGGAAGAAAGGAAAAGGATTCGAAATACCCTTGATATCAAAGGTTGCAACATTCTGTGTACGTTGCTGGGGTAGACGATCTCTGGAAGATGTGTTACCTATTATTTGGCAAGCATCGCAGGACTGTATCGGAGATACAAAATCCTTGAATATGGTGGGTCAACAAGATCCTGCTTTCAACACTTTCCGGACAGTGTTGATAGTAGTCAATTGGTCTCCCGTAGATTCTTTAGGGCAATGCTCCAAAATCTTGTGTCCTTCGTCTTCTGAGATACGTCTTCTGATCACTTACCCTGCAATGATTCAAAATAGAAAAACGGATCTCCCTAGTAGTAACATTCCAAATCAACAAAGAATTTCTTCTTTTGTTGATAAGTCATATCATTTGGGAATAATTAGCAACTAGATAATTAGTAATATCAGTAAACTACGGAGGAGAATCATTATTCATAGCAAATAATTTCTCATTCAGAAGTTTATCAGATACTACTGTCTCGTCAATAGCTTCTAACTCGGGGTTTTCTAATCTAGACCAAAGGTTTGCTTTCTAGATTTTTAGCCCTTTTTTCTTATCCCGTCTTTCTATATCAAATTCAAGTAACAATAAAACCTAACTTAATCAACTATGGTTCATCATTGGTTTTATTGAACACAGATATCTCAGAGTGATCAGTGTAACCTATTGTTTAGACTAGGCATGGCATGAATGTATCATAGGCATATGCAATAACTAGTAATCCCTTTTCAGTGGTGGTAAGGTTCTACTAGGCATCAGTAAAAGGTCTTACTTGCATAGTGTATAATATGAAGTTCTAATCATGCCTATTTCCTAAAACAATCATTACTACATGGTCACTAGCATCACATATTAATTCACCAAGCAAATTCCAATTAGGTGATGTCATAATGGGTGCAGTAATTCCTTTTGGTTTAAACAATCTCATGCATTTATCATCAAACAAAAGGAACATCCTTTCTCATTAGAATACTTAGAGGTTTGTCTATTAAAGAAAATTTTATTTCATGATTCTGTCTAATAGACTAAGCATGACCTAAGAAAATTCCATAATGATATTTCTTCCAGATTAAAAACCTGAGCCAAAAATTGACAACTCAGAAAAATATTCTATCCTCATTTCCATTTTTTTTTTGAAATTAAGTAATAGGGAAAAAAAACAAAAAAAGAGAAGCAAATGTACGAAAAAAACCAACTAAGAAAGAACAAGAGATAGGGAAGAAGAACAACTTACCGTTGAGCAAGAAAAATACATTCTTTTTGGATTTTAAATTTTTAACATTTTTTTTAATGTTTAATTTCGAAAGCAATTAAATTCCCTCAATATGGTTTTAGAATAATTTTCTAAAATATGATTATCCAAAGTGTCTTAATTCCAGATAATATCTAAAATTAATTAGTTATGATAACCCTATATTTCGGAAATTGATTGTCTAACTGGTATAACATAAGTGTTGGGTCTAAAGTCTAGGTTACTACCGTTACCTATCATAAGCCTCTAGAATTTTGATCAGGAATCCTAAATTGATTATGATATTTCCCCGGCAACGACGCCAAAAATCTGATGCGATTCCGGTTGACGTGCTAAATAGGTGTTATTTACCCTATGTTGATTATGAATAATTAAGGACTGTGATTGACTAATTGTCACATTTAGTCTCTATGGTGTCACTTAATCAGCCAGAACCTAAGGCAGAGTACCTATCGTGTAGCTAGTCTGTTGGAAAGTATCTACGATTTTATTAAATAAATATCGTACTCCCAGGGAAGTGGCAACGGCTTAGTAGTAACTAGCCTTTTATCCTAACTCCTATCTTATGATCCAGTTATGCAATCTTCATCAATAACTTTGATGAGAGAGTGATCCATTCTCCACTAGGTTTAAGTCTAATTAATCCCAAAAGTGTTTTACAGATGAGTCCTGATTCTATGTTATACTATTCCTATATGTTGATTGACCTATATTCGAGTATTTTAGACATGTCTTGGCCTGGATTGCAACTATGTTCTGTGTCTAAAGGTTACCACATCTGAGTTTCTACGCTACCGCCCCATCGTTAAGGGTAACGACCCTACTCACGGCTCGGACTAAAGTCAGCAATGAATGGTACCCTATGTCACTTCGGTATAATGCTGCTCATCTCATAACCGTCGGCATAACACTCTACTCAGCCTACCTAGACTACTTTCAACCAACAGGGTGTTCCGCAGATTATTTTATCTAGTATGGCAGACACCAATACTAATTGATGTCTGTTAAACTAAACAGGTTATGAATAGACCGTGGTTAGGAATTGTCTATAACCTTAAATTCAGTTTAAAAGAACGGCATTAGACATGCAGACATAATGAATATTTAAGCAGGTGGCCATTTCCGGAAAAACATAACAACTTCAACATATAAACAAATATTCATAAGAATCGTAATCTGATATTCAAATTAATATTTAGATAAAACAATTCGTAAACATACAGAACCTCATCTAGGGGACCCACTGTCATAAAGTAATCACCACTCTATGCAGGTCTAGCCGGCGCTGCAGCTCCTGTATGCTCCTGACTGCTCGATCCTACTCTGCTCGGCAGAGCCTTCGGAGAACGCTCCTTAGACCTAGTAGCAATTGCTTTACCTTACATCCCGGGCTTAAGCAAATTGCCCTAATCTGACTAAAAACACGCACCCTATCTCTCTCTTAGGATTTCCTAACGAAATCCCGGTATTCTATGAATACCAAAAACGAACCTATCTATCGAAGCCTAAGCTCTGAGACTATTTCTCAGAAACTAAGAAAACGAAACACTAAAGAAAGAAAGAAAACTGAAACTGAAACCTGAGTCTCTCAGTGACTTGTGTACTCGAGAACTGTACACTGGAAGTCTCCGAATGACTCAGATCGAGTGGAGAGGAATCATTTCAACTCCTGGAGGCCTTGGGTATTTATAGCAGCTTTCTGGAGTGAAAAATTCCAAAAAATTCGATGTGGGACAAATTCTGGTGCTTCGGGACGCCCGTCCTGGTGGTCTGACTGGGTCGGGACGCCCGTCCCGAATTCGGGATGCCCGTCCCGGACCGTTGACCAAGTCAGCATTTCCAAAAATTGCATTTTTGCCCCAAAATTTGTTGTTTTCGTCCAATTTGCTCCTGAAACTTCCAAAATCGAAATTTAAGCAATTTTATGTCAATTTGATTCAATTAAGATCAAATACATTCAAATATTGCCCTAATTTATGTCTAAAAGTATGCTAAAAAAGGTATATGATTTGTGCACATCACAAATCAACTGCCAGATTCTTTTGCTGACTCTAGCAGAGTCACTAAATCGCATATTCCAGCTATAGATACTCCTATACGGATAGAAGTTCCTGAAGGACATAAAATTAATCCTATAGCTTTCGAATCAAAAACACGTCAGAAGCGTGGCCGACCCCTATGTTCCAAAAATAAAAATCCTCGAAAGAAAAGAGGAACAAATGATCCAGAAGATCATATTGATGAAATAGAAAAGGAAAACCAAGGGAGAACTGATGAAAAGATTCCAACTATAAATGATGATGAGAATTCTGAAATCTCAATTAATTATACCAGTTCGAATCAAAGTTGGGATCGAAGAAACGTTGTTATTGATAATGCTTTTGCATACAACGTAGCCCTTGATATTTTCAAGGATAATGAGGATTTAGATCCTTTATCAGTTGAGGAATGTCGGCATAGAATTGATTGGCCTAAATGGAAAGATGCGATTCAATCGGAGTTAAATTCGCTTGCGAAGCGAGAAGTTTTTGGACCTGTAGTCCAAACGCCAAAGGATATAAAACCTGTTGGCTATAAATGGGTGTTTGTGTGAAAACGAAATGAGAATAATGAAGTCGTAAAATATAAAGCACGACTTGTCGCACAAGGCTTTTCGCAAAAGCCAGGAATTGATTATGATCAAACTTATTCACCCGTTATTGATGCTATTACACTCCGATATCTAATAAGTATGGCAGCTCATGAAAAGGTGGACATGCGTCTAATGGATGTTATAACAGCTTATCTTTATGAAAACCTTGAAAATGAGATTTATATGAAAATTATAACAGCTTCTAAAGGCCCTCATGAAAATTATTCTATCAAATTACAGAAATCATTATATGGGTTTAAACAGTCTGGACGCATGTGGTACAATCGCCTTAGTGAATTCCTGTTGAATTCAGGATATAAAAATGACCAAATCTGTCCATGTATTTTTATTAAGAAAACAGATTTTGGTTTTGTGATTCTTGCTATATATGTTGACGATATCAATCTAATAGGAACTCCAGAAGAGCTTCGAGAAGCTATAGATTGTTTGAAACGAGAATTTGAAGTTAAAGATTTTGGAAAAACCAAGTTTTGTCTTGGGCTTCAAATTGAACATATGAAAGATGGAATTTTTGTTCATCAGTCAACATATACAGCTAAAGTATTAAAAAGATTTTTCATGGATAAAGCATATCCATTGAGTATTCCAATGGTCGTGAGGTCGCTAGATATAAATAAAGACATATTTAGACCTCGAGAAAATGGTGAAAAACTACTTGGTCCTGAAGTACCATATTTGAGTGCTATTGGTGCACTGATGTATCTTGCAAATAATACTAGACCGGATATAGCATTTGCTATAAATCTATTAGCAAGATTTAGTTCTTCACCAACACGACGACATTGGAATGGTATTAAACACGTCCTTAGATACCTCCAAGGGACAATTGACCTCGGATTATTTTATTCAAATGTAAATGATCCAGAACTGATTGGATATGCAGATGCGGGTTATCTTTCGGATCCGCATAAGGCACGTTCTCAAAATGGCTATTTATTTACATATGGTAATACTGCTATATCATGGCGCTCTACGAAGCAAACAATAGCAGCAACTTCTTCTAATCATGCTGAAATAATAGCCATTCATGAAGCAAGTCGAGAATGTGTATGGTTGAGGTCAATGATACATTATATTAGAGAGAGTTGTGGTTTATCCTCCAGAAGAGAGATTCCAACTCCTCTATATGAAGATAATGCAGCTTGTATAGCTCAATTAAAGGGAGAATATATTAAGGGAGATAGGACGAAACACATTTCACCTAAATTCTTCTTTACTCATGAACTTCAAAAGAACGGTGAAATTGATGTGCTTCAAATTCGATCACGTGATAATCTTGCAGATATATTCACTAAATCTCTTCCGACAGCAACCTTTGAAAAATTGAGATATAAAATTGGTTTGCGTCGATTTAAAGATTTCAAGAAATCATCTCATCAGGGGGAGAAATCTACACATGAAGAATAGTGTACTCTTTTTCCTTCACTAGTTTTTTTTCCCACTGGGTTTTATCTAGTAAGGTTTTAACGAGGCCTATTCTTTATGTAATGGACATCCAAGGGGGAGTGTTATGAATCCCGAAGATTTATTACATTAATGGATATCCATCATCCCAGAAAATTACGAAATGTGATAAATATCACCTAATATTTTTGATATTGGATATATATATGTTAATGGAGGGAGAAAATGGAGCACTTGTTGGTGCTCCACTAATGTATGATTATATATGTATATATAGGTGTATATATATGTATGTTTGGAATAGAAATGGGAATGTAAGAAAAAAATTTGAAGAAGAAACTCTCCCCTCTCTCTTTCCCTCTTTTATCCCGAGAGCATCCCTTCTCTCAATTCTCTCTTCTCTACTCTCTCCCTCCCTTTATATCATAATATATATTGTTATATATTATTATATATATATATTCAATTTTATAACAATAATTTTGTTTTTCTAATATTTTTATAAATAGTTTATTATAAACTAAACTAATACAATATTATTATTATTATTTTAAAAAAGCCAATATATATATATATATATAATGAGTTGCAAAATTCAAGCAGTCCAAAGGTCGCAATCATTCAAGGAAAAAACTAAGAAAATTCACGACAAAAGGCTATTCAAACGACCCATAAAGGTCGGGGACTGGGTACTACGAAAAATTGAAGGCACGGCACGACATATACAAGCAAACAAATTGACCCCGAATTGGGAAGGCCCGTATCTCGTGAAGCACGAAGTAAGACCCGACACTTACAAGCTCATGAACAAGGATGGTGTCCTACTCCCAAATCCGTGGCATGTAAATCACCTAAAAATGTACTTTGTATGAAATACATCTGGACGAAACGTCCCGAATAACAAATCATTTGAGGCAAGTCCTTAAATTCCAAAAGCGAAGTTTCATTTTTGACTTTTGAGCATAGTCTCAGTTATTATTCAAGTCAAACTCGAGCACGATCTCGAAAAAACACAAACTTGCGAAAAGGTCGCAATAAAAAAAATCAGGCTAAAATCTGATTCACGCGCAATGCCGTGGTTGCGAGGTACCGAGTCAAGGCTTCACACGCAAGGCCGTGGTTGCGAAGTACCAAGTCAAGGCTTGGACACACACTAAAAGCATACTCGAGGTACTGAAATACACGGGCACCATGGTAAGTACTTAAAAGTACTATTGCGATTCTCTTGCGAAGTATTAGATTTGAAGTGTTAGTAAAGTTTTTAGCAAATTGGAATATCAAATTCAGATCCAGTACTTGGTAAATTATTTGAAGTATCAAAGTTTAAACTCATCAATTGGTAGATTTTATTGCCATGGAAATATAAGAAGTATCATAAAAATATCAAGAAGTTAAAATAAAACACAAACACTTGAAAAATTCATGATATTGAAAACCAATCTTGGTTACAAAAAATAATACTATATACAAAGTTAAGGAGCAGTAGAGCTAGAGCCTGGAACATCAGACTGAGGCCCTTCACCCAACAAGTCCCAGAAAGTAGGAGTAGAAGGCCACGGTGGGATCCAGGTTTTCCTCTTCTCTCATCCCTCTCCCGGAGTGCTTCTAACTCCTCAGGAGTGAAAGGAACAAAATCTGCTCCGTCGCGACAGAAGCTATTGTCGAAATTGGATTTGAAGGCTTGAAGGAGGATTGACTTATCTTCAAAAATGGATGCAATTGTCTGATGACATGAACACATCCCTTGTCTAGGACGGAGCGAGCTTCAGCCTGATACTCAGAGGAATTGCGAAAGTCTTCGATGATCTTCTTTTTAAATTCCTCTGACCGACAGTGATCCAATTCCTTCTGCAAAGATAGTCGGTTGGCAGCAGCTTCATCTCTGTCCAATTTAAACTTCTCTCTCTCCTCCAGCCAATAATTCCTTTCAACGTTCAGACAGGCTACTTCCTCTTTTAACCCTGCCAGCAACCTCCTCCTCTCCTCTGCTTCGTTGGCGTAGTATTCCTTATCAGCAGTCAACGATTCTATTATTCCATTGTTTGTTGACTTCCTGCTCCAACGAAGACAGACGAGGCTCATTGATACTCCTCCACTCCGTATCTGCTGCTGCCTGCTTCGTTTGCTCAGTCACTCGAGATCTGGATATATGAAGTGCTAAGGAAGAGCCTACAAAAGGAAAAGAGGTAAAAATCATACCCCGGAAAAACTCAAGAAACAGAATAAAAAAAAAAGAGCATACCCGAGCAAACAAAGCCCCAAGGCGGTTAGTAGCCTCTTCCACAGACATCTCGCTCATACCAGCCAGACTGCTCGGGTCATGAGCACGTTCCAGAATAGCTTCACCAACCAAGGCTGCGACATAAGGATTGTTGAATCGAAGGTTGGTAAGCGGCGGAGTCCTCTCCACAATCTCCATGGCCAGAGACTTGAAATCCTCTACCTCTGTAGGTAACTCAAACCCCGGCTGAAGCCAAGAAGGGCCAGGAGATTTGGAATTTACCTCAGGTTCAGCTGCCGGATTATCCTTCCCGTCATCAACAGGGGAAGGCTCAACCGGAGTTGAGACAGAACCAGGTTGAGCTGCCAGCGGGACTGCCTCCATAACCTCTTCCGAAGCTGGCAAGGTAGGTGACAAGGGAGAAGAGTCTTCAGGAAAGTCCCGAGGTAAGTCTTCTGCAGGACGTCTAGGCGAGGTCCTTCTCTTTCGGCGAGGACGAAGTCCTTCTTCCTCCAAAGAAGCTTCCTCGTGAGACTCTGGAGCTGGACGCGGGGTTTCATCCCGGGGCATTCGAACTCCCCTGCTCCGTTTGGGAACCTCAGCAGATGAGGCGTATGTCAACGGAGTGTCCCCAGAGGCACCCCGATCTATGAGCCTAGGGGGAAACCGAGGAAGGGAATTCAGGTGAGTCTGACGGACATCCTCTCCTCCTCCCGCTCTCCCCAAATGGTTTTGAACATGGTTGGACCTACAAAGAAACAAAGAAGTCAATACCGAAGTAAAAAAATTATATATATATATGTAAAGTATACCCTTGCCGGTTCGACAACCCCGACCCAGAGAACAAGCATCACATTGGTACAAAAAACACCCCCGGGGTGTATAGTCCAATCTTCGTTTGGCTCCTCCTTCGGGAAGCCTAACTCTTTCTTTCTATCCGATAGACCCGGTCCTATCCCACACCATCTCAGACTCGACTCACTAAGTAAATTAGAGGAATACACCCGGGTCTGTTTCTTTCTATCATCTCCTAAGTCTCGGGTGATTATTTCTAAGAAGGCCTTTTCCGAATGGTTAAGTGTAGAGGGATATTGGATTTGAGGCCATTGAAAATTCTCATTTACATAAGGACGAAACGGAAAACCAATGCGGGATTCTATCATCATCCATCTTTCCTTAAACTCTACTTTGTTAGGAGGAGAATCAAAAAGTAAAACTCTATTCTTACGGGGACGAATAGAAAGGATATTATCTGCCATCCGGAGTGAAGAAAAAACATGCTAAGAATATGTCAGTAAGCTCGAAGCCTAATCGACGACAAAGGCAAATTAAACAAACATTGTGCGAACTGCGTTCGGATGAACCTGTCCTGGTTGAGCTCGAGCAAAATTAAAAAATCGGCAAAAGCGGGGTCCATAGGAAGATGGAAACCCAATTCGAAATGAGCTAAGGGGACAGGAATGTGATGAAGGGACATTTTTCGGCTAAGGGCTGGACAAAGACTCTGTAAATTCTAGGGTCAATACTGTACTTACGAGCGAAAGATTCAGATTGTTCCCTAGTTACTCTATTTCTACTTAAGGGAAAGTCAGAAGGAGGAGGACCGGGCAAAGGCGGCTGAAAGGGAACTCCTTCTGGAACTTCACCCCGGGCAGCCCTCCTGGCCACTGTGACTTTTGGTCGAACAGGTTGAGGGCTCCCAAAACCTTCCTCCATCAAATCCTCAACTTCCCTATTACCTTCTTTTCGAGCAGCCATATTCTACCTGCGAATGGAAGCCCAATACTTAGAACTCCATGCAAGTACAGGGCTACCCGAAACTAGCAACCTAAAGCCCCACCAGTCTCACAAAAATACAGAACCAATCCCAGAAAAACAGAAATAAACATTTCAAAACCATACAGTATTAAAACCCATCACCGTAAGCAGACAGAACTTACCTTCTTAAGACGATTGAAGCCGAGAAGAAAAACTGAGGAAAGAGTTGAGAATGCTGAAGAACAGAGGAATCTTCAGAGCGTCAAAGGCAGAAAGAGTTGCAAGTAAGAGAAAATGAAAATGTGAGGAAGAATGGACCAAGACACTTTGAGAAAAATCCCTGTAATGATTACTCACCAGAATCAAGGCACTGAGAAGGTAAAAAGGCTTTCTGCCGGCTGTCATTCTGACATTTATTACTGGGTATACACGAAAGGTCAGCAAATCGAAAAGACGGCTGATCCACGTCAAAACCCTTAGCTTTTCCAAAACATCCGAAAGTTGTTAAGTGTCGACATATGATACGCGAAAATCATATCACATTTTTAGCATGTTTTTATATATGTTTTAATGTGAAATTGAGAGTAAATTGACATTAATTGTTTACTATTTACTTGATTTCACGGTTTTTATGATTTTGGAAGTGTCAGGTGAAAAGTAGACGAAAACAGCAAATTCTGGGGCAAAAACGCAATTTTTGGAAATGTTGACCCGGTCAAAGGTCCGGGACGGGCGTCCTGAACCGGGACGGGCGTCCCGAACCTGGTCAACGAATCAGGACGGGCGTCCCGAGCCGCCAGAAGCTGTCCCACATCGAATTTTTCAGAATTTTTCACTCCGGGAAGCTGCTATAAATACCCCAGGCCTCCAGCAGTTGAATTCATCCCTCTCCACTCGATCTGAGTCATTAAGTGGTTTCCAGTGTACAGTTTTCCAGTACACAACTCACTCAGAGACTCGGATCTCAGTTTTCTTTCTTATTAGTTTTTGTTTAGTTTCTGAGAAATAGTCTTAGATCTTAGGTTTCTATAGATAGGTTCGTTTCCGGTATTCATAGAATACCCGGGGTTTCGTTAGGAGACCCTAAGAGAGCTCTAGGCGTTCGAAGAGTCAGTCCACAGGGCTAGGCTTAAGCCCAGGACGTAAGGTAAAGTCTAGCTACTAGGCAGAGGAAGCGTCCTCCGAAGGTTCTGGCGAGCAGAGTCAGGGCGGGCAATACGACGTATACAGTAGTACGCTCTGTAGGCGAGACTAAGTAAAGGGTGATTTCTTTATGGCATCAGTCCCATACCCCTCTCTTATATGTTTTATTGCTTTGTCCTAAACATCAATTATGAATATCAGATTATGATTTTAATAATTGTTTTGTATGTTGAAGTTATTATGTTTTTTCGGAAATAGCCACCTGCTAAATAATCATTATGTCTGCATGTCTAATGTAGTTTCTTTAAACTAAAACTAGGGTTATAGACAATTCCTAACCACGGTCTATTCATAACCTGTTTAGTTTAACATGCATCAATTAGTATTGGTGTCTGCCATACTAGATAAAATAACATGCTGAACACCTGGCTTGTTAGAGTAGTCTAGGTAGGCTGAGTAGAGCGTTATGCCAGCGATTACGAGCCTTCAGAGTGATCCCCGAAAGTGACATAGGGCTTTCATAACTGTCTTTGTTCGAATCGTGAGTAGGGCCGTTTACCTTAATGATAGGGGGCGGTAGCATAGAGACTCAGATGTGGTACACCTTTAGACACAGAACATAGTTGCATTCCAGGCTAAGATATATCTAAAACATTCGAATATAGGTCAATCAACATATAGGAACAATATAACATAGAATCAGAACTTATCTTTAAAACACTTCTAGGGTTAATTAGACTTGAACCTAGTGGAGAATGGATCACCCTCTCATCAAAGTATTTGATGAAGATTGCATAACTGGATCATAAGATAAGAGTTAGGATAAGAGGCTAGTTACTACTAAGCCGTTGCCACTTCCCTGGGAGTATGATAATTAACTTAGTAAAATCGTAGATACTTTCCAATAGACTAGCTACACGATAGGTACTCTGCCTTAGATTCTGGCTGATTAAGTGACACCATAAGACTAAACGTGACAATTAGTCAATCACAGTCCTTAATTAATCATAATCGACATAGGGTAAAATAACACCTATTTAGTACGTCAACCGGAATCGCATCAGATTTTTGGCGCCGTTGCCGGGGAAATATCATAATGAATTTAGGATTATTGGCCACAATTCTAGAGACTTATGATAGGTAACGGTAGTAACCTAGACTTTTGATTAACACTTATGTTATACCAGTTAGACAATCACTTTCCTGAATATAGGATTATCATAACTAATTAATTTTAGATAATATCTGGAATTAAGAGACTTAGGATAATCAAATTTTAGAAAATTATTCTAGAACCGTATTGAGGAAATTTACCTGCTTTCTAAATAAATGTTAAAATCCATAAAAATATTTTTTTTTTACTTTCTTGTTTCACTTTCCTATGTTTGTTATTTGTTATTTTTAACCAGACTTTGCACTCAGAAATGAAGGGAACGAGAGCCCAGGATACTCTGGACGAAGTAGAACATAACACTTCCCCAGAAATCCAAACAATTCCTTCTTCTCCCGAATACACTCCTGCTTCTCCCGAATACACTCCTGCTTCTCCCGAATACACTCCTGCTTCTCCCGAATACACTCCTGCCTCTCCCGAATACACTCCTGCTTCTCCCGAATATACTCCTAAATCTCCCGAGTACACCCCGAAATCTCCTGAATATACTCCTGCATCCCCCGCACCTAACGACCAACCACCTTCATTTGAGGATAGCACTGACAGTTCTCAATCAGCCTTGGCTGCCCGGGTAGATGCTATATCTCACAGGATAAGCGCTATGACTCAGACAATACCGGGCGGACTAAGACGATCATATCAGGCTGTTCTAACCTTAAGTTCTGAAGTAACCCAACTCAGAACCACAATAGAACGCCAAAATGTGCAATTACTCCGAGAGATGATGGAAATCTTGAAGGAACAAAGGAACCAGCAGGAGGAAATGCGCAACATACAAGCAGAACTGCAAGAAATGCGAAGCATTCGGACAGAACTACAGGAGATCAGAGACAGGATTCGTTAAAAAGGGAAGATTCTTTTACTTTTATTTTCAGCAATAAATTCGTTTGAACTGAAACTTGAATAATTGACCCATATTTTTCTATTTTTCAAACATTTTTTAAAGGGTCCTTTATTTTCAACAATTTTCTTCAGACATTTTATTTCTATGAAAAACGAAAATTTTGCAATTACAGTTTATTTTTCATTAACTAAATTGTATAAATTCAAATTTTTGTTTCTTGCTGAATTTAAATAGGAATAAAATTAGGGTAGTATGATTTTCGAAAAAGTGAGACTGAGGAATTTTTGCATAGAGTGTTTTTAACAACTTCTGAATTTCATTGGATAAACAGGAAGCCTTGTTAAAAATTATGATTATTTTTTGTATACTGAGATTTGCAGGAATTAAGAAAAAAAAACAAATAAATTTTCGGAATTGGCACGCGTCCCGAGGCAACCCGGGACGGGCGTCCAGAGGGACGGGAGTCCTGCCTCCGGGACGGGCGTCCCGAAGGCCTCCCCTTCTATAAAATCTCAATTTTTTCAATTTTTCCTCAAAATTCACTTCCAAAAATCCACCTCTCTCAAATAACTCTCTCTCTTTTCCTTTGGCAAACTTTTCAAATTTAAAATTTAAAATTTCCCTCCAAAATTTAAATTTTAAATTTCCTTCCAAATTCGAATTTCCCTCCAAAATTCGAATTTCCCGCCAAAAATTTCGAAATCTTTCCCTAGCCTAATTTCACCCTTTGAATTCAAATTCACCTCCAGAATTCGAATTCGAACCTTCCTTCCTACCTAAACTCCCCAAAAGTCTCTCAAACACTTTCAAACCAAATGGCTGCCAAACGTGCTCGTACCCCATCCACTATGACAGTTACCTCAGTGACACATCCTTTTATGCTGTTTCCCTCCAGCAAGCATATCAGGAGAGATGCACTGGGTACATCGGACGCACGATTCTGACGGGCAGAACGCTGGATTGGGCAGCAGTACAGACACTGGGAGTAGAGGCTGAGATCAGACGCATACTCGATGTACTACCTATACAGTCGAGTATTCATCATCACAGAGCCCACGTACCTGGAGCTGGTATGTGAGTTCTATGCATCCTTTGCATGCCACCAGGAGCAGATCACATTCCGCTTAGGCGGAATAGATCGGTCGATGAGCATGGCCGAGTTCGGCATCGCTTTGGGTATCTGGCAGAGAGAGGAGCTGGATACGCCCGCCTACACCACAGCAGTTCGGGACTTCACTTCTGCAGATGTCTCCACTGCTTGGGCTCAGATCTGTATGACGGGTGTTCCCTACCAGCATGGCTTTGCGAAAGCCCAGGTATCTATCCTGCTCTTCGCTACTTACATGCCATTATTGCACACACTTTGTCAGGACGACGGACGGCCCCCGGGAATGTCACCCAGATGGAGACATTCCTCTTGGCCAACATGCATATGGGATCTACAGTAGAGATGGCTCGACTTATCACAGTCATCATGCGGGGTTTTGCTACGGACACTCGGAAACAGTGTCTGGGGCTCGGGCCATTCATCACCAGGATAGCCCGCTACCTGAGTTGGACATAGAGGGCTCGGAGCTTACTCTGGTCGCCCCAACCACTATTCCCACAGACGTTACCATCCTACGGAACATGGGAATGGTTGTCCGGGATGCGAGCGGCCGCTACACCATCCACACAGAGCAGCCAGGACAGGCTTCGGCATCAGAAGCAGCTCCACCGCATATCCATCCATCCGAGACGTTCGTGCCACGTACTGCCTTCGAACGACACATGTCGCACGGATTGGCAGAACTATCGGCACGATACAATCGAGACATGGACCGGATCGACAGACGGCTGGCAATGATGGATGACAGGATTGACAGACGACTGGCGGTGATGGATGACAGGATCGCCATGATCACCAGTAGGATTGAGGAGTTACATCAGCAGACTGCCCGAGTAGCGGAGAACTTCGAGTTTGACTTAACAGACCTCGGTCCACTGGATGGCGACCCGCCGGGTTCTTAGTCTCTCTCTCCCCTTCTTTCTTTCTTTTTCTTTCGTCTTTTGTTTATCTTGTTCTTTGTGTATGTCTGGGCTGTATGACTATGAATCTTTGTACAAAATTGATTTATATGACATACAGAATTGTTGCATTATTCTGTCTTTTCTTGTTTTTTATTATGTTTTATTTCTTGTCTTCAAATAAGTGTGGGGTAATTAGCTATGCATGAACACTGAGGACAGTGCCAAACTTAAGTGTGGGGTAGCAGTGCACCGTGCACTGTAGCAGTTTGAAGCAGTTTGAAAAATTTTTCGCATGCTTTTGCTTGTTTTTCCCGTATTTTCACACCCTTCCAAAATTTTTCAAAATTTTTCTGTCTTTCAGACTTCTAAATGCAGTATGCTTGGTTAAACAAATTGCTTATGTCTATGATATGTAGGTAGTATGTTATGGTTAGTGGGAGATAGTCGATAGCTATCTTGGACTAATTGATTAGGAATAGGGAATTCCTGATAACTGAGCACAACCTTGTCTGGATTAGAGACCTCAACCAATTGCCTATTCGAGACTTAACTAGATAAAATTAGACCAGTTGTGGATATATTGGCAGTTAGAATGACTAGATGAGACTCTGAGCCAAAAGTGAAAAGAACTTAAGGAAGTTAATTACAATAGGGTAGTTTGCCAGCGGCCTTCGCTACTCGAGCACCACTCCTTCGGGGAACTTAAAGCCTGATGCCCTAAGGTCGTGTAGATCTGGGAGTCATCGGAGTGGGACTCGCTACATGGGTAGTTGAAGTTGACGTGTTCTAAGCAAACTCGAAATACCCTGAATCTATAAAGAAAATAACTAAGTGCTAAAACATTAAAAATCTGATCACCAAAGCTCAGAACTCAGAAAGTTATCTGTTGTCAGTATGTCTAGCGATAGGTCGAAGTATTATCTGGTAGCAGTTAAGATAAGAGTTCATTGTGTTGACTATCTGGTCTAGACTAGTACACACACTACACATCAGGAAGACCCTGTGACTAAGAAAAAAGTCCAACCTAGTTGTTGATTTTTTCTGCCTGATAAAAACTACTAGAGACATGTGAGACCTTGTCATAGCAACCTAACCAATCAGACCTGTGTTAAGAATTGTCTGAAGAATTTTTGGAATAAAAACATGATTAGGAATTTAAGTGACTGCACTACGGTTTAAAATCACTAACTCCATGTAGACTTTGCTTGAGGACAAGCAAAAAGCTAAGTGTGGGGTTATCTGATACGCGAAAATCGTATCACATTTTTAGCATGTTTTTATATGTTTTAATGTGAAATTGAGAGTAAATTGACATTAATTGTTTACTATTTACTTGATTTCACGGTTTTTATGATTTTGGAAGTGTCAGGTGAAAAGTAGACGAAAACAGCAAATTCTGGGGCAAAAACGCAATTTTTGGAAATGTTGACCCGGTCAAAGGTCCGGGACGGGCGTCCCGACCCGGTCAAACCGCCAGGACGGGCGTCCTGAACCGGGACGGGCGTCCCGAACCTGGTCAACGAATCAGGACGGGCGTCCCGAGCCGCCAGAAGCTGTCCCACATCGAATTTTTCAGAATTTTTCACTCCGGGAAGCTGCTATAAATACCCCAGGCCTCCAGCAGTTGAATTCATCCCTCTCCACTCGATCTGAGTCATTAAGTGGTTTCCAGTGTACAGTTTTCCAGTACACAACTCACTCAGAGACTCGGATCTCAGTTTTCTTTCTTATTAGTGTTTTGTTTTAGTTTCTGAGAAATAGTCTCAGATCTTAGGTTTCTATAGATAGGTTCGTTTCCGGTATTCATAGAATACCCGGGGTTTCGTTAGGAGACCCTAAGAGAGCTCTAGGCGTTCGAAGAGTCAGTCCACAGGGCTAGGCTTAAGCCCAGGACGTAAGGTAAAGTCTAGCTACTAGGCTGAGGAAGCGTCCTCCGAAGGTTCTGGCGAGCAGAGTCAGGGCGGGCAATACGACGTATACAGCAGTACGCTCTGTAGGCGAGACTAAGTAAAGGGTGATTTCTTTATGGCATCAGTCCCCATACCCCTCTTATATGTTTTATTGCTTTGTCCTAAACATCAATTATGAATATCAGATTATGATTTTATGAATAGTTGTTTTGTATGTTGAAGTTATTATGTTTTTCCGGAAATAGCCACCTGCTAAATAATCATTATGTCTGCATGTCTAATGTAGTTTCTTTTAAACTAAAATAGGGTTATAGACAATTCCTAACCACGGTCTATTCATAACCTGTTTAGTTTAACAGGCATCAATTAGTATTGGTGTCTGCCATACTAGATAAAATAACATGCTGAACACCTGGCTTGTTAGAGTAGTCTAGGTAGGCTGAGTAGAGCGTTATGCCAGCGATTACGAGCCTTCAGAGTGATCCCCGAAAGTGACATAGGGCTTTCATAACTGTCTTTGTTCGTACCGTGAGTAGGGCCGTTTACCTTAATGATAGGGGGCGGTAGCATAGAGACTCAGATGTGGTACACCTTTAGACACAGAACATAGTTGCATTCCAGGCTAAGATATATCTAAAACACTCGAATATAGGTCAATCAACATATAGGAACAGTATAACATAGAATCAGAACTTATCTTTAAAACACTTCTAGGGTTAATTAGACTTGAACCTAGTGGAGAATGGATCACCCTCTCATCAAAGTATTTGATGAAGATTGCATAACTGGATCATAAGATAAGAGTTAGGATAAGAGGCTAGTTACTACTAAGCCGTTGCCACTTCCCTGGGAGTACGATAATTAACTTAGTAAAATCGTAGATACTTTCCAATAGACTAGCTACACGATAGGTACTCTGCCTTAGATTCTGGCTGATTAAGTGACACCATAAGACTAAACGTGACAATTAGTCAATCACAGTCCTTAATTAATCATAATCGACATAGGGTAAAATAACACCTATTTAGTACGTCAACCGGAATCGCATCAACATAGCGCCGAAGCATCTCTCCTCTGTCCTTCGATACTTCGACGAGGGGCCCCTGAGCCGACATAAATTTCCCCCAAGTAAGATAACCGATTTGGGAGATCAGAAAACCTCTCCGGTGACATAAATACACCTTTATGGACTCCATAAAGGGGAGACGTTACACCATCATTCCCCCATTTATGCCCCGTTACACCTAAACGGTTAAAACGGTAGAATTATTATTCATAAAAAGTCCATAACGGTCCAGTGCTATAATGGCCCAATCAATGACCAAGCCCATATAAAAGGGAGACCCAAACAGAAGGTAAGGGGGGACAATTACAATTTTCCAGATATCCATTATACACTCTACGGACTTAAGCATCGGAGAGTTCACGGGGTACAAACTCCCCACTGAACTTATTTTGCAGGTTGATTCAAAGCCAAGTGTGCTATTCTGAAGTACCACATAGGTTCAGCGAAGTACCACATAGAGTCTGCGAAGTATCACATCCCGACGTTTATACTTCGCCAATTCATTTACATAGCTCTCCGAATTCCTAGCACTCTGAAATTACCTTTTTACCCCTTGACAGATTCGTGTAGTATCAGTTTGGTTCCGTTACCGGGAACGTTTTATCTACTCAGCATTCGCCCCCCACTTTCTACTTATCATGTCTCGATCTGAAGGACACACAGTTCGTCAATCTTCTCACCAGCAAGAGAAGACAAGGACAAGAATTTCCGCTTCTTCCGCTTCAAGTTCTGGTCGACGTCCAGTGTCGGAAAGGTTAGGACCACTACCAGAAACGTCCCGGCGTTCATCTGACTTGAGGGACCAACTCAACTCCAAGCGGATAGAAGAAGTAGAGAAAGAATTAAGGAGGTTACGTCAACTCCAGCTAGATGAAGAAACAAAGCGGGATCAGGAACTCTCTCAAAAATGGCTACAGTTGAGAGCGGAATTCTGACAGCCCGGAGTAGAACTTCCCCCACCAAGATTGCCTGGAGGTTTAGATCACCCACAACGGACCCACACCGCGACGAGAAAGAACGATAGGCGTGGAACACGTGCGAGCAGAAAAACAACTGCTAGCGAAGTAGGGGAAAGTCACCACTCCTCTAAGCCAGTGTATAAAAAGACGGCTAAAAAGCAATCTCCCGAAGGCAGCCCGGAAGTCACCAAAAATCCTACAAAAGTCCAAAAGTCCAAATCAATTGAGATGGGGCCTTTCGTTAAATGGATTCGAGACGTTGTTCCGGACCCTAATCTTATGCTTAAACTTCCCCAATTTGTCTTATACACTGGCTCAGCGAAACCCATTGAGCATATTTGTCGATATAAAGCAGCCATGGGATTAGTCTCCAGCAATGAGGCTATTCTATGTCGTGCCTTTCCAACTACTCTAGCAGATAAAGCAGTAACCTAGTTCACGTCCCTTAAAAAAGATTCCATCGATTCATGGGACACTTTGGAAAAAATGTTCTTAGATGAATTCAGCACTGCGGGAACAATTCCAAAAACCAGGGGTGACCTGGCCAACATTAAGCAGCGAGAAGGTGAGTCGTTGCTTTCATTCGTGGATAGGTTTAAGAAAACCTATGAGGAGATCGAGGGTATCAGCCAAGACACAGTGATCACGTGTTTCGAAGGAGGGTTCAGGTTGCGAATGCTATATACCGAGCTCCAACTCCGCAGGCCGGAGACAATTGGAGAAATGTTCAATGTAGCCAGGAAAGTAGCCCTGGCTGAAGGCAGTGCGACCGAACCAAGTTGGCGGAGGAAAGATAAACAGCCCGAACAACCAAAACAAGCGATCACGAATTTCCCACAACGAAAGGACAATAACCGAGGTAAAAAACCTGAGACGTTTACACCTCTAAACGTCTCAAAGGAAAGTTTAATTGCAGTCTTGAAGGAGAAACACGGAGTTCGGGACCCCGCACCAATGAAAGCACAGTCATATACCTCGCGGGACAAGACCAAGTTCTGTGGATTCCACAGAGACTATGGTCACACAACTGAGGAATGTTTCCAACTTAAACGAGCCATCGAAAAGCTCATTCAAGAAGGGTGTTTAAAGGAGTACATCGCAGGCGTACAACAACAGAAAGATAAGGGAGAAAGGGTAATCAATATGATTAACCTAGAAATGGGCTCGGTGAGGAAAATAAAGAAAAGAATCTATAATCTCACTAAATCATACCTTGTCCCGAAGTATGAATTCGAGCATCAAGAAGTCATTACTTTCACCAACGAGGAGCTAGCGAGTAATGAGGAAGCAAAAACCAGTCCCATAGTCATAGAAGCAGGAATGACCAGAGAGGGGATTGACAAATGCACGGTGAAAAGAGTTTTAGTGGACACGGGAGCCACCAGAAACATCATGTACCGGAAATGCTTCGAAGAAATGGGTCTGAAAGATAAACACCTCAAGACCAGTCGTATGGTACTAGAAGGATTCACACCTCAAAAAGTACCGGTAAGGGGAACAGTAAGACTGCATGTCACCCTTGGCGAAGGCGATAAAGCTCGAACAGAAGAGGTTAAGTTTTACGTAGTGGACTTAGAATCTCCTTATAACGCCATAGTAGGGACACCTTTCCACACAGCTTTTGATCTAGTTATTTCCACTTCACACCAGCAAGTGAAGTTCCACACCTCACGAGGTGTCGGATTTGTAAGGAGCAGCCCTCGGAGTTTGTTAGGACAAATAATGAAGATAAAAAGGAAGAGGGACTCCCCCGAAAAATCCGGAAAAATCAACATGGTGATAGAGGAGCATCACCACGAAATGATGATTGATCCTGAAAAGATTAAAAGAGTCAATGTGTCGACAGAAGGGCTCCACCATGAAGCTACCAACGATCAAGAGGCGAAGGGAAGAAGAGATGCTGAAAATCATAGCTCTACCTCTAATCCCGAAGTATCAAAGGATAAAGAATATGATGAGGTAGAAATAAATCCTACTTATCCCGAGCAACTCGTCGAGATCGGGAAAGATATGCCAGACAAATTCAGACAGGAACTCATCAAATTTCTCAAAGAGCATCAACAGAACTTCACGTGGTGCACGGAGGATATGCCTGGAATCGATCCCTCTATCTCAGAACATGCCTTAAATATCGACCCGAAGTATCGCCCAATCAAGCAAAAGTCAAGGAAGTTCGGGGATGACAAAATACAAGGCATGAAGGAGGAAGTAAATAAACTTCTGCAAGCGAAGTTTATTCGTGAAGTCCAGTACCCCACTTGGCTGGCCAATGTAGTCATGGTGAAAAAGTCTACCGGAAAATGGAGAATGTGTGTAGACTACACCGACCTCAACAAAGCATGCCCCAAGGATTGCTATCCTCTACCTTGGATCGATGCACTGGTAGACTCCACAGCAGGATATGAATACCTGAGCTTCATGGATGCGTTCTCGGGGTATCATCAAATTAAAATGAAGCCCAGTGACCAAATACATACTTCGTTCCGTGCAGCAGGGGCCGTTTACTGCTACAACGTCATGCCCTTTGGATTAAAGAACGCAGGGGCCACATATCAACGGATGATGAACTATATCTTCCAAAGTCAAATCGGAAGAAATATGGAAGTGTATGTGGACGACATGGTAGTGAAAACAAAGCACGACACTGCACACTTAGAAGATTTAGAGGAAGCATTCTCTAATTTGGCAAAGCACAACCTCAAACTCAACCCACGAAGTGTCTCCTTAAAGTCTGGCAATTTTTTTTTATGACATCAGAACGAGGGATTGAAGCAAACCCGGAGAAACTGGAGGCAATAGCTCGGCTCACTGAGCCCAAATGCGTGAAAGATATTCAAAGGTTGAATGGATGCATCGCGGCTTTGGGAAGATTCGTATCAAAGTCAGCAGAAAAATGTCTCCCACTTTTCAAAGCTTTGAAAAGTTCAAAGAATAGTTTCGTATGGACTCCGGAATGCAGTCAAGCATGGAAAGATTTAAAAAGTTACTTGACAAACCTTCCTCTATTGCGACCTCCGTATTACGGAGAAACACTCTTCTTGTATCTATCATTTTCAGATGTGATTATAGCATCAGTATTAATAAAAGAAGAAGGAACAACACAGTTTCCCGTGTACTTCGTTAGCAAAGTTTTGAATGAGGCAGAAACTAGATATTCTAACATCGAAAAGTTGGCATATGCCTTAGTCATTTCCGCACGGAAACTGAGGCCTTACTTTGAATCTCATCCCATTGTAGTCTACACTAATGCCCCGCTGAGACAAATTTTTCATAAGCTAGATCAATTTGGGAGGATGCTACGCTGGTCCATTGAACTGTGCGGTCAAGACATTACATTCAAACCCCGCACATCCATCAAAGCACAGGCCCTGGCAGATTTCCTCGCGGAAGGTTCATTCACTGAAGACGACTTGGAAAAAACTGAACCAGCCAAAGAGCCATGGGAATTGAAAGTTGATGGAGCAGTCAACTCCAGCGGGATCGGAGTTGGACTGGTGTTGACATCACCAAATAAAGAATACTCGAAAGAACGAGCTATCAAATTAAAGCCCGACATATCAAATAACCAAGCGGAGTACGAAGCACTGCTAAAGGGATTGGAATGGGCACATAGTGCAAACATCCGAGCCCTCAAAGTCTACAGTGATTCGCAGTTAGTGGTGAATCAAGTTCAGGGAACCTACACGGTACAATCGGAAGGATTACAGCCTTATGTAGACAAGGCTAGAAGTTGGAAGGATAAGTTCTCTTTTTTCTCACTATCCCTGATCAGTAGGAAAAACAATCAACAAGCAGATAGGCTGGCAAAGATTGCTTCAGGGGAGACTCCCAACGAAGATGATATTCCTATCGAAGATGCATCTGGGGAACACGAAGTTATACAGTGCCTATGATGTGCACAAATCATATACCCTTTTTAGCATGTTTTTAGACATAAATTAGGGCAATATTTGAATGTATTTGATCTTAATTGAATCAAATTGACATAAAATTGCTTAAATTTCGATTTTGGAAGTTTCAGGAGCAAATTGGACGAAAACAGCAAATTTGGGGGCAAAAATGCAATTTTTGGAAATGTTGACTTGGTCAACGGTCCGGGACGGGCGTCCCGACCCAGTCAAGCCACCAGGACGGGCGTCCCGAAGCGCCAGAATTTGTCCCACATCGAACTTTTTGGAATTTTTCACTCCAGAAAGCTGCTATAAATACCCCAGGCCTCCAGGAGTTGAAATCATTCCTCTCCACTTGATCTGAGTCATTCAGAGACTTCCAGTGTACAATTCTCGAGTACACAAGTCACTGAGAGACTCGGGTTTCAGTTTCAGTTTTCTTTCTTTCTTTAGTGTTTCGTTTTCTTAGATTTTGAGAAATAGTCTCAGATCTTAGGCTTCGATAGATAGGTTCGTTTTTGGTATTCATAGAATACCAGGATTTCGTTATGAGATCCTAAGAGAGAGATAGGGTGCGTGTTCTTAGTCAGATTAGGGCAATTTGCTTAAGCCCGGGATGTAAGGTAAAGCAATTGCTACTAGGTCTGAGGAGCGTTCTCCGAAGGCTCTGCCGAGCAGAGTAGGATCGAACAGTCAGGAGCATACAGGAGTTGCAGCGCTGGCTGGACCTGCATAGAGTGGTGATTACTTTATGACAGTGGGTCCCCTAGACGAGGTTCTGTATGTTTACGAATTGTTTTATCTAAATATTAATTTGAATATCAGATTACGATTCTTATGAATATCTGTTTTATATGTTGAAGTTCTTGTGATTTTCCGGAAATGGCCACCTACTTAAATATTCATTATGTCTGCATGTCTAATGCCGTTCTTTTAAACTGAAATTAGGGTTATAGACAATTCCTAACCACGGTCTAATCATAACCTGTTTAGTTTAACAGGCATCAATTAGTATTGGTGTCTGCCATACTAGATAAAATAATCTGCGGAACACCCTGTTGGTTGAAAGTAGTCTAGGTAGGCTGAGTAGAGTGTTATGCCGGCGGTTATGAGACGAGCAGCATGATACCGAAGTGACATAGGGTACCGTTCATTGCTGACTTTAGTCCGAGCCGTGAGTAGGGCCGTTACCCTTAACGATGGGGCGGTAGCGTAGAAACTCAGATGTGGTAGCCTTTAGACACAGAACATGGTTGCAATCCAGGCCAAGACATGTCTAAAACACTCGAATATAGGTCAACCAACATATAGGAACAGTATAACATAGAATCAGGACTCATCTATAAAACACTTTTAGGATTAATTAGACTTAAACCTAGTGGAGAATGGATCACCCTCTCATCAAAGTATTTGATGAAGATTGCATAACTGGATCATAAGATAGGAGTTAGGATAAAAGGCTAGTTACTACTAAGCCGTTGCCACTTCCCTGGGAGTACGATATTTAACTTAATAAAATCGTAGATACTTTCCAACAGACTAGCTACACGATAGGTACTCTGCCTTAGGTTCTGGTTGATTAAGTGACAATAATTGAATGCTAAGTGACAGTTAGTAAGACTCAGTCCTTAATTACTCATAATCGACATAGGGTAAAATAACACCTATTTAGTACATCGGTCGGAAACCCATCAGATTTTTGGCGCCGTTGCCGGGGAAATATCATAATGAATTTAGGACTCCTGATCAAAATTCTAGACACTGATCAAAATTCTAGATACTTATGATAGGTAGCGGTAGTAACCTAGACCTTAGACTTAACACTTCTCTTATACTAGTTAGACAATCAGTTTCCGAAATATAGGGTTATCATAACTAATTAATTTTAGATGTTATCTGGAATTAAGACATTTAGGATAATCAAATTTTAGAAAATTATTCTAGAACCATATTGAGGGAATTTAATTGCTTTCGATATATTAAAAGAAAAAAAATTAAAATTTAAAAAACCGAAAAAATGTATTTTTCTTGCTCAATGGTAAGTTGTTCTTTTCCCCATCTCTTGTTCTTTATTAATTGTTTTCTTAGTTGCTCTTTTTCGTGTTTTTCTTCTATTATTTAATTTCGAATAAAAATGGAAATGAGGATAAAATATGTTTTCTTCTGAGTTGTAAAATGTTGGCTTAGATTTTTATCGGGAAGAAACTCTATTTTAGAATTTTCTTAGAGTCATGCCGGCCTTATTAGGATGAGTTATGAAATAATTTTTCCTTAATAGCTAGACCTTTGAATGTTCTATTGAAAAAAAAATGTTCCTTTTGTTATGTTGATAATTGCATGAGATCTTTTAAACCAAAAGGAATTACTGCACCCATTAGGGCATCACCTGATTGAAATCTGCTTTTTGAATGAATGTGTGATGTAATGATGTAGTACGAATTGTTTGATGATAAGAAAGTTCATGCATGATAAATTCCGATCTTATTTAGTCTTGTCTAAAAACAATAGGTTACACTGATCACTCTGAGATATCTGTGTTCAATAAAACTAATGATGAACCAAGATTAATTAGTTAAGTTCTATTGAATTTGATATAGAAAGAAGGGATAAGAAAAAAGGTTGAAAATCTAGAAAGCAAACCATATGTCTAGATTAGAAAACCCCGAGTTAGAGGCTAGTGTAATACTGATAAATGTTTGGATGAAAACTTATTTGCATTGTTTGCTATGTATAATAATTCTCATCTGTGGTTTATTGCAAATTATCTAGTCACTGAATAAGTTCCAAGTGATATGACTTATCAACAAAAGAAGAAATTCTTTGCTGATTTGAAATATTACTACTGGGCAGTTTCTCTTCTATTTCAAATTTTTGCAGAGCAGTTGATCAGAAGATGTGTCTCAGAAGATGAAGGACCAAGATTTTGGAGCATTGCCCTAAAGAATCTACGGGAGACCAATTGATGGCTATCAACACTGTCCGGAAAGTGTTGAAAGCAGGATCTTGTTGACCCACCACATTCAAGGATTTTGTATCTCTGATACAGTCTTGCGATGCTTGCCAAATAACAGGTAACACGTCCTTCAGAGATCATCTACCCCAACAAGGTACACAAAGTTTTACAATCTTTTTGATATCTGGGGGTATTCATTCAATCCTTTCTTTTTCTTTCCTTTGAAAATAATTACATCATATTAGTCGTGGAACACTTTTAGAAAATAGCCTGAACCACAGGCATTACCTACTAATGATGTTGAAGTTATTTGCAGATTCTAGTTGTTTTCCAGATTCAGAGTGCCAATGTTTTAGAAAGAAATGTTCAGCCTGTGTATCAAATCTGTGAAGTTTGCTAAGTACCACACTTTAGCAGGGATTGCTATGGGAATGACTGACCATTCCAAAAGAGGTAGGAGTAGGTTACTGCAGAATGCTGCTCCAATGGGAAACGCATACAATCCCAACTAGAGGAATCATACGGGATTTAGCTGAGGAGTAATTCGGAAGCTGGAAACTTTCAGAAGACACCACCACAGCAAAACCCACACTCGCAGAATCAATAGATGAGATATTGGCAACAATTAAAGCCAGATCAGTGCAAGCAAGTGATCTACCAAGAGGTAACGAACGGTCGGAGGATATAGAGGAATTTGGAGTTGTATCAGGAGCATAGCAATGGAGGAGCTTGCATTCCCTGCATACCAATCAGCTGTGAGAAACTTCCCCGAGGAAGTCTCAAATACTTGGGCCCAGATCTACACAACTGGAGCCCCCTACCACCACAGCTTCGCCAAAACTTCAAGTATCTTTTCTTCCATTCGAAACTTGCATGCAATACCTTTACTAACATTGGCAAGATGGCACACAAATCCCAAGAAGTCTCATTCCTAGACACGTTCCCCCTGGACACGTTGTTATGATTATGAGAAATCTTACAAATGATTCGAGGAAACAGTCCTTGGGGATTGAGCCTTCCTCAAATGGATATGCCACTACCTGGAGCTCGACAATGAAGGATCGGAGCTGACGTCATCCGTTCCAATATCTAGAGCTTGCAGAGTCAAGAACACCTCAACAATAGCACATGGCTAAGGTGAAGAGCCAATTGACAGATCAGAGAAGACCCTTCTGCTCGCGACATGAAGGGAGTTTTTCTAATCCTCATATTCCTTTACTTTACTTTTATTTTATTTGTTTTGTGTTCTGTTTTGCTATCCTTCTTGTTTTGTTGCCTTATTTTCTCTCTTACCCTTAGTTAGTCGAATAAGTGTGGGGTAAGAGTTCTTTGTTTTGTTTTTATTTCTTGTTTTCAAATAAGTCTGGGGTAGTCTAGATATGCACGAACACTGAGGACAGTGTCAGAAATAAGTGTGGGGTAGAAGTGCACGGTGCACTGTAGCAGTTGGCAAAGCAGTTGGCAAATTTTTGCATGATTTTGCTTATTTTCACCGTATTTTCACACCCTTCCAAAAAAAAAATTTCAAATTTTTTCCGTCTTTCAGACTTCTAAATGCAGTATGCTTGGTTAAACAATTGCTTATGTCTATGATATGTAGGTAGAATGTTATGGTTAGGAGGAGATAATTGATAACTATTGTTGAACCCATTGATTAGAAGTAGGGAATTCCTGATAATTGAGCACAACTTAGTCTGGATTAGAGACCTCAACCAATTACCTTTTCAAAACTTAACTAGATAAAATTAGACCAGTTGCAGGATGCATTGACAATTAGAATGACTAGATGAGACTCTGAGCTAAAAGTGAAAAGAAAAGAAAAATGATGATGAAAAAAAAATAGGGTAGTTTGCCAGCGGCCTTCGCTACTCGAGCACCACTCCTTCGGGGAACTTAAAGCCTGATGCCCTAAGGTCGTGTAGATCTGGGAGTCATCGAAGTGGGACTCGCTACATGGGTAGTTGAAGTTGACGTGTTCTAAGCAGACTCAAAATACCCTAGAAAATCTATAAACGAAAGGAATCAATAAATGCTAAATGATAGAATCTGATCACCAAAGCTCAGAACTCAGAAAGTTATCTGTAGTCAGTGTGTCTAGCAATAGGTCGAAGTATTATCTGGTAATAGTTAAGACAAGAGTTTATTGTGTTGACTATCTGGTCTGGACTAGTACACACACTACACATCAGGAAGACCTTATGACTAAGAGAAAAGTTCAACCTAGTTGTTAAGTTGTTTCCTGCTTGATTGTAACATTCTGCTAGAGACATTTGAGACCTTGTCATAGCAACCTAACCAGTCAGACCTGTGTTAAGAATTGTCTGAATAACGTTTGGAGTAAAAACATGACTAGAAAATTTAAGTGACTGCACATATGATTTAAAATCACTAACTTCAGGTAGACTTTGCTTGAGGACAAGCAAAAAGCTAAGTGTGGGGTTATTTGATGTGCACAAATCATATACCCTTTTTAGCATGTTTTTAGACATAAATTAGGGCAATATTTGAATGTATTTGATCTTAATTGAATCAAATTGACATAAAATTGCTTAAATTTCGATTTTGGAAGTTTTAGGAGCAAATTGGACGAAAACAGCAAATTTGGGGGCAAAAATGCAATTTTTGGAAATGTTGACTTGGTCAACGGTCCGGGACGGGCGTCCCGACCCAGTCAAGCCACCAGGACGGGCGTCCCAATCCAGGACGGGCGTCCCGAAGCGCCAGAATTTGTCCCACATCGAACTTTTTGGAATTTTTCACTCCAGAAAACTACTATAAATACCCCAGGCCTCCAGGAGTTGAAATCATTCCTCTCCACTTGATTTGAGTCATTCAGAGACTTCCAGTGTACAATTCTCGAGTACACAAGTCACTGAGAGACTCGGGTTTCAGTTTCAGTTTTCTTTCTTTCTTTAGTGTTTCGTTTTCTTAGATTTTGAGAAATAGTCTCAGATCTTAAGCTTCGATAGATAGGTTCGTTTTTGGTATTCATAGAATACCAGGATTTCGTTATGAGATCCTAAGAGAGAGATAGGGTGCGTGTTCTTAGTCAGATTAGGGCAATTTGCTTAAGCCCGGGATGTAAGGTAAAGCAATTGCTACTAGGTCTGAGGAGCGCTCTCCGAAGGCTCTGCCGAGCAGAGTAGGATCGAACAGTCAGGAGCATACAGGAGTTGCAGCGCCGGCTGGACCTGCATAGAGTGGTGATTACTTTATGACAGTGGGTCCCCTAGACGAGGTTCTGTATGTTTACGAATTGTTTTATCTAAATATTAATTTGAATATCAGATTACGATTCTTATGAATATCTGTTTTATATGTTGAAGTTCTTATGATTTTCCGGAAATGGCCACCTACTTAAATATTCATTATGTCTGCATGTCTAATGCCGTTCTTTTAAACTGAAATTAGGGTTATAGACAATTCCTAACCACGGTCTAATCATAACCTGTTTAGTTTAACATGCATCAATTAGTATTGGTGTCTGCCATACTAGATAAAATAATCTGCGGAACACCCTGTTGGTTGAAAGTAGTCTAGGTAGGCTGAGTAGAGTGTTATGCCGGCGGTTATGAGACGAGCAGCATGATACCGAAGTGACATAGGGTACCGTTCATTGCTGACTTTAGTCCGAGCCGTGAGTAGGGCCGTTACCCTTAACGATGGGGCGGTAGCGTAGAAACTCAGATGTGGTAGCCTTTAGACACAGAACATAGTTGCAATCCAGGCCAAGACATGTCTAAAACACTCGAATATAGGTCAATCAACATATAGGAACAGTATAACATAGAATCAGGACTCATCTATAAAACACTTTTAGGATTAATTAGACTTAAACCTAGTGGAGAATGGATCACCCTCTCATCAAAGTATTTGATGAAGATTGCATAACTGGATCATAAGATAGGAGTTAGGATAAAAGGCTAGTTACTACTAAGTCGTTGCCACTTCCCTGGGAGTATGATATTTAACTTAATAAAATCGTAGATACTTTCCAACAGACTAGCTACACGATAGGTACTCTGCCTTAGGTTCTGGTTGATTAAGTGACAATAATTGAATGCTAAGTGACAGTTAGTAAGACTCAGTCCTTAATTACTCATAATCGACATAGGGTAAAATAACACCTATTTAGTACATCGGTCGGAAACCCATCAGCCTACACCTCACTTCAACGAGTTGGGACGAAAAAATAAAAAACTTCATCCAACATGGGACTCTCCCAAACGATGCTACCCTGGCACGTCAGATCAAAAGACAGTCTGCGAGGTACGCTATTTATGATAACATACTGTACAAACGGTCTTTCACTAGACCTCTACTTCGATGTGTTCCACCTTCTCAAGTAGAGGATTTGTTAGCCGAAGTACACGAAGGCGTGTGTGGAGGTCATCCGGGGGCTCGAGCTCTAGCAGAACGGGTTATTAACCAAGGATATTATTGGCCCACACTTAGACAAGATGCCAAAAAGTATGTTAAAAAATGTGACACTTGTCAAATTTTTGGTACGGTTCCGCATCTACCATCAGTGGAGCAAACCCCAATCGTGGCGGCTTGGCCTTTCGACATGTGGGGTATGGATTTAATGGGAAAATTCCCAAAGACAAGAAGCGGCTGTGAATATTTGGTGGTAGCAGTAGACTATTTTTCGAAATGGATCGAGGCCAAGGCACTAACAAGTCCCACGGAAGAAAATGTTTCCAAGTTTTTTCGCGAACAAGTGTTGTGTCGCTTCGGAATACCCCGCGCGGTAGTCACGGATCACGGAGTACAATTCTCCACTAAGTTTACGTCAGAATGCCAACGGTTGCACATCAAGCATTGGAAATCATCCGTGGCACACCCTCAAGGGAACGGACAAGCTGAAGCAGCCAATAAGTTGGTGTTAGCAGCATTAAAAAAGAACTTAGAAGGGAAGTCTAACAAATGGGCTGATGAATTGAACTCTGCTCTATGGGCAGTACGCACTTCGACTAGGGGCCCCACTGGAGAAACAGCTTACTCTTTGGTGTACGGATCAGAAGCTGTAGCACCAGCCGAAGTAGCACTGCCCACAGCTAGGGTAGCCATGTATAGCCAAGATGCTAATGAGGAAAGAAGAAATCTGGAATTAGACCTACTAGAAGAAAGAAGGATAGCAAGTCGCCTAAGGTCGCAATCATTCAAGGAAAAAACTAAGAAAATTCACGACAAAAGGCTATTCAAACGACCCATAAAGGTCGGGGACTGGGTACTACGAAAAATTGAAGGCACGACACGACATATACAAGCAAACAAATTGACCCCGAATTGGGAAGGCCCGTATCTCGTGAAGCACGAAGTAAGACCCGACACTTACAAGCTCATGAACAAGGATGATGTCCTACTCCCAAATCCGTGGCATGTAAATCACCTAAAAAGGTACTTTGTATGAAATACATCTGGACGAAACGTCCCGAATAACAAATCATTTGAGGCAAGTCCTTAAATTCCAAAAGCGAAGTTTCATTTTTGACTTTTGAGCATAGTCTCAGTTATTATTCAAGTCAAACTCGAGCACGATCTCGAAAAAACACAAACTTGCAAAAAGGTCACAATAAAAAAATCAGGCTAAAATCTGATTCACGCGCAATGCCGTGGTTGCGAGGTACCGAGTCAAGGCTTCACACGCAAGGCCGTGGTTGCGAAGTACCAAGTCAAGGCTTGGACACACACTAAAAGCATACTCGAGGTACTGAAATACACGGGCACCATGGTAAGTACTTAAAAGTACTATTGCGATTCTCTTGCGAAGTATTAGATTTGAAGTGTTAGTAAAGTTTTTAGCAAATTGGAATATCAAATTCAGATCCAGTACTTGGTAAATTATTTGAAGTATCAAAGTTTAAACTCATCAATTGGTAGATTTTATTGCCATGGAAATATAAGAAGTATCATAAAAATATCAAGAAGTTAAAATAAAAACAAACACTTGGAAAAATTCATGATATTGAAAACCAATCTTGGTTACAAAAAATAATACATATATACAAAGTTAAGGAGCAGCAGAGCTAGAGCCTGGAACATCAGACTGAGGCCCTTCACCCAACAAGTCCCAGAAAGTAGGAGTAGAAGGCCGCGGTGGGATCCAAACAGGTTTTCCTCTTCTCTCATCCCTCTCCCGGACTGCTTCTAACTCCTCAGGAGTGAAAGGAACAAAATCTGCTCCGTCGCGACAGAAGCTATTTTCGAAATTGGATTTGAAGGCTTGAAGGAGGCTTGACTTATCTTCAAAAAATGGATGCAATTGTCTGATGACATGAACACATCCCTTGTCTAGGACGGAGCGAGCTTCAGCCTGATACTCAGAGGAATTGCGAAAGTCTTCGATGATCTTCTTTTTAAATTCCTCTGACCGAAAGTGATCCAATTCCTTCTGCAAAGATAGTCGGTTGGCAGCAGCTTCATCTCTGTCCAATTTAAACTTCTCTCTCTCCTCCAGCCAATAATTCCTTTCAACGTTCAGACAGGCTACTTCCTCTTTTAACCCTGCCAGCAACCTCCTCCTCTCCTCTGCTTCGTTGGCGTAGTATTCCTTATCAGCAGTCAACGATTCTATTATTCCAGATTATTTGTTGACTTCCTGCTCCAACGAAGACAGACGAGGCTTATTGATACTCCTCCACTCCGTATCTGCTGCTGCCTGCTTCGTTTGCTCAGTCACTCGAGATCTGGATATATGAAGTGCTAAGGAAGAAGCCTACAAAAGGAAAAGAGGTCAAAAATCATACCCCGGAAAAACTCAAGAAACAGAATAAAAAAAAAGAGCATACCCGAGCAAACAAAGCCCCAAGGCGGTTAGTAGCCTCTTCCACAGACATCTCGCTCATACCAGCCAGACTGCTCGGGTCATGAGCACGTTCCAGAATAGCTTCACCAACCAAGGCTGCGACATAAGGATTGTTGAATCGAAGGTTGGTAAGCGGCGGAGTCCTCTCCACAATCTCCATGGCCAGAGACTTGAAATCCTCTACCTCTGTAGGTAACTCAAACCCCGGCTGAAGCCAAGAAGGGCCAGGAGATTTGGAATTTACCTCAGGTTCAGCTGCCGGATTATCCTTCCCGTCATCAACAGGGGAAGGCTCAACCGGAGTTGAGACAGAACCAGGTTGAGCTGCCAGCGGGACTGCCTCCATAACCTCTTCCGAAGCTGGCAAGGTAGGTGACAAGGGAGAAGAGTCTTCAGGAAAGTCCCGAGGTAAGTCTTCTGCAGGACGTCTAGGCGAGGTCCTTCTCTTTCGGCGAGGACGAAGTCCTTCTTCCTCCAAAGAAGCTTCCTCGCGAGACTCTGGAGCTGGACGCGGGTTTCATCCCGGGGCCTTCGAACTCCCCTGCTCCGTTTGGGAACCTCAGCAGATGAGGCGTATGTCAACGGAGTGTCCCCAGAGGCACCCCAATCTATAAGCCTAGGGGGAAACCGAGGAAGGGAATTCAGGTGAGTCTGACGGACATCCCTCTCCTCCTCCCGCTCTCCCCAAATGGTTTTGAACATGGTTGGACCTACAAACAGAAACAAAGAAGTCAATACCGAAGTAAAAAAAAAATATATATATATATATATATGTAAAGTATACCCTTGCCGGTTCGACAACCCCGACCCAGAGAACAAGCATCACATTGGTACGAAAAAACACCCCCGGGGTGTATAGTCCAATCTTCGTTTGGCTCCTCCTTCGGGAAGCCTAACTCTTTCTTTCTATCCGATAGACCCGGTCCTATCCCACACCATCTCAGACTCGACTCACTAAGTAAATCAGTAGAGGAATACACCCGGGTCTGTTTCTTTCTATCATCTCCTAAGTCTCGGGTGATTATTTCTAAGAAGGCCTTTTCCGAATGGTTAAGTGTAGAGGGATATTGGATTGAGGCCATTGAAAATTCTCATTTACATAAGGACGAAACGGAAAACCAATGCGGGATTCTATCATCATCCATCTTTCCTTAAACTCTACTTTGTTAGGAGGAGAATCAAAAAGTAAAACTCTATTCTTACGGGGACGAATAGAAAGGATATTATCTGCCATCCGGAGTGAAGAAAAGAACATGCTAAGAATATTGTCAGTAAGCTCGAAGCCTAATCGACGACAAAGGCAAATTAAACAGAACATTGTGCGAACTGCGTTCGGATGAACCTGTCCTGGTTGAGCTCGAGCAAAAATTAAAAAATCGGCAAAAGCGGGGTCCATAGGAAGATGGAAACCCAATTCGAAATGAGCTAAGGGGACAGGAATGTGATGAAGGGACATTTTTCCGGCTAAGGGCTGGACAAAGACTCTGTAAATTCTAGGGTCAATACTATACTTACGAGCGAAAGATTCAGATTGTTCCCTAGTTACTCTATTTCTACTTAAGGGAAAGTCAGAAGGAGGAGGACCGGGCAAAGGTGGCTGAAAGGGAACTCCTTCTGGAACTTCACCCCGGGCAGCCCTCCTGGCCACTGTGACTTTTGGTCGAACAGGTTGAGGGCTCCCAAAACCTTCCTCCATCAAATCCTCAACTTCCCTATTACCTTCTTTTCGAGCAGCCATATTCTACCTGCGAATGGAAGCCCAATACTTAGAACTCCATGCAAGTACAGGGCTACCCGAAACTAGCAACCTAAAGCCCCACCAGTCTCACAAAATACAGAACCAATCCCAGAAAAACAAAAAACATTTCAAAACCATACAGTATTAAAACCCATCACCGTAAGCAGACAGAACTTACCTTCTTAAGACGATTGAAGCCGAGAAGAAAAACTGAGGAAAGAGTTGAGAATGCTGAAGAACAGAGGAATCTTCAGAGCGTCAAAGGCAGAAAGAGTTGCAAGTAAGAGAAATGAAAATGTGAGGAAGAATGGACCAAGACACTTTGAGAAAAATCCCTGTAATGATTACTCACCAGAATCAAGGCATTGAGAAGGTAAAAAGGCTTTCTGCCGGCTGTCATTCTGACATTTATTACTGGGTATACACGAAAGGTCAGCAAATCGAAAAGACGGCTGATCCACGTCAAAACCCTTAGCTTTTCCAAAACGTCCGAAAGTTGTTAAGTGTCGACATAGCGCCGAAGCATCTCTCCTCTGTCCTTCGATACTTCGACGAGGGGCCACTGAGCCGACATAAATTTCCCCCAAGTAAGATAACCGATTTGGGAGATCAGAAAACCTCTCCGGTGACATAAATACCCCTTTATGGACTCCATAAAGGGGAGACGTTACACCATCATTCCCCCATTTATGCCCCGTTACACCTAAACGGTTAAAACGGTAGAATTATTATTCATAAAAAGTCCATAACGGTCTAGTGCCATAATGGCCCAATCAATGACCAAGCCCATATAAAAGGGAGACCCAAACAGAAGGTAAGGGGGGACAATTACAATTTTCCAGATATCCATTATACACTCTACGGACTTAAGCATCGGAGAGTTCACGGGGTACAAACTCCCCACTGAACTTATTTTGCAGGTTGATTCAAAGTCAAGTGTGCTATTCTGAAGTACCACATAGGTTCAGCGAAGTACCACATAGAGTCTGCGAAGTATCACATCCCGACGTTTATACTTCGCCAATTCATTTACATAGCTCTCCGAATTCCTAGCACTCTGAAATTACCTTTTTACCCCTTGACAGATTCGTGTAGAATCAATATATATATATATAGACACACATACAATCCGATAATTTGAGGGAGTTAGAAAAGAGGTTCCTAAATGTTTTTTACAGGGCGGATAATTGAACGTTCCAATCCTGTTATCTCTTAAAAACTCTGATCGGTCAAAGATCTCTGTGAAATCAAGACAGCAGCTGTCAAGTCTATCTGCTTCTGTACTTGAGAATAGCTATTACTGCTTTGCTCTTTGTGTAAGGAATGAAATTTATTAAGACTTTTTTTTTATAAAAAAATAAAAAATAAAATTCAAGTTTCAAAAATATACTTTACTTCTTTGTCATCTTCAGTACGGAAAAATAATTCTTTTGCTAATCTCTTTTTTATGTGTTAGCATCACTGATGGTTTTTGTTCAAAGATAAATATCAACGCTTCTGCAACATTCTGTTACTAGCAAGGGTATTTTACAGAGAAATTATAGATTCTGTTTCTCCCTCTGACGTTAGCTATCTCAATAGGAATTGAAACGATTCCCATCACTTCAAACCGATATTGCAACAGCAGCAAATGATGCACTTGAAAGATTTCGTGATAAAAGCCGTACGACAATTTCATGACTAGTAGAAATGGAGTCAAGTTACTTGATAGTGGAATTTTTTCGAAAGCTCCAGACAGAGCCAGAGAAAAACCAGAACAACCCAAACACTTCCAATCAAAATACTGACCGGTATGCAGATCCTCACCTAAGGAGAATAGGTATGCGTTCCTGCAATTCTCTGACTATTTGAAGATTAACTATTTGAGATGTTTTTAGAGATGTAATGTAGTTCTGACTATTTGTTAAACAGAAAGGGATCTGGTCATGGATTCCTATGAAATTCACAATCTGTTGAATTATCTTCAATGGGTTGAAGCATGCTGGTATTCTGATCCTGTTATGAGGGATATCATTCAAAGACTTCAATTGAAGGTTAGGCTTTTGATTCGAGAGTTGTCAGTTGAAGAACATGGGAATCAAGAAATTTTTGTTTTGGAAAATGTAATCCCACAGTTGAAGCAACATGGGTTTCCTCTTGTTTCTCTTTCTACCCATCAGAAATCAGGATTAACTGCTGGAGAACTTGTTCTTCAGATCCTTGAAATTTTGAAGTTTATCAAGCCAGAAATGGAGCTGATGTATTCTGTTGTTTTTTATAGTTCAAAATTCATGACTCTAGAGGGTAACAAGCATGTATTGAGTTTCTTTAGCTCCATTCATGAAAATCTCAAGCAAATACTGAGCTTCAAAGCTGGTATTCTTGTTCGTGTGAAACCCCAAATTTTAGCCCTTGAAGATGAGCTAAGATTTCTGAGAAATTTTCTGTATTTTATATCAGAAATCTGCATTGACCACCATTTCTCGAAGGATCTTTTGTCTTTTGCACAAGCTGTGGCCGTCAACGCTGCATATCTACTTCACTTCCTTCAAGTAGATGAGCCGATGTATGGAGTGATGGAGACTCGGGTCAGAATTGAGCTTTTAGAGCTGGTAGAGAAGCTTAATCCCTTTCAGCAACAAGTAACGAGGGAGATTTATCTTCGAGCCCTGGAAGGTACAAACCCAAAACTTCTTGATCAAACTGTAATAGAATATGAATGTGCTCTGAGATTTTTTGATTCCATAGTTGACAATTTGGGAAAGATGCTAAAAAGTGTTGATATTGAGTTTACTGCTAAGGATCAAATTGATATTCTCTACAAAGATCTGTGCTCTCTGAGATTTTATCTCATGGACTTACCATTATCTGATTCAAACCAGAAATTGGATAATATCGTGTTCAGAGTTCAAGATTTGACCATTCATACAGGAAGTTTCATTTATTCTTCTATTCGCAAGCATGATAATAAATTCCTAGTCATGGCATCAACTAAGAAAATTGTACCTCTGATGGCTAAGATAGAGAGTTTGACAAGTGAGTCTGGTCATTTTATCATGCCAAGATCATGGCAATCGAACTTCCCCAAGACTAATGAATTGGGATATCTTGATTTTATCTTGAACAATCTGAAAGGATGCTGCAAGACATGTCACAACCAACCAACGCGTTAGCAGATCAATTGAACACAATTTACAAAGAATTGGTGGAGTTGAAAGCTGCTTTTGGCAAAGTTGCTAAGCCTTGGAACAAGAGTGAAGAAGTAAAATCTCTCTTCTCCCGATACAGGGATGTTGCTTACCAAACTGAATATTTTGCTGATTCGGTTTGCTGTGGAGTAGTTCCGATCTGGTCTCAAAAAATGGGACTGGTTAATCTTGTCAAAGATGTATGTGAAATTAAGACAGAGCTGAAAATTGTTCTTAGTGAAAACATAAATGATGAGACGGGCAATAGTATAAGCTTCATATCGGCAGAAGATGAGTCTCTAAATAGTAAGGAAGTGCTACATTCTGAAAATAGTTTGAGAAATGATAACAGTGATAGACAATTGGTTGGCTTTGAAGACGAGGTGAATAATATAAGAGATCAGATAATGGGAGGGTGGGATCAGTTAACCATTCTCTCAATCAGCGGCATGCCTGGACTTGGGAAAAGCACCATAGCTAATTCAGTGTACAGAGATCCTGATGTAGCCACGTGGTTTTATGCTCGTGCATGGTGTTCTGTGTCTCAGGTATATAACAAGGAAAACTTGTTGCGTGACATTTTATTTCAAGTAAATCCAGAAGGTAAAGAAGAAAATAAAATGAGAGAGAATTCCTTTGACCAAGAACTCTACAAGAGTTTGAAAGGAAAGAGGTATCTGGTGGTGATGGATGATATATGGGATATTGGGGCATGGGATAATTTGAGGCCATCTTTCCCTAATGATGAAAATGGGAGCAGAATCATATTCACAACAAGAAATCAAGGCATTGTTGTGCAAGCTAATGGTATTATTCCTTATGCACTTCGTCTGTTATCACATGAAGAGAGTTTGAAACTCTTGCTAGCCAGAATTTTCATAGAAGGAAACTGCCCTCCGGAATTGTTCAATGAAGCTGAGAAAATTGCAATGTGTTGCAATGGCTTACCTCTTACGGTAGTTTTAACTGCTGGTCTTCTCAAAATCATAGAGAGAAATAAAGATTCTTGGGAAAAATTTGCAAATGTATTGGTTTCACATGGGGTTGACTACCCAAGAGAGCTACATCTGGGGGTATTGGATCTGAGCTACAGACATTTGCCAGATCACTTGAAAACTTGCTTCCTTTACTTTGGATCATTTCCAGAGGATGCTGAAATTCCAGTTTGGAAGTTGGTACGTTTGTGGATTGCAGAAGGATTTGTGCAACCAAAAGTTGGCCTCGGCATCAGCCTAGAGCTTGAGGCAGAAAATTACTTGAATACTTTAATTGATAGAAGTCTTGTGATGATTGCAAAGAGGAGTTACAATGGAGGAGCCAAAGCATGCCAAGTACATGATTTGCTACATGATTTTTGCATTGATAGGGCAAAAGAAGAAAGATTTCTACTGAGGACAAAAAGAAGTGAGTCACATTCTAGTCTGACGGATTCTGAAGTGCACCAGCAGTACCGTCTTTGCATTGTTCAGTCTCGTACAATGACAGTTCCTCAAGTGAGAGCAGGGCATTTTGAGTCAAGAATCCGCTCCTTGTTTGGTATGGCAGGTAACTTAAAAAAGAATCCAAACTCGAGAGGTAAGCTTTATCAAAGTTATTTTTAACTCCATCTTGGTCTATATTCAGATACTATGATAAATTGCGAGGTGTGGATATTTTTCTGAAATTTAGACTACTAAGAGTGTTGGATTTGGGGAATCTTGATATTGTAGCTGAAGGTAGTTTCATTACCATTACTGAGCTCGTTCATTTAGTGTACCTATCCCTCAAAGCCCTCATAAAGCAAATTCCAGAGGAAATTGAAAACCTTAAGAACCTCGAAACCTTAGTTCTGACTGCAGCAAAGAGGGACCATATGGTATTTCCAAAAACTATTTGGAATATGATAAACTTGAAGCATATCCATATAAAAAGTGGTGTCGTTGCTTGTTTCCCATCTGAATTCATTGAATGCTGCAACGAGTTAGATGGTTTAACTAGCTTTTCATCTTTGTTTATTCATGATGGCTTTGAACTTATGAGGATGATGAAAAAGGTGCCTAATCTCAAGAAATTGAAATTCACATTTACATATTACTTTGTTTCAAAGACTTGCAATCTGGACTTTCTGCATCAGCTGGAGGAACTCAGCATTTGTACTGACATTGTGCAGTTTATCTATCCTCCATGCCTGAAAAAGTTGACACTCACAGACTTGCTTCCAATTAGTAATGAAATATCAGTTATTGGTGAACTTCCGAATCTCGAGGTTCTCAAATTAGTAAATGTGAAGTTGGGAAATGAATGGTGCATGAAAGAAGGAGAATTCAAGAAACTCCGATTCTTGACACTATATGGCATTGCTATTTTTTGTATTGGATGCCTCAATGGAACACCTTCCTCGTCTAGAGCAGCTTGTATTGGAATTCTGCAGATATTTGGATGAGCTTCCTTCTCTTGGAGAAAGTCCTTTCCTAAAGCTGATTTCTGTTAGGTACTGTAACACGTCTACTGTGGCCTCTGCTCAAAGAATTCAAGAAGATCAACATGAAATGGGAAATAATCAGTTCAAACTCGATATCTCAGGTGACCATTGGGATATGAGCCTTCTAAGGAAAAGTGGGGATACAGGTAAAAAAAATTTATAGGCCTTTCAAACTCTATATTTGAGATTATCATGGTGATTAGAGCATTGTACAAACTTGTTAAGGCAAGAAAGTTCACAATCAGCATTTCAGACTCTATAGAATTTATAATCATTTCTTATTTTCTTTGACTTTGCATTGTAATTTGTACCATAGATGATATATACAATTTATATTTATTTTGTTCAGATGTATTATGTATACAAGTGATGACTAAGAAGGAAACAGATTGTCTAGAAGTTCATTCTCTTGTAGATTAATTGTATATCTTTCATGGCGTTCATTTCTTGTTTAAGATGATATGTATTACGAAATTATGGTAAAATAATCACTCAAAATTGTAAAAATGAAAAGAAAAAGATTAAGATATATATGTGTGTATGTATATAGAGTAAGCAAGTTATATTATATCGGCAGTTTGCAGGGAAATGGGATGAACAAATCTGTAGCCATAAAAAAAAAAAAAAGAGAAAGAAATAGGTTAGTATATCATGGATTCCTCAGAAATTCACAATCTATTGAATTATCTTCAGCGGATTGAAGATTGCTGGTATTCTGATCATGAAATGGAGAATCTCATTGGAAGACTTCAGCTAAAGGTTAGCATTTTGACTTCAGATTGGGCAATTGATGAACGCTTAAATCCTGAAATATCTGCGGGGTTGAAGAAATATGAGTTTCTTCCTGTTCGTCTTTCTAGACCTCAGAAATTAGGATTTACTGGTGGAGAACTTGTTCTTCGGAATCTCGAAATATTTAAGTTTATCAAGCCAGAAATGGAGCAGATGTTTTCTGTTGTTTTCGATTGTTCAAAATCCATGACTCCGGAGAGTAGTAACAAGCATGTATTAAGTTTCTTTAGCTCCATTCATGAAAATCTCAAGCTAATTATAAGCTCCAAAGCTGGTATTCTTGTTCCTTTGAAACCCCAAATTTTAGCCCTTGAAGATGAGTTAAGATTTCTGAGAAATTTTCTGTATTTTATATCAGAATTCTCTATTGAGCACCGTTTTTGTAAGGATCTTTTGATTTTTGCACAAGCTGTGGTCGTCAACGCTGCATATCTACTTCACTTCCTTCAGGTAGACGAGCCGATGTATGGAGCGATGGAGACTCGTGTCGGAATTGAGCTTTTAGAACTGGTAGAGATGCTTAATCCTTTTCAGCAGCAAGCAGTGAGGGAGATTTATCTTCGAGCCCTAGAAGGTACAAACCCAGAACTTCTTGATCATACTGTAATAGATTATGAATGTGCTCTGAGATTTTTTTATTCCATAGTTGAGAATTTGGGGAAGATGATTAACAATGCTGATCCTGAGTTTACTGCTAAGAATCAAATTGATATTCTCTATGAAGATTTGTGCTCTTTGGGATTTTATCTCATGGATTTACCATTGTCTGATTCAAACCAGAAATTGGATAATCTTATGTTCAAAGTTCAAGATTTGACCATTCATACAGCATGTTTCATTTATTCTTCTATTTACAAGCATGATAATAAATTCCTATTCATGGCATCAACTGAGAAAATTGCACCTTTGTTGGCTAAGATAGAGAGTGTGACAAGAGATTCTTGTTTGGTCGTGGAACCTGATGGATTAAGTTTATTAGATTGCTAAGGAAACCCTAATGGTGCCCTAGTGGCATGGACTGTGACCCGTTAAAGGCCAGTGAGCATGACTCTGAACCCCGCTCATTCCTAGATGGTTATAAATAAGGGTAGATGGACAAGGCAAAAAATGTAATTTCTCTCCAATTGTATATATCTGAAATCATCAATAAAATACCTAGCCGCCTTGGAGTTTACCATCCCGGTGTTACCACGTATATTTCTAATCGTATTCTCTCCCCTAGATATGTATGTGAATTTTACTATCCTAAGAACTGGTATCAGAGCCTATGAGAGATTCATCACGATCTGAAAGGATGGAAAGTTCGAAGTTAGGGATCGAGAAGTTTGATGGATTCGATTTCAGTTTCTGGAAGATGCAGATCGAAGATTATCTGTACCAGAAAGATCTTCACGAACCCTTAATTGGGGTGAAGCCGGATTCCATGACAGAAGAGCAGTGGAAGCTCAAGGATCATCAGGCATTGGGGATGATCTGATTGACTTTGTCGAGAAACGTGACGTTCAACATCCTGAAAGAGAAGACTACAACCGGTCTGTTAAAGGCTCTATCAAATATGTACGAAAAACCATCTGCGATGAACAAGGTATATTTGATGCGTAGATTGTTCAATTTACAAATGTCTGAAAATGGTTCTGTTGCTGATCATATAAATGATTTCAATATGATTGTAAGTCAACTGAGTTCTGTGGAAATTAACTTCGAAGATGAAATTAAAGCGTTAGATTTTGATGTCATCTCTGCCCGAGTCTTGGGATACTGTTGTTGCTGCGATTAGCAGTTCCCGTGGATCTGAGAAGCTGAAGTTCGATTAAATCCGTGATGTTATTCTCAGCGAAAGTATTCGTAAACGAGAAGTGTGAGATTCATTGCTCTTAACCAAAGGGGGAGAAGCAAGTCGAAGGGCCAACATCAACATGGTCGATCAAAATCAAAGAATCGAGAAAAATCTCCAAACAGATCAAACATAACTTGTTGGATCAAACATAACTTGTTGGATCAAACATAACTTGTTGGAACTGTGGAGATAAATGACACATTGGGACAGATTGTAAAAAGCCAAAGAAGTAGGGAGAATTTCCTCCCAATAAGAGTCCAACGTGACTCGGATCTAATTTAATTGGAGTTTGAAGTGATTAATGTTGAGAAACTACACTCAATCTAACATTTTGAATGAAGTTATTAATCTTAAAATGCAGATGAATTAATAAAAATTCTCTTAAAATAAAAATTCGAATTTTGATCAATTAGTTTGGATGAAAGACAAGTAATTTTTTGCATGATTATTAATATTAACAACATTTTTTAGAACAACTCAACAATGACAATATCTTGGAAAGCATCTTTGTGGGATCAAACCCTAATCATGATACTACTATATGTATGCTTGAAATTGATTTATTCTAATTCTTTCAAATCATTGTTTCTTTCACTTTTTTTTTAATCATTAGGTAAAAACCTTTCCAGCAAATTTCACTCCCATGACAACTTCCTTTTCTATTATCTATCAATTTACTCATTTGTTTCTTTTCTTTATAAATTATACTCAATGATAAAATTCAAATCTTTCTATAGAAAAACATAAAAAAACATATAAAGATTATGAATTTAATAGAATTCAAGAATGTAATTACTTATTCATAAATTTAAAATGGAATAAAAAAAAATTTAACTTTATTGATAATATATATATATATATATATCTATATATATATATAATATATATATATATATATTGGGAGTGGGTGGGTTATAGAAAAGATTCCACCATGAAACAATTGTGCCATAGCGTAAGTCATCATGAGGAGTAAACAGTATGAAACTAATTAATTATGAATTAAAGAAGCTTTATGCTTCCTCTTATTGTTTGTCGCCGGAAAAAAGCCTATAGTAGCGGCTGTAGAAGATAAGAAAATTAGCTTCTGGAATCAAACTTGATTGCAGGAGGGGGACCAACTTACAATATATATATATATATATATATATTGATTTGTCAAAATTTGGTACGGATGTATTAAGGGTAAGATGGTAAAAGATGATACGGAATCTTGAAGAAATCCTTGATTTGAAATAACCTGCAAAACAGAGGAAGTTCGGTGGGGATGTGGATCCCCGAGAACTCTCCGACGATCAAGTTAGTTTAATAGAGAATTGGTAATTGTATTTGGTGTATCTGGCTTACCCTTACCTTCGTATGATTCTTGCCTTTTATAAGGATGCGGTAGGGAGATCGTGTAGGTTCAGCTCGTGGGCTGCTTGGCAGTTACCGTTATAGAGAAGCGGTCCGTGTTAGTAGGAGAGTGGAGATCCACGTTGAGATTTAGTGGGTTATTTGTTCCCCTTTTTATGATAATAGGTTTGACTTTGAGTCAATCCGCAGTATATGTGGCGGTGTGTAGATTTATTTGCCGTATGGACATATTTGCCCCTGGCGGGTATCTTTTTCCGTTCAATATATATATATATATATATATTTGTTAGTGGGGATTCATTTTTTATCAATAGAAAGTATAATTAGGCAAAACATCATTACAAGCATAGGAAAACATGCATGACATCCTTAAATTATTTCACTTCTTGATTTCATTAAGATATGCTATTTATATATATATATATATTAATATATTTTTTTTTTTTTTTTTTTTTTTTTTTAACCTCCCAATAATCATCGATTGTCATTCTATAAACCCTTTTTCAAGAAAATATGGTAATATATATATATATATATATTATATTGCAATATAGTTTTAAAGACTGTAATTTTAAGTGTTTTATCCGTAGAAAATTTCAAAAGGTTCTTTTTTTTTTTTGGGTATTAATTTGCACACCAAACGTTTGATTTAATGCCAAAAACAGGATTAAAAAGCCAAAAAAAGAAGAAAAAAAGGTGCTTTTTTTTTTTCTAAAGCAAGATTTGCACTGCCGTCTACGGTGGGGACGGTGGCCAGGCAAGTCCAACAAGAGGGGAGAGAAAGTTTCCCAAGTCCAAGTATTGTATAGTTCAGTAGTCAAAGCTATATAAAATGGGAGGTTCCGGTTGTAACAATGGCCGTCAAGACCAAACTATGGGTAGTCACAGTAATTACAAGAATGCGCTCATAGCATTTCTTGTTCCACTTCCCTCCATACTTTTCTACTTTTCCTTCCTCAATCAATACAATAATAATCCCAATTCCCTCTCCCCTTTCTGGGATTGGTGTTACCAGCATCCTCTGCTTCTAGCCCACCTTCTGTTTTTCCTTAATGTCAATGTTCTTTTCTGGGTCATTGGATTAATCCAGTCAAGTCATTGGGTATGTAGATTTCGATTAATTAGTTTGTTCGTTTGATCATTGATGTTTTAATTCGATTTTTTCTTGATGGGTTTCTGGAAAATTGTTGATTTTTTTTTTGTTTTCAGATGATTGATGTTTACTGGACTGTAATACCTGTGATGTTAGTGCACTACTTTTCAACTCATCCTCTTGCAGTGATTAACGAGTACAATGTTTGGAGATCAAGGATGGTGATATTCTTGACGTGGATTTGGAGTATTAGACTTACTCATAACTACTTTCGCCGGGAAAATTGGCAATGGGGTGTAAGAGAGGATTGGAGATTTTCAGATATGAGCCGCCAGTATGGTAAACATTGGTGGTGGATTTCTTTCTTTGCTGTTTACCTTTCTCAGCAGGTTAGGTATCTCTATCTTTGAAGAACTTGCTTTTTTTTTCTTTCTGGGAATTCTGTTTTATTGATATATTCTATGTAATAATGCCTCCATAAACTCCATAGCAAAGCTTTAGAAGAACATTTAGACATGTTAAAGAATCTATAGGAGCTAGATTCATCTTCTGGTGTTAATGAAATAGGAAATTGATTAGCTTCGGTGTAAGTGAATTGATAAGGAATCGCCTAGCTTAGCTTAGGTTAATGAGTTTGCAGGTTTAATCTGCAGCCGTTTAAAACTCGAGCCAAAACTTACCTCCTGCAAGTACCTACCTTGAATGGAGATTATTACTATCATTGATACACTCTTTGTAATAATGTCTCTATAAACTCCATTACATACCTTTAGAAGAACAATGATTCCTGTTAAACTCTATTCATGTTCTGGTGTTAATGGATAGGAAATTTATTAACTTAAAGTCAGACCTTATCTACCCTAAGGTTCTTATCTGTTCAGAATGGAAACTAGGTTGAATGTGCACATAACTTAAAGATGCTGTCCATAATCTTCCAAGTTTCTAGTCCATATAGATAGATATACTCACACGATATCAAGATAACTTGGTGGTTAAATCAAGTTTGAGGACAGATTTGCACATCTTCTCTATCAAATTTTATATTTCTTACTCTTTAAAGATTATGATGAGTAGTTGTATTTTTTCACTCGATGCTGGTGTTTCTCATGGGCATATGTATGCCAATGTACACTGTCCACTTCGAAAACAAGGAATTAAACATATTGGACTTCGTTTCACTAATAGTTTGCTTATCTGGAATAACTGTTGCATATTACGCAGACACACAACTTCATGACTTCGTAAGTAGAAACCGTGAGCTGAAACAGAAAGGCGATGAGCCACCCGTGCCTAACCTTGACACCGGACTCTGGGGATTCTCGCGCCATCCAAACTATTTTGGCGAGCAATTGTGGTGGTGGGGGCTTGCGATCTTCGCATGGAACCTTGGTTGTGGTTGGAACTTTGTTGGTGCTCTTGTTAATAGCATGTGTTTGGCTTATGTAACAGTACTTGTGGAGAAAAGGATGTTGAAACAGGAATACAGAGCTGAAGCTTATAAGTTGTACCAGAAGAAAACATCAGTGTGGATACCTTGGTTCAGATCATCATCATCATCCTCTGGAGGAAAAGATAAGAACACTTAAACTTTTTGCAGCCATATTTTGTACTGTATTATTTAGAGAAAAAATGTTATGTGGATGGTTTTCTGCTTGATCACTACTCTTCTTAAGAGTAGTTGCACTTTCTTGTTTTCAATTTGGAATATGTAATACTTGTGCATATATATATATATATATATATATATGTATGTATGTATGTATGTATGTATGTATATGTCACTGTGAATGAATGTGTTGTTGTTCTTGTGGTATTCAATGGCTCAATTTTAGGGTGCTAATATTTGTATAAAATTTGGGTCAAAATTTTTTCTAACAAGTTCAGGATTAGCTAGAATGTGTATTAATTTAAAGATAAGACACATTGTGATATATGTTTCAAATCGATAAATGAAGTAAATATTTAATGGAATACAAAAATGAACTTAAGTATTCATAATTAATTCGAGTATCTCTTTTGGTATAGTGATGATAATAGTAAAGGAGTTGAGTATGGATATTGGTGACAGATCTTTGGGCCCGAGTGGACCTTAGGGAAGACGCTAGTTCAGGTAACAATTGATATTAGAGCAACTATTATGTTTGGGTCAAAACAATTGGTGTCGAATCCTCGGGCCTGAGTGGACCTTAGGGAAGACGGGTAATAGTTGGTATTAGAGCACAACTATTATGTTTGGGTCGTAACAATTGGTGTCGAATCCTCGGGCCTGAGTGGACCTTAGGGAAGATGGGTAACAATTGGTATTAGAGCAACTATTATGTTTGGTGTCGAATCCTCGGGCCTGAGTGGACCTTAGGGAAGATGGATAACAATTGGTATTAGAGCAACTTTGTTTGGGTCGTAACAATTGGTGTCGAATCCTCGGGCCTGAGTGGACCTTAGGGAAGACGGGTAACAATTGGTATGAGAGTCAGGTTACTGATCTTGGGCCAAGACTTATTATGTTTGAGTGGACCCTTGTAAAAGGTCTAGAGAACGCTAATTCGAGTAATATTGATATAAGGGATCCCGATCTTGGGCCAAAACTTTTATGTTAGCCCAGAGAGTTTGCCGTGTTATATGGGCCAATCAAGTTAGATAAGCCCATGATTAAGAGCACTAATTGGTCGAATCTATTTTTAATACTGGGCCAGTACAATTCTTTAGCCCAAGATATAAGCCCATAATTGATTGGGCTAAGCAAGTCAGAAAAGCCCATTTAAGAGAACTAATTGGCCCAATCTATTTTTTAACAATTTAAATAGACTTTTTTTTATATAATTATTATTAGCCTCATTATGAATTAATAGCGTCTTGATTCTGTATAAGGGGGTTTATTCCTTGAAAAATAAATTATTAGTCACAAATCGGAAAAGAGAGAAAAAGAAATAAAATCTCCATCCTTTCACAAATCCCGCATCGAATAAAGAAAGAAAAAGAAAATAAAATATCCATCCTTTCACAAATCCCACATCGGATAAAGAAGAAAAAGAAATAAAATTTCTTCCTATATAATTGGATAACTTGTTAAGATTATGTGTATTATTATCTCTTGCTTTGTATTTGGCAGATGGAAGAGACTGGCAACTCGTCATTTGCTCATGAAATTTTAGCGTGGAGCAATTAAGTACTGAGATGAAGCAATTAAGTACTAAGTTTCAAATCTTCCAAGAAGTACTGAGATGAAGCAATTAAGTACTCAGATTCAAAATCTTCCAAGTTCAGAAATATATGAGCAATTAAATACTCAGATGGAACGATTACGTACTCAGATTCAAAATCTTGAAAATAAGAAGATAAGTTAGGACACTTGAACATAAATTGGCTATAGTCAATGATACGGTGAAAGAATATAGAAGGTACATAAAATTTCAAGAAGAGAAGATCAGAGCAACTACTCGTGAAGTTTTACAACTCCATCGCGAATTTTTGGAACTCCGTCGCCAACTTTTGCAAGTCCCTAGCGAACTAGCAAGTCCAAGCAATCCAAGAAGTGATCAGGAGCAGTGACAATTTCTTCAAAAACTTTTTTCTCTTTGGTTCTTTGAATTCTATTTTTCAAATTCCTTTTGAATCTTAATTCAAAACATAAATTGTTCATATTCTTAATTCATCTAAAATTTTGAGTCATTTTATGTTCAAAAATTGATAACCGATAAATTATACAAAAATTACACAATTATATGCTATGAATTTGTAATATCATGACTCGACCCAAATAAGGTAGTTATTATAAGTTTTTAATTAAATTAATGAATAAAGAATTTATTATTATTATTATAGGTCGAATTAGAATATATAAAAATTATTAGGAACTAATTAATAAAAAATTAAATATTTTAACCTACTTAGGTTATACCAAATAAGAATGATTTGTAGGGACATAATTTGAAGAAAAAGAGAAAAAAATATCGTAGAGTAGAGGCGAGAAGATGAGAAAGATAGGGTTTGGAAAAAAAGAAAACGAAAACGAAAACGTTATCAGAATAATTGTCAAATTTTACCTCAAACGCTATTATTCGTTTCATAATCCAAAAGTAGCCAAAAAGTTATTATTCATTTCGTAACTCTACAGGAGAGCAAAAGAAATTAGGGGTAAGAAAAGAAAAGAAAAGAAAAGATATTGATTGCATGTTTGTTTTTTTTGTTCAGTTTTTTGAATAAATTATTATGAAATATTTATATTTTGATTATAGATAAAAATATTAAAAAATATTTATTGTTATTGTTATTATTTTAAGATTTATTACCTTTTATTATTTTTTGTTTATAGATAAAAGTATTGAAAAATATTTATTATTATTAATATTATTTTAAGATTTATTATCTTTTATCATTTTCTGATTTATAGGTAAAATGTATTTGAATGTGTTTATTATTTTTATAAAGATATTTATTTTTAAATTGAAGATTTTTTTAAAGGAATGATTGTTTTGCTTACTGAGTATTTTTATACTCACCCCCTATATTTTTCACCTTACACAGGATAATGATTACTAGATGGATGATTTGAATAAACTTCTTATTGTATTGAGAGTTTGAATTTATTGAGCGAGGATTTGTTATTAAATAAAGTTTAAAATTCTGGATAGTATGTTATGGATTGTTTCAAGTTAATAGTTTATTTACTTGTTTTAGTTAATTGAAAGTAAGTGGCTTGACATTCTTTGGAGAAATTTAGAGAATGTAGCCGTTTTATGTCTTGAATTTAGAAACTTAGTTCACGAACTAAGCCCGAATTCGGAGCATTACAGTATTTTAATTGCAGTTTTGATTTTAGATAAATATTTAAGAAATAGATAATTTTGTTTTTCTAATATTTTTTATAAATAGTTTATTATAAACTAAACTAATACAATATTATTATTATTATTTTTAAAAAAGCCAATATATATATATATATATATATATATATATATATATATATATAAATAATGAGTTGCAAAATTCAAGCAATCCAAAGGAAAAAAAAAAAAAAAGTTGGTGGGTTAGATAAAAATTCATATATATATATATATATATATAAATAATGAGTTGCAAAATTCAAGCAATCCAAAGGAAAAAAAAAAAAAAAAGTTGGGGTTAGATAAAAATTCATTAAAAATATATTTGATTCCAATACAAAGTGATTTGGTCCCGGTAGACTTGGGAAGTGGGATTTTATCAAAGTCCGTCTCAAAAAAAAAAAAAAAAAAAAAAAAAAAAATTCAAGAATTCCTACACTTAAAATTTTGAAATATCTTTTATTAATTTTTTAAAATAATAAATAAGAGAGGAACAATCTTTAAGTACGAATTTCAAGGTCAACCATTACTTGTTAACAGTCATTAGAGACTCAAAAGACTTCACCAAGAGTCAACATTGATGTCTTTGTGGCTGACTTACTATACAATACAAATATATATATATATATATATATATATATATATATATATATTGATTAGCCGGGAATTTGGTTTGATGTTGAATATCAAGAGTGCCGTGGACTTGATGGAAGAACCTCTACTAAACTTGCAGCTCGACGCGGGCAAGATGACCTGCGAAAGAGAGAAGTTCAATCGGAGGTGAAGGACCTCCGCGAACCCTCCGACGGTCAAGTCAGTAGCTTGAAACTGGAGAGAAAAATAGAGGAAAATGTATAGAGATTATAGTATGGATATCTGAACTTACCTCCTGCCTTGTGAGAGAGGGTATTTATAGAGTCGGGTGACCCTGTGGTGAGTGGCTTGATATTTGTCTAAGCCCAAAATATCCCACCACCGTAGGGATATTTTGTTAGATATTTCTCAATCAAGAGATGTTTTAATTAACAGATATTTTAAAGAATCCAGATCTGATTGGTAGTTAAGATTATTTACTTCGCCCAAGATCTTCGGAGTGAAGGAGACTTAAATAGCTATATGGGCAGGCTTATGCGGCTATATTACTGCGGAGTTAGATCGAGGTTTTTACAACCTCTCAGTGGCCCCTCGTCGAAGTGAGAGAAGAGTTTCTTTGACTTCGGCGTAATTGTGTAACCGATCCTTCTGTTAGTAAAGCAACATCCTATTTTCGGAGTACAAAAACTTAACATATATTTCTTTTTCATGCTGCGCACGTTTGGGTTTCCCCAAAATGACGGCTGTAATGATGACATCTCCTCGTTTCCTGGTCCGGGCGTAATGATGCCTCTCACACGGGTATGCCCCTTGAAGGTGATCCGACCCATTACCCAAAAATTAGAAACGAAATAGCTTTAATTTTATTTCCCTCTTTCATTCTATCAATTCCCTCTTCCTCCGCTCTTCAACTTGTCAGAGTCCTCTTTCTCTCCTGCTTTTCTTCTCCAAATTTCTTTTTCCCCTCTCTGCTCCCTCTGTTTGTTGAAGGTTCTTAACTGCCAAATCCTCATCCGCTGCATTATTATCAGGTATTTCCTCTTCTCTTTTTTTTTTTTTTTTTTTTCATATATGGGGAAGAATGTGTGTGTTGAATTGGCTTGGATAGAAGATTGAGGAACTTCTCTGAGGATGAGGTGTTGTCTTTAGGACTGATAGGGTTTTTTGTCTTCAGGTTAGGATGTCGATGTCTTTAGTGGATGTAGAATCCGGCTCGGAGTCTGCCTCGGTAGACAAACCGGCTGCTTTGCCCACTGACACCTCCGATAGTGGTAGTTCAACGGAGGGATGTAAACAGAGGTCAAAGATTGAGTTGGAAATGGACGACGGCCTCCTTAGGGTTCCTGTTTCCCGACTTTCTGCCGGCGGCTTCGCTTCGGATTCCGCTGCTTCTGTCCAAAACCCTAGACCCGGTCCAACGGCTGTTCGATCTTTCCGAGGGGAAGGATCGGACTCCGAATCCTTAGAAGATCTACCCACCACCAAAAAACAATTAGATGGAGACTTTGCCCTTCAGAAAAATGTCATTAGCTTAGAATACCCCATACTGTGCATAGAAATCGACCGAAGTAGGTTTAAACCCTTCATAGTGAAATATTGCGGAGTCATGTCTGATGCCTATGTCCATATTCCGTATGACCATTTCATCTCGGGTCTCGCTTTACCTTTTGACCCTGCCTTCTGTGATTTTTTAAATTTGGTGAAGTGTCAGCCTGCCCACGTGCACCCGAACGGAGTTCGCTATTTTACCGCCTTAACTGTCTTGTGCCGTAGGATAGGGATAGAGATTTCCGAACTGATCTTGAAGACCTTTTTTACCGTTCTCAGGATGAATAATTTGACCCTTTCCTTGAGACCTCGGCCGAGTAAGGTTACTCTCTTCGACCCTCCCCCAAATAAAGTTAGTCAATGGAGAGAACGGTGGGTATGCGTGGAGTCCAGATTGGGCTTCCCATTTTACCCGAAGTGTAAGGCCCTTCGTCAGTGGCCGTCCCTTAAGAAAAATCCCAAGTATTCGGATTCCGACATAAAGTTTTTAGATTATGTTCGGAGTGAACTAGGAGACGACCCCAAGATCCAAACCAAGGTCTTTTCATCTAGCGAACTGATTTCCAATGCCAGTCGCAATCCGTGCGGGATAGGCGGACTCGAGGCGAATGATCGTCGGCGAGAACTCGGTATGGAAGATAATAATGAATACCCTGTGTGGAAGCTTCATCCTGGAAGAGTATTTTTTGACGAGTGTCCGGTATGCACAAATCCGGAGAGCGCAGGATGTCCCGTGGCAAAGGGTAGACTAGAGCAATTATCGTTTTTTCCAAAGAAACTTTCTTACGTTATTTTAACGCTAACTCTTTTCTCTTCGTTTTTGCAGAAATGGCTGAGGGATATGGAGAAAGACGCGAACAAGAAAAGCGTGCCCGGAGGTTGGCCTTCAAGAATGCTGGCCTCACTCCGGCCAAGGCAGTCGATCGTGCCTCACTTTTTGCTGCGACAGGGACTTCGTCTGAAGGCACAGCCTCCCCGGTACCCCCTGCATCAAACAATCCCTTGCCCCCGAGGCCTTCGGATAAAGACAAAGGAAAGGGTCCAGCTAAAACTTCATTGAAGCGAGGTCGCGAGGAGAAAGAGACGGAGCCACTTCGAAAGAAATCATCCCGAACTCAGGACTCTGATGATCCGGAGGATGAGATTCCAATAGCTGCTCGTTCTGCTGCCCGCGGTCCTTCACACGGGGAAAGTTCTTCGGGGAACTCCTGGCTGAAGGAAGGGTTCGTTCTTTCCACAGATAAGAAGAACCTGGAGAATCTCGCCCTTGTGGTGCAGCGGGCTTCCCTGCCCTTAACAAATTTACAGCTGTCCGATCCCCGGGTGGGAAGGTATTTTGGTAAGACAGTGATACACCGGATGATGGACCATGACATGCTGAATAACGCTCGTGACGCTTCGATGAGCGTGAACAACTCGTTGGGCCATATTGGAGTTCACTTCTCACAGGTAAACGCTTTACTTCTATTTAATTTTCTGAATTCACTTCTAACTTCGTTTTTTGACCAGATCGGAGCCTTGATCGGACACATCGGTATAATGGCGGCTTCTGCAAGCAATTCTCAGAAGAAATGTGCTGATCTGGAAAAACAGCTAGCAGACAAGAGCAAGGCCCTCGACTTTGCCGAAGAAAGACTTCGCTCGGCCGAAGAAAATGTTGCCCTGGTTGTTGCGGAGAAGGATAAACAATCTTCAACGCTCCTGGGTTTTGAGAAGGCTAATGAAGAGCTCAAGGTCAAGTTGCGAGACTTCGATCGGCGGCTGAAAGAAACGGAGTCAAGGTGTCGTGATTCGGATGCCAAAGTGAAGTACTACGAATCCATCGATTACACGACCAAAGTGGTGGATGAGTATCGTTCCACCCCTGAGTATGGAAACGAGCTCTTCCGCAGATGCGACGGATTTTTTGACCGGGGGTGTGCCCACGTGCTTCGTCAACTTCATCATTTTGTTCCAGACAAAGCATTACTGTGTCGAGTCTTCGAAGGATCGTACACCAACCCCGACTTCAGAGCGGGCTGTGACTTCGTCCCATTTACTGAGAGTGAGTTGGCGGAGATAGCTGCAGCGGATCGAAAAACGGGAAGGGAGTGGACTCCGCCGGCTCCCGTTCATCCAAATTTACTAGAGCTGTGCGACCAATATGCTGAGCAAGCCGAGGAGTCTGAGCCTATGCAAATAGAGCCGCTGAGGGCTGTTGCGCCATCGTCAGAGGCAGGGGCAGCTGATAGTGATCCTGCCGTAGTTGTAGAGGAAATTTCACCAAGTGGGGGTGCTTCGGCGGAGGATGCTCTTCCTTCGGACGTAGTGCCTACGCATGTAATAGAGTAGTTTTTTTTTTTTTTTAAGGAACCCTTGTTTTCCTCTGTATTTTTTATAACTTAATAGATCATCTCATTTCTGTGATTTTAATCTATTTAGTCAAAATAAACTTCTCAAATGATTTGGAGTTTGATCCCAATCTTATTTTGAAGCGAATGTGGCTTATCCGCTTAAACTCCCCTTTCGAGGTGAACTCGAAGTCTATGGACTGTGAGGCCCAGTTTCGAGGCGGGCTCGAAGTGAGGAGCATATTTTAAAATCCCATTTCGAGGTGGGCTCGAAGTGATTATGGGTTTTATGTCCCACCCTGAGGTGGGTTTGAAGTGAGCATGGTCACTTTTACTTTGGGTACCCAATTTCGAGCCAAGCTCGAAGTAAAGTCCGTTTTCGAGGTGAGCTCGATGATAGGAAGGACTTGTATGATTTCTTATTTCGAGGTGGACTCGAAGTAGATATGATTAATCTTGAGATGAACAAGATGTGTTTATTATACTTGAAATGTAGTATTTATACAAAGTATTTCTTCAGATGATTAGCATGCCATGGACGGGGTAATACTTTCCCATCTTGATCCATGAGGTGGTATGTTCCTGGGCGTACTTCGTCCTTGATTAAGTAGGGGCCTTCCCAGTTTGGTGACAATTTATTTGTGGTGATCTGCCTGGCTGTCCCCTCAATCTTTCTTAACACCCAGTCGCCGATGCAAAGTGGTCTCTTCGTTAGTCTTTTGTCATGAGATTGCTTAGTTTTTTGTTTAAAAACTTCCATTTTTAACCGTGCTGCTATCCTCCTTTCTTCCAGTAGGTCTAAATCTAGACGTCGCTGTCGCTTATTACTTTCAGTATTATAAACAGAAACTCTGTATGACGGGAGTGCGAGTTCGGCTGGAGATATGGCTTCTGACCCGAATAGTAAGGCATACGGTGTTTCTCCAGTGGGGCCCCTAGCCGAAGTCCGGACTGCCCAAAGAGTTGCTTGGAGCTCGTCAACCCATTTGTTGGATTTTCCTTCCAAGTTCTTTTTTAATGCTGTCAGTACCAACTTGTTTGCTGCCTCTGCTTGACCATTGCCCTGGGGATGTGCAACTGACGACTTCCAGTGCTTGATCCCCAGGCGAGTGCATTCTGCCGTGAATTTCGTCGCGAACTGTGTACCGTGGTCGGTAACCACTGCACGAGGTGCTCCGTACCTGCACAGCACAAAGTCATGCAGGAATTTTAGAACATTTTCCTCAGTAGGAGCTGCTAGGGACTTCGCCTCAATCCATCTAGAAAAATAGTCTACGGCCACCACCAGGTATTCACTTCCTCTAGACTTCGGAAATTTACCCATCAAGTCGATTCCCCACATGTCGAAAGGCCATGCTGCCAAAACTGGAGTTTGGGGTACGGATGGCAGTCGCGGTATTTTGCCGAACTTCTGACACACCTCGCACCTTCTGACAAAGTTTTCCGCATCCTTCCGCAAAGTTATCCAATAGAACCCTTGATTTAAGATTTTTTCTGACAGAGGTCTGAAAAACCGATATGACCACCACACCTTCATGCATTTCTTCTAACAGGGATTGAGTAAGATTTGGCGGGATACAGCGAAGTAAGGGCCTGGTGAACGAACGACGATATAGGATACCGTTGATTACCGTGTACCGGGCAGCTCGCTGCCGTATCTGTCTAGCCTTAGTCTTGTCTTCAGGCAATATATCCGAAGTTATGTAATCGCGTATTTCGTCGATCCAAGTGGTTGCTTCAGTTGATTGTCTTAAGGATAAGACGACTTCCGGAGCTGTGACAAGCTCTACCATTACTCCGAGAGTGTTAGGGGTTTCTCCTGACGCTATCTTCGCTAGCTTGTCGGCTGACTCATTCTGACTTCGGCATATTTTCTTGAGCGAAAAGTGATGGAACTGAGGGACCAATCGTTCTACTTTTTCGACATATCCTTTCAAATTATCGGAATTTACTGAATACTCCTGATTTACCTGTCCCACTACGACTTGTGAGTCACTAATACATCCAGGGATTTTACTCCGACTTCCAGAGCCCATAGCAGGCCGAGGACGAGGGCCTCGTATTCGGCTTGATTGTTGGATAAACATAATCAAGTCTGACGCTGCGGACTTCCTCGTACTTTCCTGAAGGTGATTTTAATGTAATACCGACTCCGGCCCCTTGAGAATTGACCGCTCCGTCCACCATCATTGTCCAGGCGTTCTCTGTCCCGAATGCCGGTGTGATACTCTCGGGAGGTGATGACTCCGTAAAGGAAAGTTCAGCTAAAAAATCTGATAAAGCCTGTGCTTTGATTGCCGTTCTTGGTTTGAACTCAAGATCGTATCCGCCTAACTCAATGGACCACCGTAACAATCTCCCGGATTGGTCCAACTTGTGAAAAACTTGTTTGAGTGGGTGGTTGGTGTAAACAACCACAGTATGGGATTCGAAGTAAGCGCGAAGCTTACGAGTACTAATTACTAAAGTGAAGGCAAGTTTTTCGATGTTTGAATAACGTACCTCGGCATCCCTTAAGATTCGGCTGACGAAATAGACCGGCATTTGCTTATCCTCCTTATTCCTTACCAGTACCGAAGCTATCGCCAGTTGTGAGACGGAGAGGTACATGTATAATATTCTCCTGTTACGGCGCGCTGAGCAGGGGCAACTTCGCCAGATAATTCTTCAAATCTTCCCATGCTTTAGCGCACTCTTCAGTCCATATAAATGTTCTTCCAGCAGCCTTAAGGGTTTTGAAAAACGGCATACACTTCTCGGCGGATTTAGAAATGAATCGCCCCAAGGCCGCTATGCATCCATTCAAGCGTTGAATATTAACACACCGAGGCTCGGTGAGTGCTAATATAGCCTCTACTTTGCGGGTTTGCCTCTATTCCCCGTTCTGACATCATGAAGCCGAGGAATTTTCCTGTCTTCACTCCGAAGCTGCACTTCGTGGGGTTAAGCATTAACCCGTACTTCGACAAAGTGATGAATGTCTCCTTCAGATCTTCGAGGTGGGAATGTCCTTGTTTGGTCTTGATAACCATGTCGTCCACATACGTCTCCACATTCCTCCCTATTTGTTGTTGTAGAACCTTGTTCATCATCCTTTGATATGTTGCTCCGGCGTTTTTGAGTCCGAAAGGCATCACGTTATAACAATAAGTCCCTCCGGCAGCTCGGAACGAAGTGTGGATTTGATCTTGCGGCCTCATCTTGATCTGATGATATCCCGAGAAGGCATCCATGAGGCTGAGAAATTCGTACCCCGAAGTCGAATCTACGAGGGAGTCAATGCGTGGAAGAGGGTAACAGTCCTTCGGGCACGCCCTATTCAAGTCCGTATAATCTACACACATTCTCCATTTTCCATTCGACTTCTTCACCATGACCACGTTTGCTAACCAAGTGGGATACTCCACTTCCCTTATGAAGTTGGATAATAATAATTTCTGCACTTCGTCTCTCATGCTATTAACCTTTTCTTCGCCAAACTGTCTCACCTTCTGCCTGATGGGCTTAACCTTTGGATCAACGTTAAGTTTATGCTCTGCAACTTCTGGTGACACTCCCTTCATGTCTTCAACTTTCCAGGCAAAGTTGGTGAGGTGTTCTGAAAGGAATTGAACTATTTGCTCCTTCATGGGTGTAGGCAAATGTTTTCCAATTCGTATCTTTTGTTCTGGGTAGCCAGAGTTGATAGAGATTTCGTCATATTCGTCTAATTCTGGTTTTATTTTATCAACACCGTGCGTCCGCGTCGAAGTTTCTTCCGATCTCGCTCCAGCCAGGGCGGATATTGGCACCGAAGTAGTTGTTGAAGTGACCTGTTGTTGTCTGGATTTGAAGACATGGGCGAGAAGGCTTTTGGGATTACTCCTTACATGGCCAATTCCATTCTTGGTGGCGAACCGCACTTGCTGATGAGATGTTGATATTATTAACTCAAAAGAGGAGTGTGCCGGAGTCCCCAAAATGGCATTATACGGTGAATCAACATCTACTACGTAAAACTTGATTTCCTCGCAGCGGCAACAGAAATCGGACCCCAGAGTCACATTGATTTTTACTGTTCCCTTAACTCCGATCTTGTGCGCAGTGAACCCCTCTAACACCATATTGCTAGGTTTCAAAATTGAATCATTCAGGCCCATCTCCCTGAAACACTTGTTATAATATGTTTTTAGTCGCGCCAGTGTCAATCAACACTCTCCTCACCCGGCAACTATTGATATCTTTTGGTGCCATGCGGACTTCCAATATGATAGGGGTTACCCGTGCTTCCTCGTTTAGCTCCAAGTCTTGGTCGGAGAATGTTATGGGCTCTAAGGAGAGCCTGTTGAAGTGATTTATCGGCCCTGGCCTGTTCAGGTTATAGATTTTCCGCTTTATCTGTTTGATAGAAGCGAACTGAGGTGTTATCACTTCGATCACCTTTTCACCCTTCTCCGTGGGTGGCTCTGCGAGATACTCCTTCAGGTGCCCCTCCCGTGCCAACTTTCCAATCATCCGTTTTAGCTGAAAACAATCTTCGGTAGTGTGATTGCAATCTTTGTGGAAGTCGCAGTACTTCGACTTCTCTCTGGTGGATGTGTTTTGTGCAGGCGGTGCACTATGAGTTCCAAACTTTTGCTTAACAGCAGCGACGAACTTCTCCTTGGGGGTGTCGGACGTGGTCGATTCAGTTTTTCTGGTCCTGCCTTTTCCTTTCCGATCCCGGGCGGAATCTTCGTGATATCTCTCTCTCCTCGCACCCCAAAAAACTGGTGCTGTCTTCGGCCAATGCCACCTTGCGTGCCACATTGAATACCTCGCCTATTGTGTCCGGTTTTCGGAGTTGTAGTTCTGTATACAACATTTTGGAGTAGAATCCTGCTTCAAAACATGTGATCGCGGTGTCTTGACTGATGTCTTCGATCTCATCATATGTGCGCTTGAATCGTTCCAAGTAAGAGAGGAGAGGTTCATTCTCTTTGCTTGATGTTGGCGAGGTCTCCCTTGTCTTCGGAATTCTACCGGCTATGCTGAACTTGTCTAGGAAGGACTTTTCCAAGTCACGCCATGAATTGATGGTGCCGGGTTTGAGTGAAGAGAACCAGGTTAAGGCTTTGTCTGATAAGGTACTGGGGAATGCTTTGCAAAGAACGGCTTCGCTATTGGTCACCAAGGCCATAGCGTATCTGAATCGACAGATATGTTCCTGGGGTTTAGTCGTCCCTGAATATAAGACCATCTGCGGGAGTTTCACTGCCTTCTTGGGGAAAGCGACGTGAATCCATTCGGTGAAGGGGCCTGTTTCCATTAAGTGGTCCTCCTGACTTTGATTCTCTGGAATTTGTCTACACAAGCTTCCTTTCTGAGCTTTTTGGATTGATATTCGGGCTGATCCTTGGTTTTCCCTTGCTTATCTTTTGGCTGACTTTCAGCCACTTCGCTGGCGGCTTGGAATAGTGTTTTCCCGAGGAGGTCTCGCTTTCCTGAGTGTCTGCTTGTCGCCGAAGGAGATTTAGCCAACGGTTGTTGAAAACGTTCTCCGCCGATGGCCGGTATGACGTGTGGGTCTAAATCCGGTCCACCAAGCTCTGTCTGATGTCTTGCCTGTGGTCGCGAGAGATCCCGTTCTCTGCGAAGTCGTTCGACCTCTTTCCGCAGGTCGTTGATTTCCTTGACATAATCTGCGGGACTATACGTTCTGCTATATATTGCCCTACGTGGAGTGGGGACTTCGCGGGAGGTTGTCTGTTGACCGAGGCGCTCGAAGGCAGAATGATATCGGGGTTTTGTGGGAGCCGACATAGTTCGATACTCCTCTGGGCGAGGTTCCAAGATAGGTGTATCGAAGCAAAGTCCACGTTCCGTTATCGTCCAGCGGTTAGGATATCTGGCTTTCACCCAGGAGACCCGGGTTCGATTCCCGGTAACGGAACCAAACTGATTAGCCGGAATTTGGTTTGATGTTGAATATCAAGAGTGCCGTGGACTTGATGGAAGAACCTCTACTAAACTTGCAGCTCGACGCGGGCAAGATGACCTGCGAAAGAGAGAAGTTCAATCGGAGGGTGAAGGACCTCCGGCGAACCCTCCGACGGTCAAGTCAGTAGCTTGAAACTGGAGAGAAAAATAGAGGAAAATGTATAGAGATTATAGTATGGATATCTGAACTTACCTCCTGCCTTGTGAGAGAGGGTATTTATAGAGTCGGGTGACCCTGTGGTGAGTGGCTTGATATTTGTCTAAGCCCAAAATATCCCACCACCGTAGGGATATTTTGTTAGATATTTCTCAATCAAGAGATGTTTTAATTAACAGATATTTTAAAGAATCCAGATCTGATTGGTAGTTAAGATTATTTACTTCGCCCAAGATCTTCGGAGTGAAGGAGACTTAAATAGCTATATGGGCAGGCTTATGCGGCTATATTACTGCGGAGTTAGATCGAGGTTTTTACAACCTCTCAATATATATATATATATATATATTGAAAGGAAATAAATTCTACAGTCCGCTATCCTTAGCACTTCAGTATTAACCAAACACAACCGTCGAAGTAGGAGCAGCAATATGATGTCACGGACGCAAGATGATGCAAAGCACTCCGGTATGCTATTGAATTCGGAGTGCTTTAAGACTAAAATTATTAATTTCCCTTTTGAAGGATGTTGAATATCCGAGGAAAGTAATTAGTCAGCAGGATAGGTGTCAACATATCAGAATATGTTTTGACATGTGGCAGGATGAATCTTCACTCCAAATCGACATGTGGCATGATGACTCAACAATCAGGGGTAAATCATTTTTACCACGGGACGGTAAAAGGTAAAATTATTGTTATAAATAAGGAGAAAAGAGAGAGGAAAAGGACTTTTGGTCTTTTTCATCTTCTTCATCTCATACATACATTTATCTTATTTGAGAATATTTTTCCTAAGTCCAAATTCTGACAAAATCATCGGAGGGTCATCTTCGAGAACCCCCGTCGCTTGACTTTCATTTGCAGGCATCTGATCCAGATTTGGAAGCAAACCATCCACGACAAAATTTCCCGATCAGTTTGGTTCCGTTACCGGGAAATCGAAGTTTTATTCCAGAAGTCCGACGAAAGAATCAACATGAGCATTCAAAAGTCATTCCAGTCAACAACCCAACCGGCGTTAAAGGTCGCTACAGCTCCACCACCACAATCAAAGTTAGCACCGATGGAATCCTTGAATAGAGAAAAAGTTCAGGAACCGACGGTACCAGTAACGTCAATGCATGTGGCGGCTGCCTCTCGGGAGATTCAACGTTTGCAGCAAGAAGTTGAGAAGTTACAAAAACGGCAGGAGTTAATGGATGACTGGGTTCGCTTGCAACAGAAGGCTGCTAACTTGGGAGAAACGTTACCTCCCATGAGTTTCCAAGCCGCACCACCCGTTCATCAATCAGTGCACTCACAAGTAGCCCAGAGCGCGATGTAAAACCTCATGTTCCGTCCCATGGGTTTACTAAAGATCCCCGTAATGTGATGAATGTAAATCCAGCTTCATACAAGTTAATGGGTGAAACTTCAAGAGCGCCTCAGAGAAGTGAAGTCGGGGAGTCCAAACATCATGTTCCCGCGCAATTGTCACCTAGAATTGAACGAGGTGCCAACACCAGAAGGGGACCGGAACGCCCATTGTCAGCCGCAAAGTCGTCACCAAAATAGATGATAAAGAAGGTTTCTTGGCAGGCGCCAGTAAAGAAAGGAGTTGAGATGGTTCGGAAGGCTTTCGAAATGGGACCTTTCGAAGCATGGATTAGAAATGTTCTCCCGGACAGTAACTTAAATTTTCCTAAATTTGATTTATACAATGGAAGAACGAAACCACAAGAACATATCTGTAGGTACAAATCATTGATGAGTTTGGTGTCTGTTGATGAAGCTGTACTATGTAAAGCCTTTCCCAGTACGTTAACTGAGAAAGCATTGACATGGTTTACCTCTCTGAAGGCAAATAGTATAGACTCATGGCATACATTGGAGAAGAAGTTTTTGGACAAGTTTAGTACGACCGGCGAGCTCCCTAAGACGAGGGGAGATCTAACCAATGTTAAACAAAAGGACGATGAACCCCTTTTAGAATATTTGGAGAGATTTAAGAAAATGTATGATGAAATCGAAGGTTTAAGTCAGGACACGGTAATCACTTGTTTTGAAGGAGGTTTGAAGTCTCACGGCCTTAAAACGGAGTTCGGACTTCGACACCCGCGAACAGTTGGAGAAATGTTTAAAACGGCGAAGCATGTCGCCTTAGCTATTGAACAACCAGATCGAGGAATTGTTGCGCTGAAGGACATGATTGACGTTAATAAGGGTGAAAGGCCCAAGTTCAATTCATGCCCGGATGCGCCGAAGGGAAGTTCTAACAGAGGAAGACCTTTCACTTCGGGAGGGAGACCGAATTCCCGACAAAATTTTAATACAGGGGGAAGGAATCGAAGTCCGAAGAGTGAAAAGCCATTGGGACTGAATATACCTGTAGAAAACGTGGTCGCAGTTTTAAAAGAAAAATACGGAGTCAAGAGTCCGCCTCCTATGAATCCACTTACTGATGGAGTACGTGATCAGAGTAGATATTGCGATTTTCACCAAAATTATGGCCACAATACTGAATATTGTTACGAGCTGAAAAAGATCATTGAATCTTTAAAACGGAAAGGAGTATTGGCGGAGTTCATAAAGGATGAATTGCCGCGCGAGCCACAGTCTTTAAAGGGAAAGGAGAAGGTGATTGACGTTATCCTCAATGAAGCCCCGTCAATGGCCCAATTGAAGAGACAGATTCATTTGTTGAAGGAATCATATGACATCCCGAGGAGCTTGGAAAAGGAAGATGTCATTTCTTTCACAAAGGCGGAGTTGGCACCTACGAAAGGAAAGAAATTAAATCCAATAATATTGGACGTGTCTATGACCCATCCCAATTTCCAACAGTTCCTGATACGACGAGTTTTAGTGGACTCTGGAGCCTCATCTAATATATTGTATTATCAGTGCTTTCGAGATATGGGGCTGGGAGAAGAAATGTTAAGGCCTACTTCGACGAAATTAGAAGGGTTCACCACTCATAAGGTAATGACCAAAGGTATTATGACATTGAGTGTGACCCTCAGTACTGGGTTAGCTAGTCGAACAGAAGAAGTCGAATTCTATGTTGTGGATGTGCAGTCAGTCTATAATGCAATTTTGGGCACACCAGCACAAGCATCTTTCGACGCGGTTATTTTTGTTCCCCATCAACGGGTCAAGTATCCAACACCACAGGGAGTCGGAGTGGAATTGAGCAACCCGAAAGGGATGTTAGATTACTTAGTGAGATACATGAAAGCCAATCCGGATATGGAACATACTCCGTCTCCAATTGCAATGGTAAATGAACTCGGTGATACTTCGACGCCGATACAAACTCCCGAAGAGGAAGTGAGTCACGCGCAATCACAAGAATATGAAGAGGTCATTATTCATACACAATTCCCTAAACAAAAAGTTAAGATTGGGCGAAGTCAATCAGATGAAGATATGAAGCAGTTGAAGGAATTTTTGATTCAGCATAGAGATAACTTCGCCTGGTGTACTTCGGATATGCCCGGGATTGATCCAAGCGTGGCTGAACATAGGCTAAATATTGATCCCACAATAGTCCCGGTGCAACAAAAGATCCAAAGGTTTAAGGATGAGAGAGAAGCTGCAATAAAAGGAGAAGTGGAAAAGCTCCTTCAGGCAAAGTTTATTCGAGAAATAATGTATCCAACTTGGTTGGCTAATGTAGTTATGGTCAAGAAAGCTAATGGGAAATGGAGGATGTGTGTGGATTTTACTGACCTGAATCGCGCTTGTCCTAAAGATTGCTATCCATTGCAAAAAATCAGCTCCTTAGTAGATGCTACTTCGGGTTACAAGACATTTAGTTTTTTTGGATGCATTTTCAGGCTATCATCAAATAAAAATTGGCGAAGCAGACCAAAAACACACCTCTTTCCAAGCAGCAGGAAGGATTTTCTGTTATAATGTCATGCCCTTCGGACTAAAGAATGCAGGGGCTACATATCAGAGAATGGTTGATAAGGTTTTTGAAGAGCAGATTGGCAGGAACGTCGAAGTGTATGTAGATGATATGGTGATTAAGACTCCTACAGGAAAGTCCCATTTGGAGGACTTGAAAGAGACGTTTGATACCTTAACGAAGTACCAGTTGAAGCTGAATCCGAATAAGTGTACTTTTGGAGTACACTCCGGAAAGTTTTTGGGTTTCATGATGACCGAGCGGGGTATTGAGGTCAATCCCAAAAAAATTGAAGCACTTATGAAAATAGTGGAACCTAGATGCGTGAAAGATGTGCAGAGGCTTAATGGATGCATCGCCGCACTTGGTAGATTCATTTCGAAGTCAGCTGAACAATGTCTACCATTTTTCAAGATCTTAAAGCAAAACGCAAAAAATTTCACATGGACTGCGAAATGCAAAGAACAATGGGCAAAGTTGAAAGAGTATCTCCAAAACCCTCCTCTCCTGAGTTCACCCGAAGCGGGTGAAGTTTTGTATCTGTATTTGTCGGCCTGTAATCTAGCAGTAGCATCAGTTTTACTTCGGGAGGTCAGTTTATTATGTAAGCAAAGTTTTGAACGGACCTGAATCCAGGTACCCTAATATAGAAAAGTTGGCTTATTCTTTGGTTGTTGCTGCACGGAAGTTACGAATTTATTTCACTGCTCACACAATAGTGGTTTATACCAATTCTCCAGTTAAACAAATTTTTCACAAAATGGACCAGTCCGGAAGGATGTTGAAGTGGTCCATTGAACTGTGTGGATATGATATTAAATTCCAACCCAGTGATGCGGTTCCGGTTGACGTTGCTAAATAGGTGTTATTTTACCCTATGTTGATTATGAATAATTAAGGACTGTGATTGACTAATTGTCACGTTTAGTCTTATGGTGTCACTTAATCAGCCAGAACCTAAGGCAGAGTACCTATCGTGTAGCTAGTCTATTGGAAAGTATCTACGATTTTATTTAATTAATTATCGTACACCCAGGGAAGTGGCAACGGCTTAGTAGTAATTAGCCTTCTATCCTAACTCCTATCTTATGATCCAGTTATGCAATCTTCATCAAATATTTTGATGAGAGGATGATCCATTCTCCACTAGGTTCAAGTCTAATTAATCCTAGAAGTGTTTTATAGATGAGATCCTGATTTTATGTTATATTGTTCCTATACGTTGATTGACCTATATTCGAGTGTTTTAGACATGTCTTGGCCTGGATTGCAATTATGTTCTGTGTCTAAAGGCTACCACATCTGAGTTCCTATGCTACCGCCCCATCGTTAAGGGTAACGGCCCTACTCACGGCTCGGACTAAAGTCAGCAATGAACGGTACCCTATGTCACTTCGGTATCATGCTGCTCGTCGCATAACCGCCGGCATAAAACTCTACTCAGCCTACCTAGACTACTTTCAACCAACGGGGTGTTCCGCAGATTATTTTATCTAGTATGGCAGACACCAATACTAATTGATGCCTGTTAAACTAAACAGGTTATGAATAGACCGTGGTTAGGAATTGTCTATAACCCTAATTTCAGTTTAAAAGAACGACAATAGACATGCAGACATAATGAATATTTAAGCAGGTGGCCATTTCCGGAAAATCATAACAACTTCAACATATAAAACAGATATTCATAAGAATCGTAATCTGATATTCAAATTAATATTTAGATAAAACAATTCGTAAACATACAGAACCTCGTCTAGGGGACCCACTGTCATAAAGTAATCACCACTCTATGCAGGTCCAGCCGGCGCTGCAGCTCCTGTATGCTCCTGATTGCTCGATCCTACTCTGCTCGGCAGAGCCTTCGGAGAACGCTCCTCAGACCTAGTAGCAATTGCTTTACCTTACATCCCGGGCTTAAGCAAATTGCCCTAATCTGACTAAGAACACGCACCCTATCTCTCTCTTAGGATCTCCTAACGAAATCCCGGTATTCTATGAATACCAAAAACGAACCTATCTATCGAAGCCTAAGATCTGAGACTATTTCTCAGAAACTAAAACAAAACACTAATAAGAAAGAAAACTGAGATCCGAGTCTCTGAGTGAGTTGTGTACTGGAAAACTGTACACTGGAAACCACTTAATGACTCAGATCGAGTGGAGAGGGATGATTTCAACTGTTGGAGGCCTGGGGTATTTATAGCAGCTTTCTGGAGTGAAAAATTCCAAAAAATTCGATGTGGGACAGCTTCTGCCGGTTCAGGACGCCCGTCCTGGCGGTTTGACTGGGTCGGGACGCCCGTCCCGGGTTCGGGACGCCCGTCCCGGACCGTTGACCAAGTCAGCATTTCCAAAAATTGCATTTTTGCCCCAAAATTTGCTGTTTTCGTCTACTTTTCACCTGACACTTCCAAAATCATAAAAATTGTGAAATTGAGTAAATAACAATCAATTAAGATCAATTTATCCTCAATTTCATCCTAATTCATACATAAAAACATGCTAAAAAGGGTATACGATTTGTGCACATCAAATAACCCCACACTTAGCTTTTTGCTTGTCCTCAAGCAAAGTCTACCTGAAGTTAGTGATACTAAATCATATGTGCAGTCACTTAAATTTCCTAGTCATGTTTTTATTCCAAAAATTCTTCAGAAAATTCTTAACACAGGTCTGACTGGTTAGGTTGCTATGACAAGGTCTCAAATGTCTCTAGTAGATTGTTAGGATTGAGCAGAAAACAATTTAACAACTAGGTTGAACTCTTCTCTTAGTCATAAGGTCTTCCTGATGTGTAGTGTGTGTACTAGTCCAGACCAGATAATCAACACAATGTACTCTTGTCTTAACTATTACCAGATAACACTTCGACCTGTCGCTAGACATACTGACAACAGATAACTTTCTGAGCTCTGAGCTTTGGTGATCAGATTCTATTATTTAGCATTTATTGATTTTTTTATAGAATTTCTAGGGTGTTTTGAGTCTGCTTAGAACACGTCAACTTCAACTACCCATGTAGCGAGTCCCACTCCGATGACTCCCAGATCTACACGACCTTAGGGCATCAGGCTTTAAGTTCCCCGAAGGAGTGGTGCTCGAGTAGCGAAGGCCGCTGGCAAACTACCCTTGTTTAATTATCTTTCTTTAATTTCTTTTCACTTCTAGCTCAGAGTCTCATCTAGTCATTCTAATTGTCAAAACATCCACAACTGGTCTAATTTTATCTAGTTCAGTCTTGAAAAGGTAATTGGCTGAGGTCTCTAATCCAGACAAGGTTGTGCTCAGTTATCAGGAATTCCCTATTCCTAATCAATTAGTCCAAGATAGCTATCAATTATCTCCTACTAACCATACATTCTACCTACATATCATAGACATAAGCAATTTGTTTAACCAAGCATACTGCATTTAGAAGTCTGAAAGACGGACAAATTTTGAAAAAAAATTTTGGAAGGTGTGAAAATATGTGAAAAACAAGCAAAATCATGCAAAAATTTTCAAACTGCTACAGTGCACCGTGCACTGCTACCCCACACTTAAGACTGACACTGTCCTCAGTGTTCATGCATATCTAGACTACCCCACACTTATTTGAAAACAAGAAAAAAACAAAACGAAAAAGACTCTTACCCCACACTTATTTGACTAACTATGGGTAAGAAGGAAAGTAGAGCAACAAAACAAGAAGGATAAAAGAAATAACAAAACAGAACACAAATCAAGTAAAGGAATATGAGGGTTAGAAAAACTCCCTTCTTGTCTCGAGCAGAAAGGTTTTCTCTGAGCTGTCAATTGGCTCTTCATCTTAGCCATGTGCTATTGCTGAGGTGTTCTTGACTCTGTAAGCTCTAGATATTGGAACGGATGACGTCTGCTCCGATCCTTCATCGTCGAGCTCCAGGTAGTATCCTATCCATTTGATGAATGATTCAAGCCCCAAGGACTGTTTCCTCGAATCATCTGCAAAGTTTCTCGTAATCGTAGCAACGTGTCCAGAAGGAACGTGTCTAGGAATGAGACTTCTTTGGATTGGTGTGCCTACCTGCCAATGTTAGTGAAGGTATGGCATGCAAGTCTCGAATGGAAGAAAAGATACCTGAAGTTTTGGTGAAGCTGTGGTGGTAGGAGGCTCCAGTTGTGTAGATCTGGGCCCAAGTATTTGAGACTTCCTCGGGGAAGTTTCTCACAGCTGATTGGTATGCAGGGAATGCAAGCTCCTCCAATGCTATGCTCCTGATACAACGCCAAATTCTTCTATATCCCTCGACCCTTTGATACCTCTTGGTAGATCACTTGCTTGCACTGGTCTGGCTTTAATTGTTGCCAATATCTCATCTATTGATTCTGCGAGTAGGGGTTTTGCTGTGGTGGTGTCTTTTTGAATGATTCCAGCTTCTGAATTATTCCTCAGCTAAATCCCGTATGATTTCTCCAGCTGGGATTGTATTCATTTCCCATTGGAGCGGCATTCTGCAGCAACCTGCTCCTACCTCTTTTGGAATGGTCAGTCATTCCCATAGCAATCCCTGCTAAAGTGTGGTACTTAGCAGACTTCACAGATTTGATACACAGGCTGAACATTTCTTCCTAAGACATCGGCACTCTGAATCTGGAAAACAACTAGAATCTGCACATGACTTTAACATCATTAGTAGGTAATGCCTGTGGTTCAGGCCATTTTCGAAAAGTGTTCCACTACTATGATGTAATTATTTTCAAAGGAAAGAAAAAGAAAGGATTTAATGAATACCCCATATCTTTTTTTCAATAGAACATTCAAAGGTCTGGCTATTAAGAAAAAATTATTTCATAACTTGTCCTAATAAAGCCGGTATGACTCTAAGAAAATTCTAAAATAAAGTTTCTTCCCGATAAAAATTTAGGCCAACATTTTATAACTCAGAAGAAAATATATTTTATCCTCATTTCCATTTTTATTTCCTTGAAATTAAATAAAGGAAGAAAAACTCGAAAAAGAGCAACTAAGAAAACAACTAAGAAAGAGCAAGAGATAGGGAAAAGAGCAACTTACCATTAAGCAAGAAAAATACATTTTTTGGATTTTAAGATTTAAAAATTTTTTTTTCTTCTAATATTTTGAAAGCAATTAAATTCCCTCAATATGGTTTTAGAATTTTCTAAAATTTGATTATCCTAAATGTCTTAATTCCAGATAACATCTAAAATTAATTAGTTATGATAATCCTATATTTCGGAAACTGATTGTCTAACTGGTATAAGACAAGTGTTGGGTTTAAGGTCTAGGTTACTACCGTTACCTATCATAAATATCTAGAATTTTGATCAGGAATCCTAAGTTCATTATGATATTCCCCGGCAACGGCGCCAAAAATCTGATGCGGTTCGGTTGACGTTGCTAAATAGGTGTTATTTTACCCTATGTTGATTATGAATAATTAAGGACTGTGATTGACTAATTGTCACGTTTAGTCTTATGGTGTCACTTAATCAGCCAGAACCTAAGGCAGAGTACCTATCGTGTAGCTAGTCTATTGGAAAGTATCTACGATTTATTTAATTAATTATCGTACACCCAGGGAAGTGGCAACGGCTTAGTAGTAATTAGCCTTCTATCCTAACTCCTATCTTATGATCCAGTTATGCAATCTTCATCAAAATTTTGATGAGAGGATGATCCATTCTCCACTAGGTTCAAGTCTAATTAATCCTAGAAGTGTTTTATAGATGAGATCCTGATTTATGTTATTGTTCCTATACGTTGATTGACCTATATTCGAGTGTTTTAGACATGTCTTGGCCTGGATTGCAATTATGTATGTGTCTAAAGGCTACCACATCTGAGTTCCTATGCTACCGCCCCATCGTTAAGGGTAACGGCCCTACTCACGGCTCGGACTAAAGTCAGCAATGAACGGTACCCTATGTCACTTCGGTATCATGCTGCTCGTCATAACCGCCGGCATAAAACTCTACTCAGCCTACCTAGACTACTTTCAACCAACGGGGTGTTCCGCAGATTATTTTATCTAGTATGGCAGACACCAATACTAATTGATGCCTGTTAAAACTAAACAGGTTATGAATAGACCGTGGTTAGGAATTGTCTATAACCCTAATTTCAGTTTAAAAGAACGACAATAGACATGCAGACATAATGAATATTTAAGCAGGTGGCCATTTCCGGAAAATCATAACAACTTCAACATAAAACAGATATTCATAAGAATCGTAATCTGATATTCAAATTAATATTTAGATAAAACAATTCGTAAACATACAGAACCTCGTCTAGGGGACCCACTGTCATAAAGTAATCACCACTCTATGCAGGTCCAGCCGGCGCTGCAGCTCCTGTATGCTCCTGATTGCTCGATCCTACTCTGCTCGGCAGAGCCTTCGGAGAACGCTCCTCAGACCTAGTAGCAATTGCTTTACCTTACATCCCGGGCTTAAGCAAATTGCCCTAATCTGACTAAGAACACGCACCCTATCTCTCTCTTAGGATCTCCTAACGAAATCCCGGTATTCTATGAATACCAAAAACGAACCTATCTATCGAAGCCTAAGATCTGAGACTATTTCTCAGAAACTAAAACAAAACACTAATAAGAAAGAAAACTGAGATCCGAGTCTCTGAGTGAGTTGTGTACTGGAAAACTGTACACTGGAAACCACTTAATGACTCAGATCGAGTGGAGAGGGATGATTTCAACTGTTGGAGGCCTGGGGTATTTATAGCAGCTTTCTGGAGTGAAAAATTCCAAAAAATTCGATGTGGGACAGCTTCTGCCGGTTCAGGACGCCCGTCCTGGCGGTTTGACTGGGTCGGGACGCCCGTCCCGGACCGTTGACCAAGTCAGCATTTCCAAAAATTGCATTTTTGCCCCAAAATTTGCTGTTTTCGTCTACTTTTCACCTGACACTTCCAAAATCATAAAAATTGTGAAATTGAGTAAATAACAATCAATTAAGATCAATTTATCCTCAATTTCATCCTAATTCATACATAAAAACATGCTAAAAAGGGTATACGATTTGTGCACATCACCCAGCACAGCAATCAAAGCGCAAGCTTTGGCGGATTTTATAGCAGAATCTTCTTTTATGGAGGATGAAGGGCTAGCAGTTGTTCCTTTTGAGTCACATCCTCGACTGCCCTTTAATCATTGGACTATGTATGTTGACGGGTCCGTAAATGTACGAGGTGCGGGAATAAGAATAATCATGAAGTCTCCAAGTGAAGAACAGGTGGAATATAAGAGCATCCGGCTCGATTATCCTGTATCAAATAATCAAGCCGAATACGAAGCTCTAATTTGCGGACTGCTTTGGGCTGTCGAAGCTGGCATTAAGTCAATAGTTGTATACAGTGACTCTCAGGTGGTTGTTCGACAAATAAATGAGGACTACGCAGTCAACTCTACAAACTTAAAGAAATATTTGGAGAAAGCCGTGGAGTTGAAACGATCATTTGATCATTTTCACTTGGACAAGATAGATCGGCTTTAGAATAAGGAAGCAAATCAACTGTCCCGCGTGGCTTCTGGAGATATCCCGAATCAACTTCTCATCGAGGTTGAAGTAAGCACTTCGCCTCCAATCGACTCCGATGACCAAATAATGGCAATCATACCCGGCGAAACCACTTGGATTGATGAGATCAAGAACTACATTGAATAGGACATACTGCCAGAAGATCATCATGAAGCACAAAGAATTCGGAGACATAGCACCCGGTATATAGTTCATGAGGGAATTTTATACCGCCGGTCATTTACCAAGCCACTACTTCGATGTGTTTCCCCAAATATGGTACAGTCTGTTTTAGAAGAAATTCATGAAGGAACTTGTGGGGGCCATCCCAGAGCTAGAGCATTGGCCACCAGAGTGCTCCATCAGGGATACTATTGGCCAACTCTCCGACATGACTCTTTGGACTTCGTCAAGAAATGTCATACGTGCTAGATCTTCGGAGACGTACCACGCCTTCCCTCTGTACAGCAGACCCCAGTATTAGCCACGTGGCCGTTTGACATTTGGGGAATGGACCTCATGGGACGATTCCCGAAGTTGCGGAATGGTTTTGAATACTTAGTAGTGGCTGTGGATTATTTTTCCAAGTGGATAGAGGCTCAACCACTGGCCAGTCCTTCAGAAGAAAACGTGATTAAATTTTTTCATAACTCTGTCCTATGCAGATTCGGAGTACCCCTGGCGGTAGTGATGGATCATGGTATACAATTTTCTAACAAGTTCACTGCTGAATGTGAACTATTTCACATAAGACACTGACGATCATCAGTAGCACATCCTCAAGGCAACGGACAAGCAGAGGCAGCCAATAAATTGATACTTCGAGCTTTAAAGAAAACCCTTGAAGGTACTTCGAAAAGATGGGTGGATGAGTTACACACTGCTCTGTGGTCAGTCCGCACTTCGGCTCGGGGGCCAACTGGGGAAACTCCTTTCGCGCTAGTATATGGGAGCAAAGCTATTGCACCAGCCGAACTCGCACTTCCCACACACCGAGTCATGACTTACAATAGTAATGATAGTGACCAGAATCGAAGGTACGATCTTGACCTCTTAGACGAAAAGCGCAAAGCTGCAAGACTTCGTATGGAGGCATACAAAGGAAAAACTAAGCTGTACCATGATAAGAAAGTCGTCTATCGACCTCTACATGTTGGAGATTGGGTGCTCCGGAAGATCGAAGGCACGACAAGGGCACTTGATGCAGATAAACTAACTCCAAATTGGGAAGGCCCGTACAAAATACATAGTGAAATAAAAAGGGTACTTTTCGTTTGATTAACAAAGAAGGAATTTTACTTCGAAATCCTTGGCATGCAGACCATCTGAAGAAATATTACGTGTAATTTAGTCACGTATGTGCCTTGAGTTTAAGCTTATTTCAAAGTTCGTACTTGACGCCTGACAATTGTACAATACAAGATGTAAGATTTGGTCATCCTTTCCCTTCATTGAATTAAAGGTACTTGTTTAAAGAGCGTCTTTATTCCAAATTGTAGCTAAAGTTGTTCACCTTTGATAACTTGGTATTTTCTTTAAGTGTTTATACTCCGAAGTTATGCCCAAGATGCGTTCACGATTAATTTAAAGTTGAACTCTCTTAGGTATTCGTTAGTTCAACGGAGTGAAAATCTTTAATTTCATACTTCGAAGTAATACTTTAAAGTCTGTTCACGTTTAATTTATAGTTGAACATTCTTTGGTATTCGTTAATTAATCGAAGTTCAAAAATTTTATACTTCAAAGTAATATTCTAAGTTTGTTCACGTTTAATTAAAGTTGAACATTCTTGGACATTAGTTAGTTAATCGAAGTACAATGATTGCAAAAACAAAGATTTTAGATATATATGCCAAAAGAAAAACATGGAAATATTACATTTAAGTGCCCTCTGATGGTTCAACAACCGGAGTTTGGTCAACTTCGGTTGGCTGATTTTCTTCAGAGAGTTCACTTCATTTTGGATTACGGGGTCCTTCGAAGTCGGAGCCTCCCCTTTCTCTTTCGTTAAGTCATTGAAATTCGGTGAAGTTAAAATAGGTGGATTCCAGACCCTTCCTTCACTCTGATCTATCTCCAGTATCTCTTGCATCTCCTCTTCGGTGTAAGGCACAAAATCACTTCCTTCTCTAAAACGCGGGTCGACCGCAGTACCCAAATATACTTCGACCATTCTATGCTTGTCAGGGATAAACTGGTGAAAATTCCGAAACGCGTGTGCACATCCACGTTCAAAAAAGGTATTACTTTTCCTGAAAACCTCGTCACCGTATTCCTCTGATTCACGAAATGTCTGTAGAACTCCAGCAATAAACTCTACGGACTCCAAAAACTTAATCCTCTCAGCCTGACTCCTGCATTTAGCCTCAGCCTCTTTTAAACTTTTGCCTTGCTCGCGGAGTTGAGACTTAAGATCCTCGTTAGATCTCTTGTACATATTCAGCTGGTCAAACTGCTTATCTTTCTGCTCAATGACCGCAGCTAAACTCTCCTCCGTAGACTTTAACTTGGTTTCAGAAAGTTCCATGTCTGAGCACTTCGAGGATAGAGCACCTTCCAACTTCGCACACTTCTTTTCATAACTAATCACTAAGGTCTTCGAGGCATTCGCAGATGAGGCCATGCGGCCTAGATGAGTAACATAAGACGAGAGCTGAAAAGGAAAGAAGGAAAATAGTCAGATATTTCCACAAAAGAAGAAGGAAAAAAACATATGGAAAAATTATTACCTGAGATAGATGCGCTCCAATATGACCGATGCTATCCTTAGCACCCACAGAATTACTCCGAGTAATGGCATAAGTATCGGAGTCCATGGCTCGAGACAGAACCACCCCTCCAAAAAATTTTCCAATCTTGGAATCAGAAAGCCTTAGATTGGTCAATGACGGAGTGGCTTTCTGGATCTCTCGAGAAAGTTTTTCGAGATCTCTTCCAAACCTCGGTAATACAAAATCTTCCCCGGTCCACTCGTACTCCAGAGCATGCGACCCTTCAGCTCCCCTACTCGCTTCCGGAGTATGGACGACTAGAGTAGTCATCTCCTCAGACCCAGCAACGGTAGCCAGACGAGAACTCTGGGTCTTCTTTTTCTTTTGACTTTCTACCTCGCCCCCTTCGTGGGATCGTTTACCTTTCAATCCGGGAGAGGCGACCTTTTTACTTTTTCCTTTCTCAGCTTGTTTGGAAGTATCAGGGACCTCTGTCGAAGTATCAACAGACGGAGTGTTAGCAGTAGCTTCCCCTGACGAAGCTGGTAAAGTGACTAGAGCAGTCTTATCTATCGCCACTGCTGGGTTCGGAGTGATTTTGCTTATGGCAGTTCCCCTTCCAAACATGAAAGCCATGCGACGTCTGTTGAAGCCCGAAGCCATTTCTGTCAAAAGAAAGATAAAAGTTAAGAAACCAAGTTCAAAAGGGGTAATACAATAAAACGATGTTCAAGAATATATCAACCTTTGTCCTTTGTAGGAAGACAATCATAATTATTGGGGTCCCTACACTTCGAACATTCACTCAAAAATACCCTATTTGGATGTAACCTCCACATAGGATACTCATCGTTATCCTCTAAACCTAATTCCTTTCTACGGGCATCAGCTGATAAACCCCCGATACCGCAAAAATGCATACTGTTGTTACCTAACAAATCTCTGGTATGAAAAATCTTAGTTTGTTTCTTAGGGTTATCTCCTAATTCAGACCGGACATAATCCAAAAACTTTTTGTCCGAGTCTGAGTACTTCGTCTTTTTATACACTTTACTCAAAGGAAGAAGAGCCTTACGCTTCGGATAAAAGGGAAAACCTAGATTGGATTCTATACAAACCCATCTGTCCCTCCAGAAACTAATTTTGTTGGGAGCGGGCTCAAAGAGTGTTACAATATTTGGTCAAGGACGGAGTGAAAGAGTCAGGTTGTTCATGCGAAGTGTGGAAAAAAATGTGCGAAGTAAAAGACCAGAGACTTCGACGCCTATTCGCCTGCACAAAACCACAAGCGAAAAGAAATATCTGACCCCATTTGGGTGAATATGTGCAGGTTGTGTACGAGTAGTGTGTAAGAAGTCACAAAAAGCGGGGTCCAAGGGAAAGCGAAGACCACAAAGAAAATGTTCAACTGGAATAGGAATAAAATAATCGCTCATTGGCGGACAAAAGGGCAAACGAAACAACTTAAACCTAGTTGGGTCCAAGTCTATAGATGTGGGGGTCCACTCCCCTTTTTCCTGGTTTTCTCTCAGGACGAAGTCTCCAGATAATTGTTTTTTGGTCTTAGGGACATCACAAAAACCCTCAGAATCCTCATCCTCATCATCATATAATCAGCGGGGTTAGGTATATCTTTGGTAGTAAATCCAGAAGCAGTAACTCCGAAGTAAACGGTTCTAGGAAATTTAGGGTCTGAGGGAATGGCTACTGGAATGGTTAAATTGTCAAATGAGACTCTTGATGAAGAAGGAACTACTGAAGCCACAACTACGCCCGAAGTACTGCCTGGCATTCTTTTACTACCCACACTCTTTTCACTCGATGAACTACTACTCCCTTCAGATGTTTCTTCAACCGAAGGAGAATGCGAATCGTTGGACCCTACTTCAATGACTTCTGGAGTCAAGCTCTCAAAATTCTCATTGTTTGACATGGTGACCTGAGGATGAGTATCAAACCAAAAATTAGTCCAAGTCCTCGAACTCCGACTAAAACCTAAACCCAACTAGAAATACTCTATGCCGACAATCCCTGCTAAATATATATATCCTTAAAGTTTTCCTTTTAAGAAAACAAATCGTTTCCACTCCTATTCCTCTTTCCCTTTTCTTTGACCATACAGACAATATGACCTGAAAACCTAATACTCCTTGATTCGAATGTTATGATCAAACACATTCTCCACAACCTCGTCCCCATTTACCCTTTTACAATTTGAAAACAACAAACCCAAAACAAAACTCAATTACAGTTAAATAAAGGAAGAACCCATTTAATACCTTACTTTGCAGAAGAAGTTGACGATAGCAGAAATTTGGTTGAAATAAGTCAAGTTCTAGGAACGAAACCGCGAATCAGAAGAAATATAACAGATGGAATGGAAACGACGTCTGAGTTTTGCTAAAGATATAGTGAATTTCAGAGCAAATGAGGATATAGTGAGCAATCTCTTCTAAAACATTTTGTAAAGGGGGAATTGAAAAGCCCCAAGGGTTTTATAGGTGCTGGGCAGAGCTGTTTTCAAAATTTCTTAATTCCCTTTATTTATTTATTTATTTATTTATTTATTTTTATTATCAATTATAATAATAATATTTTTTAAGAAGCGTGTAAGAAACGCTTCACGGAAGTGGTTTTTGTACATTTATTCACGCAAGCTTCAAATCGGCGATTTCCAATCCCAAACATGTCGCCTCAAGAACCTAAACGCAATGATGAAACCACCTTTTTGTCTCACACTACTCCAGGACAATAGCTATAATTTCTAGAACCCCGAAGGGATTCTAAAAGTCTCTTCAACCCCTTTCTACTTCGTCATAAGCTGAATATATAATTATGTAAATATGGAGATTGAGACAATTAAATTAATTCTCTCAATCTTGGGGGCCACTGAAAGGAAATAAATTCTACAGTCCGCTACCCTTAGCACTTCGGTATTAACCAAACACAACCGCCGAAGTAGGAGCAGCAATATGATGTCACGGACGCAAGATGATGCAAAGCACTCCGGTATGCTATTGAATTCGGAGTGCTTTAAGACTAAAATTATTAATTTCCCTTTTGAAGGATGTTGAATACCCGAGGAAAGTAATTAGTCAGCAGGACATGTGTCAACATATCAGAATATGTTTTGACATGTGGCAGGATGAATCTCCACTCCAAATCGACACGTGGCATGATGACTCAACAATCAGGGGTAAATCATTTTTACCACGGGACGGTAAAAGGTAAAATTATTGTTATAAATAAGGAGAAAAGAGAGAGGAAAAGGACTTTTGGTCTTTTTCATCTTCTTCATCTCATACATACATTTATCTTATTTGAGAATGTTTTTCCTAAGTCCAAATTCTGACAAAATCATCGGAGGGTCATCTTCGGAAACCCCCGTCGCTTGACTTTCATTTGCAGGCATCTGATCCAAATTTGGAAGCAAACCATCCACGACACAATTTCCCGATCAATATATATATATATATATATATGTATGTATGTATATATATATTGTGTGTGTAAGTGACCCTCCAAAGACATACTACTTATAGAGAGAGAAGATAGAGAGAGAGAGAGAGAGAGAGAGAGTTAATTATGAAAAACATTTGCCTTCCCAAACTACCACTTACTTGCATTCTTTTCTTCTTTTGGCAAATTCATGTTTCTAATGGAAGCACAACTTCAAACACAAGTACAATTAGATGCATTTTTAGTGAGAGAAAAGCCCTTCTCTCACTTCAAATGAACATTGTTGATAAATCAAATCGTTTGGCATCATGGATTGGAGAAGAATGTTGTGCATGGGAAGGAGTAAGTTGTAGCAAAACAACCAACCATGTTGTAAAGCTTGATCTAAGCAATAAATATCCGTTTGATCCGTACAAATATTTCAAAGACATTGAATATTCCAAAAATTTTAGTCGTTCTTGTTTGGAAGGTAAGATCAGTCCATCATTACTCGACTTGAAACACTTGCATTACTTAGACATGAGTATGAATAACTTCTCGACCAGACAAATTCCAATGTTTCTCGGATCTTTGAAAAGTTTAAGGTATCTAAATCTTTCAAACTCGGGTTTTGAAGGGATTATTCCTAATCAATTAGGAAACCTCTCTAGGTTAGAATTTCTCCATCTTGGAGATGGACCTCAAGGTTGGAGAATTGGGAGTGATTATACATTGAGTAGTTCAAGTCTTTGGTGGATTACTAACCTTAATTCTCTCAAATATTTGGATTTATCTGGTGTGTATTTGGATAAGGTTGTAGATTGGTTACTTCCAATTAACAAGCTTTCTTCTTTAAGATCACTAACATTAGCAAGTTGTGAGTTAGGAAATATACCTTATTCACTTCCTCCAAATGCTAATTTCACATTTCTTACATCCTTAAATCTCCAAGGAAATGGATTTAGTTCCTTGATTCCACCATGGTTATTGAACATGACTTTTCTTGAAAATCTACATCTTGATGGAAACTATTTCCATGGTTCCATCCCTGATTTGCTTTCATATTTACCTTCTTTAACTTTTCTTGATCTTTCATCAAACAGCTTCACAAATTCATTGCCAAATTCCTTGTGCAATATGAGTAATTTAGAGAGTTTGTATTTGAGATTTAATCATTTGCAAGGCGAACTTCCAAGATGTTTAGGAAGATTAACTTCACTTGAAGTTCTTGACATTCATTCCAATTATATATCTGGTGAAGTTCCTTTTAGCATGGGAAATCTTTCTAATTTGCAGAAGTTAAGTTTGGCTAACAATCCATTATCAGGTTCACTCCATGAACTTCACTTTCAGAAGTTTACTAAGCTAAAACATCTTGATATTTCTTCTAGCTTTGTTCATTGGAATTGGTGACGGATCCTCGGGCCCGAGTGGACCTTAGGGAAGACGCTAGTTCGGGTAACAATTGGTATTAGAGCAACTATTATATTTAGGTCGTAACAATTGGTATCGAATCCTCGGGCCTGAGTGGACCTTAGAGAAGACGGGTAACAATTGGTATGAGAGTCAGGTTACTGATCTTGGGCCAAGGCCTATTTTCTTTAAGTGGACCCTCGCAAAGGGTCTAGAAAACGCTAATTCGAGTAATATTGGTATCAGAGACCCCGATCTTGGGCCAAAACTTATTATGTTACCCTAGAGAGTATGCCCATGTTATATTGGGCCAGTCAAATTAGATAATCCCATGATTAACAGCACTAATTGGCCGAATCTATTTTTAATACTGGACCAGTCCAATTCTTTAGCCCAAGATATAAGCCCATAATTAATTCTCGGAATGGGCTAATCCTAGTTATATTGGGCTAGGCAAGTCAGAAAAGCCCATTATTAAGAGAACTAATTGGCCCAATCTATTTTTAACAAGTTTAATTATGACTTTTTTTTATATAATTATTAATAGCCTCATTTATGAATTAATAGCGTCTTGAATTCTGTATAACGGTGTTTATTCGTTGAAAAATAAATTATTAGTCACAAATCGGATAAAGAAAGAAAAAGAAATAAAATATCACCATCCTTTCACAAATCCCACATCGGATAAAGAAAGAAAAAGAAATAAAATTTCTCCTATAAAATTGGATAACTTGTTAAGATTATGTGTATTATTATCTCTTGCTTTGTATTTGGCAAATGGAAGAGATTGGCAACTCGTCATTTGCTCATGAAATTTTTAGCGTGGAGCAATTAAGTACTGAGATGAAGCAATTAAGTACTCAGATAAAAAATCTTGAAAATCTTCAAAGTCCAGAATATATGGAGAAATTAAATACTCAGATGGAATGATTACGTACTCAGATTCAAAATCTTGAAAATAAAGAAGACAAGTTAGGACAACTTGAACATAAATTGGCTATAGCCAATGATACGGTGAAAGAATATAGGAGGTACATAAAAATTCAAGAAGAAAGATCAGAGCAACTTACTCGTGAAGTTTTACAACTCCATCGCGAATTTTTGGAACTCCGTCGCCAACTTTTGCAACTCCCTAGCGAACTAGCAAGTCCAAGCAATCCAAGAAGTGATCAGGAGCAGTGACAATTTCTTCAAAAACTTTTTTCTCTTTGGTTCTTTGAATTCTATTTTTCAATAACAGTTTCAGGAATTCCTTTTGAATCTTAATTCAAAACATAAATTGTTCATATTCTTAATTCATCTAAAATTTTGAGTCATTTTAGGTTCAAAAAATGGTAACCGATAAATCATACAAAAATTACACAATTATATGCTATGTATTTTAATTGCAGTTTTGATTTTAGATAAACATTTAAGAAATAGATAATTTTGTTTTTCTAATATTTTTTATAAATAGTTTATTATAAACTAAACTAATACAATATTATTATTATTATTTTAAAAAGCCAATATATATATATATATATATATATATATATTGAAAGGATTCCATAATATTCGGAGTACATTGAGTCGGAATGAAACGAATCGGAGAATTCGGAGTAAAAAGTGTCATACGGGTACCACTCCGATCCGACAGCACAACCATCATAAACGAAGTACGCGACTTCCTGAAAATACACTCCGACATAACCCCACCGACACATAGAACCGCGGAGTGTGAACAATGCCGATGTAAGCAGACAGCTGTCCAATGATTCATCAGGTAATGATGCCTTTTATAGACAGCTGTCCGATGACTCATTATATGATGATGAATATAGCCAGCTGTCACATGACTCAGCAAGTTATGACTAGAATTTGGTTTACCCCATGGTAAAAGAAGGTAAGTTTCTCACCTATAAAAGAGAGGAAAAGGAGAGAGAAAAAGGGACTTGGAGAATCATCTATCAAGAAAAGCCCTTGACTCCACCATTTCCCTTCTATTTACCTATTTTGATAGTTGTTCTTATAGACAAATATATTCTAACAAAATCATCGGAGGGTCATCTTCGGGAACCCACCGTTGCGTGACTTGTAATTTGCAGGTATTCAGACCAGATTCCAGCCTTCCAATACCGATCAAATTTTATCAAGATCAGTTTGGTTCAGTTATCGGGAATCGAATTAGAAAAATTCTTATTCCAGATATTCGTATTAAAAATAGTGAAAGTCATAATGAATGATCAACATTAACAATCATACCAGTCGATCTGCAAAACACAATCCACACCTCAACAACAACCACAGTCAGGTTTGAAAGATCTTCCGGGCGAGAAGAGGCCTCAGGAACCTGATGTAACCATGATGTCCCCGCATGCAACCCCAGCAGCCGAAGAGATACGGCGTCTACAGACAGAGGTAGAGAGACTGCAGAAACGTCAGAAGCTAATGGATGACTGGATGCGTTTACAGCAAGAAGCACTTAATTTGGGTGAAACTTTGCCTCCGGTGAGTTTTCAAGCAGCACCTCCTGCCCATCAACCCATCGATTCCCGAATTGCTCAAAGTGCAAGACATGACCCACATGATATGATGAACGTGAATCCAGCACCGCATAAAATGAGAGGTGAAACCGTGAAACTGCCTCAAAGGAGTGAAGTAGGCGAATCCCAACATCCTGACCGTGGCAAGAGAAAACCACGAGCAAGGACGTTACCAGAATATTATCACAAGCAAAAGCAAAGTCCAATGGAAGACTATCAGGAGTCCTCCGTCGGAGGACCAAGACAGACGCCAAAGCAAGTTGCACGATCTAAACCAACAAAGAAGGGTACAGAAATGGTACGCAAGGCCTTCGAAATGGGACCCTTCGTAAGATGGATTAGGGACGTCCTCCCTAACTCCGCTTTGAACTTCCCAAAATTTGTGTTGTATACCAGGAGAACCAAACCCCAAGAACACATTTGCCGCTATAAATCATTAATGAGCCTGGTGACCGCCAACGAAGCGATTCTCTGTAAAGCTTTCCCCAGCACTCTCACCGACAAGGCGTTAACCTGGTACACTTCGCTCAAAGCCAACAGCATCGATTCCTGGCACACCTTGGAAAAGAGATTCTTGGATAAATTTAGCACTGCCGGCGAACTACCAAAGACCAGGGGAGATTTGACAAATGTTAAACAGAAGGATGATGAGCCCCTCCTAGAATATTTGGAGCGGTTCAAAAGAATCCACGACGAAATCGAAGGATTGAGTCAGGATACAGTGATTACTTGTTTCGAAGGCGGCTTGAAATCTCACGCCCTTAAAACGGAGTTCGGACTCTGACATCCTCGAACAATAGGAGAAATGTTCAAAACAGCTAAGCACGTGGCCTTGGCCATCGAGTTACTGGACAGGAAACACATCACTCCGAAAGATGTGATTGGTGTGGAAAAAGGAGAAAAACCCCGATTTGGGCAGCGGGCAGACACAACTAAAGGATCGTTTGGAAAAGGCAAAGCCTTCACTCCGATAGGCAGGCCGAACTCAAAACCCAACTTAACTCCGCAGGCAAGAAACCAAAATCCCAGGAATGAAAGGCCTTTCGGTTTAAACATTCCCGTTGAAAATGTGGTTGCGGTCTTGAAGGAGAGATAAAGGTGAGGAATCCGCCCCTGCTCAACCCACATACTGAAGGAATTCGAGACCAGAGCAGGTACTGTGACTTCCATCAAAGCCACGGTCACAGTACGGAGTACTGCTATCAGCTAAAAAAGATTATTGAATCTTTGAAGAAGAAAGGTTCATTGGCGGAGTTCATGAAGGAAGGACAGCCATCAACATTGATGAAAGGAAAAGAAAAAGTAATCGATGTTATCTTGAATGAAACTCCATCGATGTCCCAGTTGAAAAGGCAAATACATTTGTTGAAGGAATCGTACATCGCCCCAGCAAGCTTAGAGAAAGAGGATGTCATCTCCTTCACCAAGGCGGAATTGGCACCTACAATTGGGAAGAAATTGAACCCGATACTCTTGGATGTTTCGATAACTCATCCCAACTTTTAGCAATTCTTAGTGCGAAGAGCGCTGGTGGACACCGGAGCATCATCAAACATTTTGTATTACCAGTGTTTTCGAGACATGGGTTTAGGAGAGGAGATGTTGAGACCTACCTCCATGACCCTCGAAGGCTTCACCACTCACAAAGTGCAAACCAAGGGAATCATGATGCTGAACATCACCCTCGGAGTGGGAACCTCATGTCGAACAGAACAAGTTGAATTTTATGTTGTGGATGTTCAATCAGTCTACAACATCATTCTAGGCACTCCGGCCCAGGCAGCTTTCGACATGGTAATATCTGTTCCACATCAAAGAGTGAAATTTCCTACTTCGAAAGGTATCAGAGTGGAAATAAGTAACCCCAAAGGAATGCTTGATTACTTGATGAGAAGCAAGAAAGCAAGCACCGGACTGGAAGAGACCACATCACCGCTTCTGACGATCAATGAAGGAAATGAACCCTCGACTTCGACAAGCTTTCCTCAAGAAAGGATAGGTCTTTCACAAACACAAGAATATGAACAAGTTGTAGTCAACCCCCAATACCCTGAACAAACCATAAAGATTGGACGAAGTTTGCCAACAGAAGAGTCCGAGCAACTAAAAGAATTTTTGACGCAACATCAAGGTAACTTCGCTTGGTGCACATCTGACATGCCTGGAATAGAGTCAGATGTGGCGAAACACAGACTGAATGTTGATCCAACCTTCACTCCGATACGTCAAAAATTGCGAACGTTCAAGGACGATAAAGAAGCGGCAGTAGAAGAAGAAGTCAAGAAACTCCTCCTCGCCAACTTCATCCGAGAAATAGCTTATCCTTCCTGGTTAGCTAACGTCGTGATGGTAAAAAAGACTACAGGGAAATGGAGGATGTGTGTGGACTTCACCGACCTCAACAGAGCTTGTCCGAAGGATTGTTATCCACTCCCTAAGATAAGCACACTAGTGGATGCGACTTCGGGATACAAAACCCTCAGTTTTCTGGATGCTTTTTCGGGTTATCATCAGATAAGGATGAATGAAGCGGATCAGAGACATACTTCGTTTCAAGCAGCGGGAAAAACATTTTGTTATAACGTGATGCCATTCGGATTGAAGAATGCCGGAGCCACCTATCAAAGAATGATGGATAAAGTCTTTGAGAAACAAATTGGAAGGAATGTCGAAGTTTATGTAGACGATATGGTTGTCAAGACTCCGACAGGAAAATCTCACTTAGAAGACCTGAGTGAAACCTTCAATACATTGACAAAATACTGGTTGAAATTAAATCCAAACAAGTGCACATTCGGAGTGCACTCAGAAAAATTCCTCGGTTTCATGATGACTGAACGAGGAATCGAAGTAAACCCAGAGAAAATCAAAGCACTTGTCAACATGGTAGAACCACGATGCATCAAGGACGTGCAAAGATTGAACGGATGCATCACAGCACTTGGAAGATTCATCTCGAAGTCAGTAGAAAGGTGCCTTCCTTTTTTCAAAACTTTGAAGCAGGCAGCGAAGACGTTCACCTGGGACGCAGAGTGCAAGAAAGAATGGCAAAAACTGAAACAATACCTCCAGAATCCGCCACTACTGAGTTCGCCTGTAAAAGGCGAAGTTCTATACTTATATTTATCAGCTTGTAACTTGGCAGTAGCCTCTGTATTACTCCGAGAGGTTGCACATAAACAACTCCCGGTATATTACGTGAGCAAAATCTTAAACAGACCTGAGTCCAGGTACCCGAATATAGAGAAATTGGCCTATTCTTTGGTTGTCGCCGCACGAAAGTTACGAATCTATTTCAATGCCCACACGATCGAAGTATACACGAATGTACCACTCAAACAAATCTTCCACAAAATGGATCAATCCGGAAGAATGTTAAAGTGGTCGGTAGAATTATATGGCATGATATTAGATTCAAAACCCCGCACTGCAATCAAGGCACAAGCCCTAGCGGACTTCTTGGTAGAATCTGCTTTTTCAAAAGACACATGACTCGCAATAATCCCATCTCAAGGCCCGGTACCCGACAATCGATGGAATATTGGACCATGTACGTCGATGGGTCGGTTAATGTGCGAGGTGTGGGATTAGGTATAGTCATTAAGACCCGGGTGAAAGACAGACGGAATATAAAAGCATTCGACTCAATTATCCATGTCCAACAATCAGGCGGAGTACGAAGCTCTTATCCAAGGTTTGCTTGGGCAAGTAAAGTAGGAATAGTTTCACTCCGAATCTTCAGCGATTCTCAAGTCGTGGTTCACCAAGTAAATGCAAGCTCGCGCAGTTAACTCCGATAATTTGAAGCCGTATGCGGCCAAAGCACTCCAACTCAAGAGCGACTTCGATGACCTCCAGTTGGAAAAAATTGACCGGCAACAAAACCAGGAGGCCGATCAACTCGCCAGAGTAGCATCAGGAGATGTACCGAATGATCTGTCGATCGAAGTTGAAGTACACACTTCCCCCTCGATCCACCAGAATGATTCGATAATGGTCATCAACCTGACCAAAGAAACTTGGGTGGATCTCCTAAAAAATTATATTGAACAAGGAGCATTACCGGAAGACGCGAGTGAAGCAAAGAGAATCCGAAATCGGAGTGCACGGTATGTAATTCATGAAGGGATCCTTTACTGAAGATCCTTTACAAAACCTTTACTCCGATGTGTTCCTCCAAACATGGTACAATCTCTCCTTGAAGAAATACATGAAGGAACCTGTGGAGGACATCCGGGTGCAAGAGCTTTAGCCACTAGAGTCATCCATCAAGGTTATTATTGGCCGACACTTCAACAAGACTCACTCATTTTTGTCAAAAAATGCAAAACATGCCATATCTTCGGCAACATACCACGACTACCTTCTGTACTTCAAACACCGGTCACAACAACGTGGCCATTCGACATGTGGGGAATGGACCTAATGGGCAAGTTCCCAAAGTCGCGAAGCGGACATGAATACTTAGTCGTAGCCATCGACTACTTCTCTAAGTGGATTGAAGCCAAACCACTAACCAACCCGACAGAGAAAAATGTCATCGCTTTCTTCCACGACTCAGTCTTATGTCGATTCAGAGTACCAAGGGCGGTAGTGACAGATCATGGCACCCAGTTCTCAAACAGCTTCACCGCGGAGTGTGAAAGATTACATGTTCGACATTGGAAGTCTTTTGTAGCACATCCCCAGGGCAATGGTCAAGCTGAAGCCGCGAATAAATTGGTACTCCGAGCATTGAAGAGAAATCTTGAAGGCATATCCAAAAGGTGGGTTGACGAACTCCACCCCACACTGTGGTCAATACGCACTTCGACTCGAGGGCCAACTGGAGAAATACCGTTCTCTCTAGTCTATGGAAGTGAAGCCGTAGCACCAGCCGAAGTGGTCTTCCCCACACTTCGAGTCGCAGCATACAACCTCAATGACAACGTTCAGAATCGAGCTAGTGACTTAGACCTTCTGGATGAAAGACGCAAGATAGCTAGACTCCGAATGGTGGCATACAAAGAAAAGACTAAGATACACATGATAAAAAAGTAGTACTCCGACACTACATTGGCGATTGGGTACTTCGCAAAATCGAAGCACAGCCAGAGCGCTGAACTCCAATAAATTGACTCCGAATTGGGAAGGCCCATACAAGATACACGACGAAATAAAAAAAGGTACATATCGTCTGATCAATGAGGAAGGGATCTTACTCCCAACCCTTGGCACACCGATCACTTGAAGAAATACTTTATGTAATTTCAATCATCCTAACATGTTAACTCTATGACCTAGTAACAAAATTTGTTAAGGTTGAGTTATATATACATGTACATTACAATGTTACTCCGAAATTCATTCAATATAGACATTCGGATTTGTTAAAACTGAATTTAGCGATATTTTTTAGCTCATTCTACATTCATTAACATTGTTAAACAATAATAACGACCTTACCTCAATATCGAGAGTAGTAGAACGAAATCTTTAATGTTTATATAAGTTATCGGAGTAAAATGACTTGAAGAGTTTTCACATTCAATGTTAGTTGAAACCTTCAATATTCATATATATTCGCGAAGTGAAATAACTTGAAAGGTTTTCACATTCAATGTTAGTTGATACCTTCAATGATCGTATATTCGCGAAGTTAAATAACTTGAAAGGTTTTCACATTCAATGTTAGTTGATACCTTCAATGCTCGTATATTCGCGAAATGAAATGACTTGAAAGGTTTTCACATTCAATGTTAGTTGATACCTTCAATGCTCATATACATGCGAAGTAAGATGACTTGCAAAATCTCAACAGAAGTTTTCATTCATTAAAAGATTACAGCAAGTACAGTACATGCGTACGTTTCCAAAAAATTAAGGAGTTACTACCCTTAAGATTGAGGGTTCTCAGCAGAAGGCTCGGTCGGAGTAGGATCAACTTCAGTTGACTCCTTCTCTAACTCAGGAGCCCTCCCTATCTCCTTAACCAAATCTAAGAAATTTGGCGAAGTAAGAGCAGGAGGTTGCCAAACTCTTCCATGCTCCTGATCCTCTTCCCGAATTTCAACCAGCTCCACTTCAGTATAAGGCACAAAATCGCACCCACTTTTGAAGCGAGGATCAGTATAATTCCCTAAGTACACATGCACCATACGAGTCTTATCTGGTATGAACTCGTGGAAGTTGCGGAGTATATGTGCACATCCACGGTCGAAGAAGCTGAAGCTCTTCTCGAACAGCTCGTCATCATATTCCTTGGAGTCCTTGTACGTCTTAATGAGGTCAGCAGTATGCTCCGCAGACTCCAGATATTGTATCCTCTCCGTATCAGTCCGCTTGTCCGCCTCAGACTCCTTCAATTTTTCCTCCATCTCTCGAAGTCGGACTTTTAGATCTTCAATGGCGGATAGGCAGGATTTGAGCTCATCAGACTGCTTATCCTTCTCCTCTATCACCGAAGCCAAGTTCTCTTAAGCGGATTTCAGCTTAGCTTCAGACTGCTCCAATTCCGTCGACTTCAAAGACAACTGCTTCTGAAAGTTTGCACTCTTCCTCTCCGTGCTTATCAATAATGCCTTCGAAGCGTTAGCAGAAGAGGCCATGTTCCCCACGTGGTTGATATAAGCACAAGCCTGAGAACAAAATCGGAGTGAGTATATTTGACAATTATTTGCTGAAAAACAAACTTCGACAATTTTCAAATAAGAGAAATATACATACCTGAGAGAGAAAAGCGCCTATGTGGCCAAGGGAGTCCTCAATTCCAAAGGAATGGCTCTTGATATGGTCAAACGTGTCGGAGTCCAAAGCCCTAGACAGAACCGCTCCCCAAAAATACTTCCCTATGATCGAATCGGAAATCTTCAAGTTTCTCGATGGCGGAGTAGCTCTCTGAATGTCTTGGGACAGCTGGGAGAGTTCCCTTCGGTCCTTGGGCAACTTGAACCCCTCCTGGGTCCAACGGAAAGTAAGGGAGTGGTATGTAGATGAATCCCCTTGCCCTCTACTAGAACCAGCAGTCCGTGGAATAACAGCCAAGGTCTCCTCCTCCTCCTCTTCAACAACAGGAAGACGAGACTCTTGAGATGGCCGCTTGCGAGAAACATCCACCTCTGACTCCTCTGCACGCCTCTTACCCTAAGGACCAGAACCAACAGTCTTTCGTCGCTTCCCTCTATCGGTCCTGGTCACCAGAGAACCGGAAGCTTCTTCCTGAACGTCTGCAGGCGGAGTGTTAGTGACATCCTCCGATGAAGCTGGAGGAGCGGTCAAAGAGCTCTTCTCGACAGCCCGAGCCGGATTCAGAGTGGATTGCCTTATGTCCTTCTCCCTCGAATCCAGCGCGGCATTTCTACGTTTGGCGAAGCGGGAAGACATTTCTGTAAAAATAAAAATAAGACGGAGTCAGATAAAGACAAGATCACAAAAAAGGATCGAAGTAAATACACTTGGAATTTAACCTCTGTTTTTCCTAGGAAGACACACGGTACTCCGTGAGTCACTACACTCCGGACACTCCGTAGAAAATACCCTATTTGGATGAAGCCTCCACATTGGATATTCGCTACTGTCTTCCATCCCCAATTCTCTTCTACGGGCATCGACACTCATACCCCCTATTCCACAAAATTCCCTATTCGTCCTCTCTAACAACTCCTTAGTATGAAACACTTTGGTTTGTTCTTTGGGGTCGTCTCCCAACTCACTTGTGAAATAATCCAAGAATTTCCTATTGGAGTTGGAGTATTTCATCCTTCTCGATACCTTACTAAGGGAAAGAAGGGATTTACGTTTGGGATAGAATGGAAAACCCAGATTAGACTCGACGCAAACCCAGTTATCACGCTAAGAACTAATTTTGCTAGGGGCAGGCTCGAAAAGAGTGACCACATTTGGTCGTGGTCGGAGTGACAGGGTCAAGTTATTCATACGGAGCACCGAAAAGAATGTGCGGAGTAACGCATCAGAGATTTCGACTCCGATTCGCCTACACAAAATCGTCAGAGAGAAGAAATATCTAACTCCGTTAGGATGTACGTAGGCTAGTTGGGAACAGATGGTATGAAGGAAATCACAAAAAGCAGGATCGAGAGGTAAATTCACACCGCAAAGAAAATGCTCGAAAGGAATAGGAATAAAATAGTAGGTCATGGGAGGACATATGGGTAAATGAAACATCCTAAACCTAGACTCATCTATTTCTTCCCTCAACAGACCTGACCCCCACCGATTTGGTTCGCTCTCAAAGCATAATCCCCAGACAATTGTTTTTTGGTTTTGGGAACTGCCTCATAATCGTCAGAGCTACTGGTTTCACTCAGATTGCTAAGGCCCGGAACATCCCTGACGTTATAACCAGTCGAAGTCACTCCGGCATAGGTGGTTTTAGGAACATTAGAATCCAAAGGGACCGCTACCAGAATAGTTACGTTGGTCGAAGTTCAAGCAATAGTCGCTACTGGTACTCCCTCACTTCGTTTCCTCTTCCTACTCTCTACACTTTTTTCACTCGAAGTATCATGGCCTTCTTCGAACATCTTTTCAACCGAAGTAGATGTTGAATCACCAGACTCCACTTCGACAACCTCAGTAGACAGATTCATAGTGCTATCAGTACTCGACATGATGACCTGAGAACAAAATGACAAGGTTTAGCACTCCGCCTAAAACCTTTAAACCCTAAAAAACACTCTTCCTCAAAATCCGACCTAAACATATACCCAAAACCCTCCTTTTTCAAATTTCCAATCGATATCTCCCTCAGTATTTCAAAACAAATAAACCAAAAAAATACCAAGAACAGAGCCGACAAAGCTACAGTTCACCCAAAATCCAAACACACAAAACAAATGTTCGAATGCTGAAAATGATAAACAATTTTCCCCAATACCTTTTTGTTTAGATGATTACGGTGAAGATAAGACGGCATGTTCTTAACGCAACTCGTATACACGAAGAAGAAGAGGAAATTTGAAAGAAACAGAAACGCCTAGAAGATTTGCAGAAAATATGAAGAGGAAAAATTTTGCGGTATTTATAGAAGAGAGATGAGGCATTACATACACTAATCTGTAAGTAATGCTGGTATTATTTTAATAATATTTGAAATGTATTTGGGAAGCTTAATCGATTTCCCAATTTTTGGGATACTCGACCACGTAACCCATCACTTCCCCCTTTTCAAAAACCCTTTTATGACAAAAACGCCTCGATAAAAGGACCGTGATGATGAAAAATCCCTTCCCCTCCTGGCGGTCATTATTTTATTAATAAATTATATTACCCCCAAAAATTTTGAAATTTTCCGACTGTTAGAACCCCGATAACGGATCGAATTCTCTACTTTGAGATTAAGACAACTATGCCCGTTATCTCAATCTCGGGGGCCACTGAAAGGATTCGATAATATTCGAAGTACATTGAGTCGGAATGAAACGAATCGGAGAATTCGGAGTAAAAAGTGTCATACGGGTACCACTCCGATCCGACAGCACAACCATCATAACGAAGTACACAGTACGCCGCTTCCTGAAAATACACTCCGACATAATCCCACCGACACATAGAACCGCGGAGTGTGAACAATGCTGATGTAAGCAGACAGCTGTCCAATGATTCATCAGGTAATGATGCCTTTTATAGACAGCTGTCGATGACTCATCATATGATGATGAGTATAGCCAGCTGTCACATGACTCAGCAAGTTATGACTAGAATTTGGTTTACTACATGGTAAAAAAAGGCAAGTTTCTCACCTATAAAAGAGAGAAAAAGGGACTTGGAGAATCATCTATCAAGAAAAGCCCTTGACTCCACCATTTCCCTTCTATTTACCTATTTTTGATAGTTGTTCTTATAGACAAATATATTCTAACAAAATCATCGGAGGATCATCTTCGGAAACCCACCGTTGCGTGACTTGTAATTTACAGGTATTCAGACCAGATTCCAGCCTTCCAATACCGATCAAATTTTATCAAGATCAATATATATATATATATATATATATATATATATATAATGAGTTGAAAAATTCAAGCATTCCAAAGGAAAAAAAAAAGTGGTGGGTTAGATAAAAATCCAATTAAAAATATATTTGATTCCAATACAAAGTGATTTGGTCTTCCTGGTAGAATGGGAAGTGGGATTTATTCAAAGTCCGTCTAAAAAAAAACAAATTCAAGAATTCGTACACTTAAAATTTTGAAATATCTTTTATTAATTTTTTAAAATAATAAATAAGAGAGGAACAATTTTTAAGTGCATGAATTTTCAAGGTCAACCACTGCTTGTTAACAATCATTAGAGACTCAAAAGACTTCACCAAGAGTCAACATTGATGTCTTCTTGTGGCTGACTTACTATACAATATATATATATATATATATATATATTGTGTGTAAGTGACCCTCCAAAGACATACTACTATAGAGAGAGAAGATAGAGAGAGAGGAGAGAGAGAGAGAGAGTTAATTATGAAAAACATTTGCCTTCCCATACTACCACTTACTTGCATTCTTTTCTTCTTTTGGCAAATTCATGTTTCTAATGGAAGCACAACTTCAAACACAAGTACAATTAGATGCATTTTTAGTGAGAGAAAAGCCCTTCTCTCACTTCAAATGAACATTGTTGATAAATCAAATCGTTTGGCATCATGGATTGGAGAAGAATGTTGTGCATGGGAAGGAGTAAGTTGTAGCAAAAAACCAACCATGTTGTAAAGCTTGATCTAAGCAATAAATATCCGTTTGATCCGTACAAATATTCAAAGACATTGAATATTCCAAAAATTTTAGTCGTTCTTGTTGGAAGGTAAGATCAGTCCATCATACTCGACTTGAAACACTTGCATTACTTAGACATGAGTATGAATAACTTCTCAAACCAGACAAATTCCAACGTTTCTCGGATCTTTGAAAAGTTTAAGGTATCTAAATCTTTAAACTCGGGTTTTGAAGGGATTATTCCTAATCAATAGGAAACCTCTCTAGGTTAGAATTTCTCCATCTTGGAGATGGACCTCAAGGTGGAGAATTGGGAGTGATTTACATTGAGTAGTTCAAGTCTTTGGTGGATTACTAACTTAATCTCTAAAATATTTGGATTTATCTGGTGTGTATTTGGATAAGGTTGTAGATGGTTATTCCAATTAACAAGCTTTCTTCTTTAAGAGCACTAACATAGCAAGTTGTGAGTTAGGAAATATACCTATTCACTTCCTCCAAATGCTAATTTCACATTTCTTACATCCTTAAATCTCCAAGGAAATGGATTTAGTTCCTTGATTCCACCATGGTTATTGAACATGACTTTTCTTGAAATCTACATCTTGATGGAAACTATTTCCATGGTTCCATCCCTGATTTGCTTCATATTACCTTCTTTAACTTTTCTTGATCTTTCATCAAAACAGCTTCACAAATTCATTGCCAAATTCCTTGTGCAATATGAGTAATTTAGAGAGTTTGTATTTGAGATTTAATCATTTGCCAAATTCCTTGGACCGCGAGATCATTCGCGCTTCGCCTCCCCTGGGTGAACCTTCCTTTGTCCGATCGTATGTCCGGGAGGTACTTCGGGAAGACGGTTCTTCACCGGGCCATGGACTCTGACTTGGCTCAAAAGCTTGGGGAGTCTCCCATGAGTCCGGAGATAACGGTCGGGCACATCGGGGCTGGTCTGTCTCAGGTAATTCATCAAACCGAAGTGTGGGTACTTTTTTTTTTTTTTTTCTGGTTCACTCCTTTATCGTTTGTTTCTCAGGTCTCTACCTTCATCGCCCATCTCTCCAGGCATGCTTCTGAGGATTCGACCTCGCGGGCTGAGCTGGAAGCCCTGGAGAAGAAGCATGAGGAGCTGGAGAACCAGCTCTCCGCCAAGGACGCAACATTGGTTTCCACAGAGAGCAAACTCCGCTCAACTGAGGAGAACGTTGCCATGGTGGTTGCGGAGAAGGACAAGCAGTCCTCTAGCATGTCTATCCTTCAACGGGCTCATGAGGATCTGAAGGTCAAACTTCGTGACTTCGACTTGAAGCTGAAGGAGGAGAGCTCGAAGCGGCGAGCTGCAGAGACAAGGGTGGCCTTTTTGGAGTCGGCGGAGTACACTACTCAAGTGGTGGATGAGTTCCGCAACTCCGAGAAGTGTGAGGAGGAAGTGTATGGGCTGGCGAGCGGATTTTACGACAGAGGATGCGCCCATGCACTTCGCTGTCTACACCACCTTGTCCCTGACAAGGCGTTGCTGTGCAGGATTTTTAAGGGCTCCTATGACAACCCCGAATTTAGGAGCGGATGCGACTTCGTCCCGTTCACTGATAATGAACTGGCGGAGATCGCTGAAGGCGATGCAAAGGAGGGAAGGCATTGGAGTCCGCCTGCACCAGTCCATCCAAACTTGGACGAGCTGTGTCTCCAGCTGCGGAGAGAGGCTGAGGGGGCCGAAGTCGTCGGGGCCGATGTTGCTCCAGTCAGATATGTTGCTCCAGACGACGTTGCTGCGGCCGATACAGAGATAGCTGTGGAAAGAGAGCCCGAAGTGGGGGATCAGGCTATAATTGTTGTAGAGGTTCCGGCCGAAGTGGCTCCCCCTTCGGCCGAAGATCCCCCCACTGTATAAATTCTTCTTTTTTATTTTTTTGTAAATTTTTGTAAGTTAATGAAGTTCGCCATCTTTATCTTCTTCTTACTTCGAACTTTTATTTACGCATATTGCACTTCGCCCAGTAAGCTAAGAAAATTTGAACTTCTTGAACTTATAATAATAAGCAATGATAACAAAATTGAAACCATAAACTTCAAGTGCAATGACTCCGAAAGACAAAATTGAAACCATGGTCTTCGAGTGTAATGACTCTGAAAAACTTAAATAACTTGAAATCATGATCCTGAATAACTGTAATAACTTCGAAGAACCTTAATAACTTGAAAACCTTAACTGGAAAGTGTGTGGACTCCGAAAGCTATAAATAACTTGAAAACCAAAACTTCAAGTGTGGGGACTCCGAAAGCTTTAACGATAAATACTTTGAGGACCTCGCCGGGGACCTAGCTCGTAACTGGTTGCGGCGGAGTACTTATTGAATGTGGTCTTGACTCCGCCAGAATATCTCAGACGAAATATTTCTTCAAGTGGTTGGCGTGCCAGGGATTGGGAAGTACTGTTCCTTCTTGATCCATGAGGTGAAATGTTCCCCGGCGGACTTCGTCTTTGATCAAGTATGTGCCTTCCCAGTTCGGAGTGAGTTTGTTCGCTGTGATGGCTCTTGCAGTTCCCTCGATTTTTTGGAGTACCCAGTCTCCGACTCCCAGTGGCCTGTTGACCAGATTTTTATCGTGGGTGAGTTTAGTTGCCAACTTGAACTTGTCTGCTCTTAGGCGGGCAATTATTCGCTTTTCTTCTAGTAAGTCCAGGTCTAAACAACGTTGGCGTTTATTACTCTCTTCGTCATATGTAGAGATTCTGTATGATGGGAGTGCGAGTTCGGCTGGTAAGACTGCCTCTGAGAAGTCCGCACTGCCCATAATGCGACTGGGAGTTCGTCGACCCATTTGTTGGACTTCCCCTCTAGATTTTTTCTTAGTGCGGTAAGGATCAATTTGTTGGCTGCTTCAGCCTGTCCGTTTCCTTGCGGGTGTGCGACAGATGACTTCCAGTGTTTGATCCCTAGGCGGGCTCACTCCGCCGTAAATTTAGTGGCGAATTGAGTGCCGTAATCAGACACGATGGCCTGTGGCACTCCGTACCGGCACAGGACGAAGTCGCGGAGGAAGTTGAGCGTGTTCTCTTCCGTGGGGGCAACCAGTGGCTTCGCTTCGATCCATTTGGAGAAGTAGTCGACGGCCACGATCAAGTATTCGTGATGTCCACGGGCTTTGGGAAATTTGCCCATAAGGTCGATTCCCCACATATCGAAGGGCCAAGCTGCCAGTACAGGGGTTTATGGAACTGATGGCAGGCGGGGGACGTTGCCGAACTTTTGGCAAGTGTCACAGTGTTTCACGTAGTCCTCTGCATCCCTTCGTAGTGTCGTCCAATAATAACCCTGGTTGATCACCTTTTCTGCCAATGGTCTCAATCCGGGGTGTCCACCGCAGATTCCCTCATGTAATTCCTCCAGAATTGTCTGGGTGAGGTCGGGCGGTACACAGCGGAGAAGCGGCTTGGAGAAGGAGCGTCGGTACCGGATATCATTGAGCACAGTGTATCGGGCCGCGTGCTGGCGGATTTGCCTGGCTTTGGCCTTGTCTGCTGGCAAGATGTCTGAGGATATGAAGTTCTTCAGTTCGTCGATCCATGTGGGGGAGTCAAGTGTCGAAGTCAGGATCAGCGAGATATGTTCTGGAGTGGTGATTCGAACTATCTGGACATCGAGGTCATTGGGGGCTTCGCCAGACGCTATTTTAGCCAGTTTATCTGCCACTTCGTTGTGATTGCGGTCTATTTTGGTAAGTGCGAAGTGCCGAAACTGAGTGGCCAGCTGGGACACCCTTTCCGCGTAGACCTTTAGGTTGTCGGAGTTGACCGCGAACTCATTGTTGACATGTCCCACCACAACTTGGGAGTCGCTGAAAACTTCGAGCGTCTCACTCCCGAATCCAAAGCCCATTGCATCCCGATAACCAAGGCCTTGTACTCCGCTTGGTTGTTAGACAGGGGGTAGTCGAGGCGGACGCAGTAGACTTCCTTGTGTTGACCGAAGGGGGATTCAATAGTGGCCCCTACTCCGACTCCATTTGCGTTCACGGCTCCGTCAACCATCATTGTCCACACCTCGTCTGCCGGGAGTACGGGGGGCATTTCTTCGTCGGGGGCGACTTCGGAGAACGATAATTATGCCAGAAAATCCGAGAGGGCTTAGGCCTTGATCGTAGCTCGGGGTGCGAAGGTGAGGTCCAAACCGCATACTTCGATGGACCATCGAAGCATCCTTCCCGACTGATCCAGCTTGTGAAAGATCTGTTTCAGGGGATGGTTGGTGTATACTACTACGGAGTGGGACTCGAAGTACGCCCGAAGTTTCCGCGTAGTGATGACCAAGGCGTAAGCTAGTTTCTCGATGTATGTGTAGCGTACTTCGGTATCCCGTAGTACTCTGCTGACGAAGTATACGGGAAGCTGTTGGCCGTTCGTCTCCCGAATTAAAGCGGCTGCAATTGCCTGTTGTGCAGCTGATTAGTACAAGTACAGGACTTCACCCGGAGTGGGGGCACTCAGCAATGGCGGGTTCGCCAGGTATCTCATTAGATCCTCCCAAGCCTTTGTGCATTCTTCGTCCCACCGAAAAGTCTTTCCGGTGATCTTTAAGGTCTTGAAGAATGGCATGCACCTCTCAGCGGACTTCGACACGAACCTTCCCAGAGCGGCTATGCAACCATTGAGGCGTTGTATGTCTTTAACACACCGGGGCTCGACCAGGTTTCGTATTACCTCTATCTTTCGGGGGTTAGCTTCGATCCCCGGTTCGGACATCATAAAGCCGAGGAATTTCCCTGACTTCACCCCGAACGTGCATTTTGCCGGGTTAAGCTTGAGTCCGTACTCCGAAAGCGTGCCGAATGTTTCGTTCAGATCGTCTAAGTGGGAGTGACCCCGTTTGGTCTTGACGACCATGTCATCTACGTAAGTTTCGACGTTCCGGCCTATGTAACTTCGCAGGATTTTTTTCATCATTCTTTGGTAAGTGGCACCTGCATTCTTCAGCCCGAACGACATCATGTTGTAACAATAGATAGCTCCTGCGGCTTGGAAGGATGTGTGGATTTGATCCTCTGGTCTCATCCGAATTTGATGATAGCCGAAAAAAGCGTCCATGAAACTGAGGAACTCGAATCCCGAAGTGGAGTCCACAAGGGCATCGATGCGAGGTAGCGGGTAACAGTCCTTCGGGTAGGCTTTGTTCAAGTCCGTGTAATCCACACACATTCTCCACTTCCCGCTGGCTTTCTTGACCATTACTACGTTGGCGAGCCACGAGGGGTATTCGACCTCGCGGATGAACTTCGACTTTAGCAGCTTCTGCACTTCGGCTTGCATTCCTTGGAGTTTCTCCTCCCCAAATTGTCTAGGCTTTTGCTTCACTGGTTTGAACATGGGGTCGATGTTAAGCCTATGTTCTGCTATGTCGGGGGAGATCCCTGGCATGTCTTGTGTGCTCCAGGTGAAGTTGTCGAGGTGAGTGGAGAGGAAGCGGGTCGTCTCCTCCTTCATCGACGGTGGCATCTCGCTCCCGATTTGGACCTTTTGGTCGGGGTAGTCGGGGTGTATGGCCACCTCATCGAACTCTTTTACTCCGGGAGTATTTGTATCCGGTAAGGGTGGTGCCTGAGTAAGGGCGGTGATTTCCACGTGCTCTCTGGTCGTTATAACTGATCCGACCGTTGCCAGCGGTGGATCGGTTTCAGAGTGCTGTCGGGACTTCACCATGTAGGCGAGCAAACTTCTGGGGCTGCTTTTGACGTACCCCACTCTGCCACGGGTGGCAAACCGGACTTGCTGATGTGACGTGGAGATAACGAGTTCGAAAGCAGTGTGCGTCGAAGTCCCGAGAATGGCGTTGTAGGGGGAGTCGATGTCCACTGCGTAGAACTTGATCTCCTCTTCGCGTGTGCAGGTGCCGGAGCCAAGAGTGACTTTAATCTTAACAGTTCCCTTGACATTGATCTTATGAGCGGTGAAGCCTTCCAGGATTGTATTGCTGGGTTTCAGGTGACTTTCATTCATCCCCATCTCCTTAAAACACTTGTGATACAAGATGTTTTTGGTGGCTCCGGTGTCAATCAGTACTCTCCTGACTCGACATTTGTCGACTCCCTGTCTGGTCATGCCTACTTCGAGAACGATGGGGGTGATACGGGCTTCTTTGTTCAACTCGAGGTCTTGGTCGGAGAAGATGATCGGCTCATGTGGGAATACGCCGAAGTGAGACTCCGGAGAAGGCTTACTCAAGTTGTAGATTTTCCGCTTTATCTTTTTGATGGAGTCATACCGAGGAGTTATGACTTCGATTACTCGGTCGGGCCTTCCCTCGGGCTGTTTGTCCGGCTCACGGCCCTTCTGCTGCCCTTCTCGGGCTAGCCTTTTAATCATCTTCTTGAACTGGTAACAGTCCTCGGTGGAGTGCCCGTAGTCTTGGTGGAAGCCGCAGAACTTTGCCTTGTCACGGGCAGATCGGCCGGAGGTCCGCGCCAACGCGGGCTCTCTCCTTCCGAGCTTCTCCCTGACGGTGGTAATGAGGTGTTCTTTGGACTTTGTCGGAGCGGCAGCTTCGGTTCTTCACGTCCAATTTTTGCCCTGCCGGCCTTGGGGGGATGCTTCTCTATGCCTTTCTTTTCTCCGGTAGTACGACCCCAGAGAGCTCCCTTCGGCGAGGGCAACCTTCCGGGCTACGTTGAACACTTCGCCGATGGTCTAGGGTTTGCGGAGTTGTAGCTCCGTATACAGTATTTTCGATCGGAAGCCACTCTCGAAGTAGGTGATGGCGGTGTCCTGGGTAATTCTGTCGATCTGGTCGTGTACCTTCTTGAAACGCTCTAGGTACTTGAGCAGGGTTTCATCATCCCTTTGCTTGACATTGGCGAGGTCGCCCCTAGTCTTGGGGATTATCCCCGCTGTACTGAATTTATCCACAAAGGCTTTTTCGAGCATCTGCCAGGACTCAATTGAGCCTGGTTTCAAAGAGGAGTACCAGGCCATGGCTCTGTCACCCAGAGTGCCGGGGAAGACTTTGCATAGTATCGCTTCATCAGTCGTCACGAGGTCCATGGATGATCTGTATCTGGTAATGTGCTCTTCGGGCTTGCTTTGACCATTATATTGGACGAATGTGGGGATTTTCAGTTGCGGATCTGGTATAGTGCGGTGGATCCACTCCGCAAAAGGTCCAGCATAGGCTGATCGGTTTTTCTTCGGCCCATCCTTCCGGGTTGGCTCCGAACTTCATTCCCGTCGATCCCGCTTCGACCGGTGTCCGTTGCGCCGTCGCTTTTCTCTGTTCGGCTGGCTGGACGGCTGGCTCTCCCCCACTTCGCTCGTGGCGCGAAGTGGTTTTGTATTTTGGCCCCTGGTCTGTCGGCTCGCGCCGTTCCTAGATCACGGAGGTCGGCTCTCGGCGGGATATCGGTCGTCGTCGGAGGAGTGAGGAGGCGAAAGGCCTTGGCAACGGTACGCAGCGCGGAGTTGTTTCCATTGTTCCGAAAGATCACGCTCTGCTCGGAGTCGCTCAATTTCCTTTCGCAGGTCCTCGACTTCCTCATCCCGTCCGTTATCCGTAGTCTGTTTTCCATTGAGGTGCTCGCGTAAGTCAGGCGATTTAAGGGGTGAGCCGCGGGGGCCTAGGCGTTCCACGATTGATCGTGGTTGTGGCCGGTCGGGGACGGAGGATTGAGCCGCGCGAAGAGTCTCATGGTGAGACATGGGGATCGTGGTGTCAAGGCGGCCCCTCCATTCACTTGATCATTGTGACATTCTGAGTTTCAGAAACTGGAGTGTAAGATGTTTTACGTTTCCCAATAACGGAACCAAACTGATTCGTCAAAAAATGGTCTGATGCCACGTGTCGAGGAACCGGCGTCGTTTGATGGTCTCTCTCTACAAAGTACCCGAATCTTGGTTGTCTGTGTGTCGTAGAAGGACCGTCGTCTTGCTATGTTAGGCCTGCAAAACAGTAAGGTCTATCCGGAGGGTGGAAGGTCTCCGGTAGAACTCTCCGATGCTTAAGTCAGTGATTTGACCGTAAGATGGATAAGTAGAGAGAGATGAGTAGTGTAATCTGGCCTTACCCTCGTTACTTGTACGGGGGTGGTATTTATAGGGATTTAGCCACCCTTGTCAAGTAGCTTGAGTGATTTGTTAGTGAAATCTGATGGTTACCGGATTTTGTGGGAAAGATATGAGATCCCCCTTTTTAGTAGGTTGTTAGGGGAATCTTTGACCGTGATCCTTTGTGGAGTCAAACGTTGACCATCAGAAATGCGGTTGATCAGTGAGTTTGATCAAAGTGGATGAAGTGTAGTGACTTCGGCACGAGGCGAGGCGGAGTGGCCTCGACATCCTTGGTAGAGTCGGATGTGTCAGGGAAGTGGGGCATGTCAAGCAATGCCAGGTGGCGGACACGTATGCTCGGTGAGTCCCGTGTACTTAGTGTCATTTGCGTTGTCAGCGTGAGGGTATTTTCATACCTCTCGATATATATATTATTATATAATTTTTCTTTCTTCTTCTATATTTCTCGTACATACTTTTTTTTTTATTATAATTCCAAGATTTCAACAACTTTAAATATGACCTTTTTATATATATATAATTATTATTAGCCTCATTTATGAATTAATAGCGTCTTGAATTTTGTATAATGGTGTTTATTCCTTGAAAAATAAATTATTAGTCACAAATCGGATAAAGAGAGAAAAAGAAATAAAATATCTCCATCCTTTCACAAATCCCGCATCGGATAAAGAAAGAAAAAGAAATAAAATATCTCCATCCTTTCACAAATCCCACATCTGATAAAGAAAGAAAAAGAAATAAAATTTCTCCTATAAAATTGGATAACTTGTTAAGATTATGTGTATTATTATCTCTTGCTTTGTATTTGGCAGATGGAAGAGATTGGCAACTCGTCATTTGCTCATGAAACTTTTAGCGTGGAGCAATTAAGTACTGAGATGGAACGATTATTTACTCAGATTCAAAATCTTCAAAGTTCAGAAAATATGGAGCAATTAAATACTCAGATGGAACGATTACGTACTCAGATTCAAAATCTTGGAAATAAAGAAGACAAGTTACGACAACTTGAACATAAATTGGCTATAGCCAATGATACGGTGAAAGAATATTGGAGGTACATAAATTTTCAAGAAGAAAGATCAGAGCAACTTAGTCGTGAAGTTTTACAACTCCATCGCGAATTTTTGCAACACCGTCGCCAACTTTTGCAACTCCGTCGCGAACTGGCAAGTCTACGCAATCCAAGAAGTGATCAGGAGCAGTGACAATTTCTTCAAAAACTTTTTTCTCTTTGGTTCTTTGAATTCTATTTTTCAATAACAGTTTCAGGAATTCCTTTTGAATCTTAATTCAAAACAAAAATTGTTCATATTCTTAATTCATCTAAAATTTTGAGTCATTTTATGTTCAAAAAATGGTAACCGATAAATCATACAAAAATTACACAATTATATGCTATGTATTTTAATTGCAGTTTTGATTTTAGATAAACATTTAAGAAATAGATAATTTTGTTTTTCTAATATTTTTTATAAGTAGTTTATTATAAACTAAACTAATACAATATTATTATTATTATTATTTTAAAAAAGCCAATATATATATATATATATTGAGAGGTATGAAAATACCTTCACGCTGACAAGGCAAGTACACTAAGCATACGGGACCCACCAAACACACATGTCAGTCCAGCTGGCATGACATGGCAGCTCCCACTTCGCCATACACCAAGCTGGACCGTGGGCTGCATGGGCACTCCGACTTGCCACGTGCCGAAGTCACTACACTTCAGTACTAAATCATTACTAAGATCCGGTAACCATAAGATCTCATTACTAAATCACCCTGGCTACCTAACAAAGGTGACTAAACTCCTATAAATACCACCCCCGTACAGGTAACGAGGGTAAGGCCAGATCATTCCACTAATATCTCTCTAAATTGCCCAACTCACAGTCACACCACTGACTTCTCACACAGTCACGTCACTGACTTAATCATCGGAGGGTTTACCGGAGACCTTCCACCCTCCGGTTAAACTTCACTGTTTTGCAGGCTTAACGTTGCAAGACGACGAACCTTCTACAATACACATACAACCAAAATTCACAACCAAGAGACGGGTATATTTCGGAGGGAGATCATCAAACGACGACGGACCACTGACACGTGGCATCAGACCATTTTTTGATGAATCAGTTTGGTTCCGTTACCGGGAACGTAAATCATTTTACATTCTTCTTTCTGAAACTCAGGATGTCACGACATTCGAGTGAACGGAGGAGCTGCCCTGACACCACTGTCCCCACGTCTCGCCACGAGACCCTGCGCGTGGCTCAATCCTCCGTCCCTGACCGACCACAGCCGCGATCAGTTGTGGAACGCTTAGGCCCACGCAGCTCACCTCGCAGATTGCCGGACCTGCGCGAACACCTCAATGGGAAGAGGGCTATGGAAGATAACGGATTGGCCGAGGAAGTCGAGGACTTACGAAAGGAGCTTGATCGAATCCGAGCGGAGCGTGACCTCTCGAAGCAATGGAGACAACTCCGCGCTGCGTATCAGCGTCGAGGCCTCTCGCCTCCTCACTCCTCCGACGACGACCAAGATCCCGCGGAGAGCCGACTCCCACGGTCTCGGAACGACGCTAGTCGGCGGACTAGGGGCCCGACCACCAAGCCACTTGCGCTGTGAGTGAAGTCGGGGAGAGTCAGCCGTCTAGCCAACCGAGCAAGGAAAAGAAATGCCGTAACGGCCACAGGTCGAAGCGGGACCGACGGGAACGAAGTCCGGAGCCAACACGCAAGGACGAACCGAAGAAGAACAAAGCAACTTATGCCGGACCCTTCGCGGAGTGGATCCACCGCACTATGGCAGACCCACAACTAAAGCTCCCCACGTTTTCCCAGTATACCGGTCAAAGCAAACCCGAAGAGCACATTACCAGATACAGATCTTCCATGGACCTCGTAACAACTGACGAGGCGATACTGTGCAAAGCTTTCCCCAGTACCCTGGGGGAAAGAGCCATGAGCTGGTATTCTGCCCTGAAGCCAGGCTCAATAGAATCCTGGAAGATGCTCGAAAAGGCCAATGTAGACAAATTTAGTACAGCGGGAATAATCCCCAAGACCAGTAGCGACCTCGCCAACGTCAAATAAAGGGATGATGAAACTCTGCTCGAGTACCTGGAACGCTTCAAAAAGGTGCACGAACAGATCGACGGCATTTCCCAAGACACTGCCATCATCTGCTTCGAGAGCGGCTTCCGGTCAAAACCACTGTACACAGAGCTCCAACTCCGCAAGCCAGACACCATCGGCGAAGTGTTCAATGTCGCCCGGAAGGTTGCTCTCGCCGAAAGGAATTCCACGGAGTCATATTATCAGAAAAAGGAAAAACATAGAGAATCGTCCCCCTAAGGCCGCCGAGGCAAGAACAGGACACGGAAAACCGAAGCCGCCGCTCTAGCGAAGTCGAAGGAACACCTCATCGCTGCCGTCAGGGAGAAGCTTGGAGGAAGGGAGCCCCCGTCGACGCGAAACTTTGGCAAATCCGCCTGGGACAAGACGAAGTTCTATGGTTTCCACCATGACTACGGACACTCCACCGAAGACTGTTACCAGTTCAAAAAGCTGGTCGAAAAACTAGCACGAGAAGGGCAGCAGAAGGACCGCGAGCCGGACAAACCGGCCGGGGGAAGGCCCGACCGAGTGATCGAAGTCATAACTCCTCGGTACGAATCCATCAGAAAGATAAAAAGGAAAATTTATAATTTGAGTAAGCCTTCCCCGGAGTTGATCGTAAACGCTTTCCCACATGAACCGATCACCTTCTTTGACCAAGACCTCGAGCTGAACGAAGAGGCCCGCGTCTCTCCCATCATCATCGAAGTTGGCATGGCAAGACAAGGAATCGACAGATGCCGAGTCAAGAGAGTACTGATCAACACCGGAGCCACCAAAAACATGCTCTATCACAAGTGTTTTAAAGAAATGGGGATGAATGACAGCCACCTGAAACCCAGCAATACGGTCCTCGAAGGTTTCACTGCGCATAAAATTAACGTCAAAGGAACTGTCAAGGTCAAAGTCACGCTTGGCTCCGACATCTGCACCCGCGAAGAGGAGGTTAAGTTCTACGTAGTAGACATCGACTCCCCTTACAACGCCATCCTTGGAACTCCGGCGCACGCCGCTTTCGAACTCGTCATCTCCACATCACACCAGCAAGTCGGATTCGCCACACGCAGCGGAGTGGGGTACGTCAAAAGCAGCCCCAGGAGCCTACTCGCCTACTTGGTGAAGTCCCGACAGAACTCTGAACTTGAGCCTCCACCGGCAACGGTTGGGTCAGTCCTAACAACCGGAGAGCATGCGGAAGCCGCCGCCCCCGATCCACTAACACCCCTACCAGATACAAACGCTCCCAGGGTAAAGGAGTTCGACGAAGTCGCCATACACCCTGACTATCCTGACCAAAAGGTTCAGATCGGGAGCGAGATGCCGCAGTCGATGAAAGAGGAGATGACCTACTTCCTCTCCACCCACCTCAACAACTTCGCCTGGAGCACGCAAGACATGCCAGGGATCTCTCCCGACATCGCCGAACGCAGGCTCAACATCGACCCCACGTTCAAACCGGTCAGGCAGAAGCCAAGGCAATTCGGAGATGACAAAAAGGAGGGAATACAGTCCGAAGTCCAAAAACTCATGGACTCGAAATTTATCCGCGAAGTCGAGTACCCTACGTGGCTCGCTAACGTAGTGATGGTTAAGAAGGCCAACGGGAAGTGGAGAATGTGTGTGGACTACACTGATTTGAACAAGGCTTGCCCAAAAGATTGTTATCCGCTACCTCGCATAGATGCCCTCGTGGACTCCACCTCAGGATACGAGTTCCTCAGCTTCATGGATGCATTTTCCGGCTATCACCAAATCCGGATGAAACCGGAGGACCAAATCCACACATCCTTCCGAGCCACCGAAGCCATCTACTGTTACAACATGATGCCGTTCGGATTAAAGAATGTGGGAGCCACCTACCAAAGGATGATGAACAAGATCATGCGAAGTCACATAGGCCGGAATATCGAGACCTATGTGGATGATATGGTCATTAAGACCAAACGAGGCCATTCTCACCTAGATGATCTCAGCGAGACGTTCGCCACCCTCTCCGAGTATGGACTCAAGCTTAACCCAGCGAAGTGCACGTTTGGAGTAAAATTCAGAAAATTCCTCAGATTTATGACGTCCGAATGAGGAATCGAAGCTAATCCCCGAAAAATAGAGGCAATACGAAACCTGGCCGAACCTCGGTGTGTTAAGGATATACAACGCCTCAACGGCTGCATAGCGGCTCTGGGAAGGTTTGTGTCAAAGTCCGCTGAAAGATGTTTGCCATTCTTCAAAGCTTTGAAAACCGCCGGAAAGGCTTTCCGATGGGATGAAGAATGCACAAAGGCTTGGAAAATTTTGATGAACTGCCTGGCAGACCCTCCACTGCTGAGTGCTCCCACACCAGGCGAGGTCCTGTACTTATATATATCGGCCGCACAACAAGCCATCGCGCCAGCCCTGATCCGGGAGACTAATTGCCAACAGCTTCCTGTATACTTTGTCAGCCGAGTGCTGAGGGATGCCGAAGTACACTACACGTACATCGAGAAATTGGCTTACGCCTTGGTCATCACTACACGAAAACTCCGGGCATACTTCGAGTCCCACTCCGTGGTAGTATACACCAACCATCCCTTGAAACAAATCTTTCACAAGCTAGACCAATCAGGAAGGATGCTCCGATGGTCCATCGAAGTGTGCGGCATGGACCTCACGTTTGCGCCCCGCGCTGCGATCAAGGCCCAGGCCCTCTCAGACTTCTTGGTCGAGTTATCATTCTCTGAGGCCATCGCCGATGAAGAAACACCCCTCGCACCCCCCGCTGACGAAGTGTGGACAATGATGGTGGACGGAGCAGTAAACGCAAGCGGAATCGGAGTAGGGGCCACCATTAAATCCCCCTCCGGGAAACACAATGAAGTCCGATGCGTCCGACTCAACTACCCCTTATCCAACAACCAGGCGGAGTACGAAGCCTTAATCATAGGGATACAATGGGCCCTGGACTCGGGAATCAAATCATTAAAAATATTCAGCGACTCCCAAGTTGTGGTCGGACAGGTCAATAACGAATTCGCGGTCAACTCCGACAACCTCAAAGCCTATGCAGAAAAAGTACCTCAGTTGGCCGCCCAGTTTCGGTACTTCGTCCTTAACAAGATTGACCGCAACAACAACGAAGTGGCTGATAAACTAGCAAAGATAGCATCTGGCGAGACCCCCAACGACCTCGACGTCCAGATAATTCAAATCTCCACCCCAGAGCATATCGCCGATTCTAACTCCGGCACCCGACTCCCCCACATGGATAGACGAGCTGAAGAACTTTATAACTTCAGACATCCTACCAGCGGACAAGGCCAAAGCCAGACAAGTTCGCCAGCGTGCGGCCCGATATACTGTGCTCAATGATATCCTATACCGACGCTCCTTCTCCAAGCAGCTTCTCCGCTGTGTACCACCCGACCTCACTCAGACAATCCTGGAGGAGTTACATGAGGGTATCTGCGGTGGACACCCCGGATCGAGGCCCTTGGCGGAAAAGGTGATAAATCAGGGATATTATTGGACGACACTACGGAGGGATGCAGCGAACTACGTGAAATACTGTGATACGTGCCAAAAGTTCAGCAGTGTACCCCATCTTCCACCAGTGCCGCAGACCCCTGTGCTGGCCGCTTGGCCCTTCGATATGTGGGGAATCGACCTCATGGGCAAGTTCCCCAAATCGCGCGGACACCGCGAATACTTGATCGTGGTCGTCGACTACTTCTCCAAATGGATCGAAGCAAAGCCACTGGCCGCCCCAATGGAGGAGAACACGCTCAACTTCCTCCACGACTTCGTCCTTTGCCGATACGGAGTTCCCCGGGCCATCATCTCTGACCACGGTACTCAGTTCGCCACCAAGTTCACGGCGGAGTGCAACCGCCTAGGGATCAAACACTGGAAGTCATCCGTTGCACACCCGCAAGGAAACGGACAAGCTGAAGCCGCCAACAAATTGATTCTCACCGCACTGAGAAAAAATCTAGAAGGAAAGTCCAACAAATGGGTCGACGAACTCCCAACTGCACTATGGGCAGTACGGACTTCGGCTAGGGGGGCCTATAGGAGAAACAGCATACGCCCTGGTCTACGGTTCAGAGGCAGTCTCACCAGCCGAACTCACACTCCCATCATACAGGATCTCTGTGTATGACGAAGAAAGCAATAAACGCCAACGCCGATTAGACCTGGACTTATTAGAAGAAAAGTGAATAACCGCCCGACTAAGAGCAGACAAGTTCAAGTTGGCAACCAAACACACGCATGACAAAATTTTGGTCAATAGACCACTCGGAGTCGGAGATTGGGTACTCCGTAAAATAGAGGGAACAACAAGGTATATCACAGCAAACAAACTCACTCCGAACTGGGAAGGCCCATACCTGATCAAAGACGAAGTCCGCCGGGGAACATTCTGCCTCATGGACCAAGAAGGAACGATACTTCCCAGACCATGGCATGCTAATCATTTGAAGAAATACTTCGTCTGAGACGAAGTCGAGGCTACATTGAATAAACGCCCCGCCGCGACCAGTTTCGAGATAGGTCCCGGGCGAGGTCCTCAAAGATATTTCTCATTATAGTTATGACTTTCCAACCAAACAGCAATCTTCGAAGTCACCACAATTGTTCGAGACAACCCTTCGGAGTTATTTGATAATAAGGTTTCCGGATTATAACCATTGCAACTTCGGGATCATCACACTTATTCAAGACATGGTTCCAAGTTACGAGGATTTTATCAGTAGTCATGATCCTTCGAAGTTATTATTATTCATGATCTTTCGAAGTTATCATCACTTATTCAAGACTTTATAAATTCAAATTTTATTAACTTATTAGATGAAGTACAATGAATAAAAGTTCGAAGTAAGAGGACAAAATTTCGAAGTTCATTAACTTACGGAAAATTTTACAAAAAGATAAAATATTTATACATCCAGGGGATCTTCGACCGAATGGGGAGCAACTTCAGCCGAAGAGGGAGCCACTTCGGGCTGAACGTCCACAACCATGAGGGCCCGATCCCCCACTTCGGGCTCTTCCTCCTCGAGGACCACTACCGGCTCAACAGCAATGGCAGCCAGAGCTTCAGCAGGAGCCGGGGTAGCATCAGCCCCAACAACCTCACCTCCCTCAGTAGCACTCCGGAGCTGGAGACACAACTCATCCAGATTTGGATGCACTGGAGCAGGCGGACTCCAATGGCTTCCCTCCTTTTCATCCTCTTCAGCGATCTCCTCCAGTTCGTCGGCATTGAACGGGATGAAGTCACATCCGTTTCTGAATTCGGGATCACTATAAGAACCATCGAAAATCCTGCACAACAACACCTTATCTGGGGCGAGGTGATGAAGACAACGAAGTGCATGAGCACATCCTCTATTGTAATATCCGTTTGCCAGCTCAAACACTTCCCGTTGACATCCCTCTGAGTTGCGGAACTCCTCCACCACTCGCGAAGTGTGGGCCTCTGACTCCAAGAACTCCACCTTCGACTCCGCAGCTCGCCGCTTCGAGCTCTCCTCCTTCAGCTTTTGGTCGAGGTCGCGGAGTTTGGCCTTCAGCTCATCATGAATCTGCTGAAGGGACTGCAGGCGTGAAGACTCTTTGTCCTTCTCCGCGACCGCCATCGCCACGGTCTCTTCGGCTGAACGGAGTTCCCCTTCCGCGGCAGCCAATGCTGCGTCTTTGGCGGAGAGCTGGTTCTCCAACTCCACATGCATCTTCTCCAAGTCCGCCATATCGGCCTTCAAATCCCAACCATCGGAAGCATGTCTGAAGAGGTGGGCAACATAGGCGGAAACCTGAGAAACAAACAACAAGGGGATGAGTCAAGAACAACAAAAAATACGCAAGTATAAACAACATCGGCTTAGCGAGGCACCTGAGACAACCCGGCCCCGATTTGCCCGAACGCATTCCCCGGACTGACGGGAGTTTCCCCAAATTCTGGAGCAGCCGGTGGTCCGTAGCCCGGTGCATAACCGCCCCCCATAGAACCTCCCAGACCGGCGATTCTGCAGAGGCAAGTTCATCAGGGGAGGCGAAGCACCGATGATCTCACGGGCCAAGTACTCATGCCCCTCCCTTGACTCCGGCACATTGAACCCCTCCTGGAGCCAAGACCAAGATGGAGAAATGGAGGGGCCAGACTCCGGCACATTGAACCCCTCCTGGGAAGCCAGCCGCTCCGCCGTAGCCGGAGCCACCACCTTCAAGTCCGAAGACTCCGCCAATCTCTGACGCGAAGCCTTGGATCTCCCCCCTCCCTCACCTTCGCGACTGCGCTTCGCTGGGGGGGCGCGGGCGGTCTCCTTCCCCTTAGACCGAGATGGCGGAGGGGAGTTCACAGCTGGAGAGCGAGTGGTACCCGAGCCGCCCGCCACTAGCGGAGTGACAGCAGACCGATCAACGACCCTCGGGGGATTCAAGGCACCCCGACTCTCTGAGCCCTGGGTTGATCCCTTGCGGAGTGCAGAAAAGTTTAGCCTCATATCTGCCACAACACAACAAAATTAGAGTTAGCAAAAGAAAGATAAAAGAAACAATAAAGTAAAATTACTCCGACAACTACTCTACCCTTTGTAACAGGACAACCCGCACTGCGGGGATCTTGACACACCGAGCACTCAGAAGAAGAACCCCATCCCGGGTGCAACTTCCACATCAGGTACTCCGACAGATCCTCGAGCCCCAGCTCTCTCCGTCGATTGTTCACCGCCGGCCCGCCTATCCCACAGGCGTGGCGACTCTCGTCAGCGATAAGTTCGCTGGTCAGGAAAACTTTGGACTGAGTCTTGGGATCATCTCCCAGCTCACTCCGGACAAAATCTAAAAACTTTCGATCCGAATCGGAATACTTGGTGTTCCTTTTAAGGGAAAGCCAAGGACGAAGTGTCTTACACTTCGGGTAAAATGCGAAGCCCGTTCTGGACTCCACACAAACCCACTTCTCCCTCCACTGACCTAACTTGTTGGGAGGGGGTTCAAAGAGGGTAACTACACTAGGACGCGGTCGAAGTGACAACGTCAGGTTATTCATGCGAAGGACGGTGAAAAATGTCCTCAGCAAATTTTCGGAGACCTCTACACCGACTCTCCTACACAATACTGTAAAGGCAACGAAGTACCTAACCCCGTTTGGATGGACATGGGCGGGTTGACATCTAACTAAGTTCAAAAAATCGCAAAATGCGGGGTCTAAAGGCAAACTGAGGCCAGAAACGAAGTGTTCATAGGGAATATGAATATAAGAATTGGACATACGCCCGCACTCCTGGAGATAGATTAACCTAAATCTACTCCGGTCGACCTCACTGGATAAAAGGGGGAGATCTACGCTAAGGGTATTCTTCCTAAGGGCGAAGTCCCCCTCCAACTTGTTTTTGGTTTTCGGGAGATCTTCGGAGTGGGCGGAGTCCTCATCCTCGCCCTCAAGGACACTGGAGTCACGAAGGTCTTCGCCCGCGACAGTTACTCCGCCCCCCATGTACCTAGACATCCTATGGGCTAAGGGGATCGCCTCAAGGATACTCGGGTTGGCATCAGACACTTCGGCACTCTCATGGTTTGCAGGGTTGGATCTCTCAGAGCTGGTCTGCGAAGTGGAGCTCGAAGAGCTAGACTCCACCGCAACTACTGGGACCTCGGGACTTTCTGAGTCAGACATATCTACAAACACAAAACAAAAGTCCTATCAAAAACTAAAGTCCTTTTACTTCGATCATCATTTCAAGAACTCAAATCCAGCTCACTTCGCCGTCATCCAGTTCATCATTCCAGAAAACTCCTACCCGAAAACCCAGCCCAAAATCACTCCAAAAAATGACCATAACCACCCCTTTTCCCTAGAAAAGCCCTTTCCTCAAACACACTAAAACCCTCAGAGACATCCCCAAACAAAGAATCAAAAGGAAAAAAGGAACATAAGCAAAAAACTGAAGGACAGTGCCTTCTCTTACCTGCGGAACTGTGGAAAATAGAAGGAACTTGGAGAAGTTGCAGAAAGTGTGTTTTCGCCGGGAACAAACTGAGAAAACCGAGAAAGTTTCTGGGGAGAAAGACAAGGAAAGGGTGAAGGAGAACAGAAGAATGGAAATACAGAGAGTTTTTGAGAGAAAGCAGCAGAATATCACAAACAAGAAGAAGAAATGGTAAAAGGCTCGCAAGGAAGGAAAGTGAGCTATTTATGGAAGGAGGGAAATTTCAAAAAAAAACGGTGAAACGTCCCCAACAAGCTTTACCCGACCCGACTCAACCGGGTCGGGTCACACCAGAGGTCACGTCCTTGACAGCTCACGTGCGGCGCCATCATTGCACGTGCATGGGGGAGCGCGAAAGACGCCACCTCTGGACACACAAAATAGCCAGCCGTCCTCTCGAAAACTGAACCGCAATCAGAGGAATCCGACCCCGCTCCAGAATAGCAATCGCTATTAGACACTCCGACCACTTCACCAACGGGTCCAATCTCGATCCAAGTAAAAACACTTCGGCAGGTTACACCTCTTCGGGTGTTACACCACTTCGCCAGGTCGGATCTCTTCGCCAAATCACGCCCACTCGGGTTGTCCACGCCTCTCCGGGTTGCTCACACCCTCTCGGGTCACTTTCACTGCGGGCTACACCCTCACGGGTTACGCCTCCTCAGGTCACACCCTCTCAGGGTTACACCGCCTCAAGTTATACGCTCTCGGCTTACACCTGTTCGGAAACTATTGATGACAAAACAAGCAGCCCAGAGAACAATGGATTTCTAGTACCGTCGAAGCAAACGAGCCATTGCCTCATCCACTTCGACGAGGGGCCACTGAGAGGTATGAAAATACCCTCACGCTGACAAGGCAAGTACACTAAGCATACGGGACCCACCAAACACACATGTCAGTCCAGCTGGCATGACATGGCAGCTCCCACTTCGCCATACACCAAGCTGGACCGTGGGCTGCATGGGCACTCCGACTTGCCACGTGCCGAAGTCACTACACTTCAGTACTTTGATCAGGTATCGCTGATCAACCACATTTCTGATGGTCAATGTTTAACTCAATCACAGTCAAAGATCCCAATAACAACCTGCTAAAAAGGAGGGATCTCATATCTTCCCACAAAATCCGGTAACCATCAGATCTCATTACTAAATCACCCTGGCTACCTGACAAAGGTGACTAAACTCCTATAAATACCACCCCCGTACAAGTAACGAGGGTAAGGCCAGATCATTCCACTAATCTCTCTCTAAATTGCCCAACTCACAGTCACACCACTGACTTCTCACACAGTCACGTCACTGACTTAATCATCGGAGGGTTTACCGGAGACCTTCCACCCTCCGGTTAAACTTCACTGTTTTACAGGCTTAACGTTGCAAGACGACGAACCTTCTACAATACACAGACAACCAAAATTCACAACCAAGAGACGGGTATATTTCGGAGGGAGATCATCAAACGACGACGGACCACTGACACGTGGCATCAAACCATTTTTTGACGAATCAATATATATATATATATATATATATATATATATAATGAGTTGCAAAATTCAAGCAATCCAAAGAAAAAAAAAAGAAAAAAAGTTGGTGGGTTAGATAAAAATCCAATTAAAAATATATTTGATTCCAATACAAAGTGATTTGGTCTTCCTGGTAGACTTGGGAAGTGGGATTTATTCAAAGTCCGTCTCAAAAAAAAAAAAAAAACAAAATTCAAGAATTCCTACACTTAAAATTTTGAAATATCTTTTGTTAATTTTTTAAAATAATCTATAAGAGAGGAACAATTTTTAAGTGCATTAATTTTCAAGGTCAACCATTACTTGTTAACAATCATTAGAGACTCAAAAGACTTCACCAAGAGTCAACATTGATGTCTTCTTGTGGCTGACTTACTATACAATACATACATATATATATATATATATATATATATATATGTATGTATATATATATATTGTGTGTGTAAGTGACCCTCCAAAGACATACTACTTATAGAGAGAGAAGATATAGAGAGAGAGAGAGAGAGAGAGAGTTAATTATGAAAAACATTTGCCTTCCCATACTACCACTTACTTGCATTCTTTTCTTCTTTTGGCAAATTCATGTTTCTAATGGAAGCACAACTTCAAACACAAGTACAATTAGATGCATTTTTAGTGAGAGAAAAGCCCTTCTCTCACTTCAAATGAACATTGTTGATAAATCAAATCGTTTGGCATCATGGATTGGAGAAGAATGTTGTGCATGGGAAGGAGTAAGTTGTAGCAAAACAACCAACCATGTTGTAAAGCTTGATCTAAGCAATAAATATCCGTTTGATCCGTACAAATATTTCAAAGACATTGAATATTCCAAAAATTTTAGTCGTTCTTGTTTGGAAGGTAAGATCAGTCCATCATTACTCGACTTGAAACACTTGCATTACTTAGACATGAGTATGAATAACTTCTCGACCAGACAAATTCCAATGTTTCTCGGATCTTTGAAAAGTTTAAGGTATCTAAATCTTTCAAACTCGGGTTTTGAAGGGATTATTCCTAATCAATTAGGAAACCTCTCTAGGTTAGAATTTCTCCATCTTGGAGATGGACCTCAAGGTTGGAGAATTGGGAGTGATTATACATTGAGTAGTTCAAGTCTTTGGTGGATTACTAACCTTAATTCTCTCAAATATTTGGATTTATCTGGTGTGTATTTGGATAAGGTTGTAGATTGGTTACTTCCAATTAACAAGCTTTCTTCTTTAAGATCACTAACATTAGCAAGTTGTGAGTTAGGAAATATACCTTATTCACTTCCTCCAAATGCTAATTTCACATTTCTTACATCCTTAAATCTCCAGGAAATGGATTTAGTTCCTTGATTCCACCATGGTTATTGAACATGACTTTTCTTGAAAATCTACATCTTGATGGAAACTATTTCCATGGTTCCATCCCTGATTTGCTTTCATATTTACCTTCTTTAACTTTTCTTGATCTTTCATCAAACAGCTTCACAAATTCATTGCCAAATTCCTTGTGCAATATGAGTAATTTAGAGAGTTTGTATTTGAGATTTAATCATTTGCAAGGCGAACTTCCAAGATGTTTAGGAAGATTAACTTCACTTGAAGTTCTTGACATTCATTCCAATTATATATCTGGTGAAGTTCCTTTTAGCATGGGAAATCTTTCTAATTTGCAGAAGTTAAGTTTGGCTAACAATCCATTATCAGGTTCACTCCATGAACTTCACTTTCAGAAGCTTACTAAGCTAAAACATCTTGATATTTCTTCTAGCTTTGTTCATTGGAATGTTAGCAGTAATTGGATTCCATTGTTTCAACTTCAATATATATCTGCTGATTCTACTAACATGGGACCTCGATTTCCGGCTTGGCTTCAATTTCAATCCGGGATTGAAACAATGATTATGTCTAATTCAAGCATATCGGATGTAATGCCGGATTGGTTCGAGGAAGTACATTCCAGAATAAATTATTTAGATCTAAATCACAACAATATATCGGGAAAACTACCTAAATTGGAAAGGACGAGTGATAACTTTTTCCGATTTGTTTGTTTGAGTTCTAACAGATTTGATGGTCTCATAGATTCATTCCCGGCAGATGTTTTTGGAATTGATGTTGCAAGAAATTCTCTTACAGGAAATATTCCTAAACTTGATGGTAATGGAACAATGCCTTTCTTAAATTACATCAGCTTAAATGACAATCTTTTGACGGGGACAATTCCTGATTACCTCTGCAACATCGAAAATTTGCAGGTAATTGATTTTTCCAACAATAAATTGATTGGAAAAGTCCCTTTTTGTTTGGGAAAGTTGAGGAATCTAAAGATTCTTAATTTGGGAAACAACAGTTTTTCTGGTCAAATTCCTAGTTCATTAGGAAACATTGAGTTTCTTGCATTCTTGTACTTGAACAAGAACAAATTTCATGGTCAGCTACCAAAATCCTTGCAAAATCTAGAAAAGCTGGAAATTCTTGATCTTGGTGAAAACGGATTTATGGGCAAAATCCCAGTATGGATTGGCATTAATTTGTCGAATCTAAGAATTCTCAGACTTCAATCCAATCAGTTCAGTGGAAATATCTCTGAAGAACTCTGTCATCTTTCCCGTCTCCATATCTTAAATTTGGAACAAAATGAACTTAACGGCCGAATCCCTACTTGTTTTGGCAACTTCACTGCAATGATTTCCACCACAACTGATCTAATCCCGTTCAATTTCTACACATCTCGTCACTACGTACCACTTTCCAACTTCATGAAAGGCAGAGATCTTGAATATTCATCAAATCTTCCAAGACTCAAATCCATGGGACTTTCAAGAAACAATCTTGTGGGAAATATACCTCAACAATTAATGCTCTTGGTGGGTTTACAAAGCTTAAATTTATCAAGAAATCATCTAAACGGAACAATCCCAACCAGCATTGGAAATCTGACAAGATTGGAATCACTTGATTTGTCAAGAAATGAACTTTCTGGTTCAATCCCTGAAACTATGTCAAATCTGAAATCTTTGAGCTTTCTAAACTTATCTTTCAATAAGTTATCAGGAAGAATACCTAAAGGAGATCAGCTTCAAACCTTGGATGATGGTTCTATATATATTGGAAATTCTGGGCTCTGTGGCAAACCACTTCCAATTAGTTGTGCTTCAAATAACAATGTAAAACAAGCTGCTGATGCTGAAGAGGAGGAAGAAGAAGATGAGGAGTTCAAGAATTTTTCTTTCTTATGGTTTTATGCTGGAATTGCACCTGGATTTGCTGTTGGATTATTGGGAGTTTTTAGTTTTCTTCTTTGGAAGAAGTCTTTTCGTTGTTTACTATTTCAGTTAGTTGATAATTTTTGTATTCAGATTGTATATTGAAGATGAAAAAATTTAAATGGCATTAATATTATTTAATATTTTAATATTTTTATTTTTAAAAAAATTAAAAATATAATATATATTTGATTTTTAGAAATTATTTTTAGTTCCCTCCATATTCTCCATCTTCTCCATCTTCTCCATCTCTCTCAGATCGCATCACGGACGATCTTCCACCGATTCGATCCCCTTCTTCATTTCTAGAAACTGCATTATCGAAACTGAATTTCCACTCTAAAAATGGCTACAATGGAGAGCTTGATAGGACTGGTGAACAGAATTCAAAGAGCTTGTACTGCATTGGGCGATCATGGCGGTGAAGGAATGTCTCTATGGGAAGCTCTTCCTTCTGTTGCTGTTGTAGGAGGCCAGGTCATCTATCTCGTTATACTCTTAATTATTTTTATTTTTATTTTTTTGAAATCACATTGCTAAATGTTGTCTCTCTGGAAAATGATTAGAGCTCGGGGAAATCATCTGTGCTGGAAAGTGTTGTCGGAAGGGATTTCTTCCTCGTGGATCTGGTAATATTTTCTTTACTGGGGAGCTTTTTATGACGTTCTGATCTGGTGTATAATGTACTTATTAATATAGGAAATGAGAGCTGTAATAAATTGAATTCCATGTCTTGAATGAGAATTTATTTTATGAGGTTTTGGTTTTCAATGTCTAGTTTGATGCAATTTGTTTCGGTTAAGATGCTATTTATTTGTCAGAGAAAATCTTAAGGAATTATTTTTTGGTTTTGATAATGAAATAGGAATAATTTATTGATTTTGTTGATAGATTGTATAATGATGCATATCTTTTATTTATTTATTTATTTATTCTCTGAGATTTCATCCTTTTAATGATTTTACTTGTCATATATGAAGGCATCGTTACTAGGAGGCCATTGGTATTGCAGCTTCATAAAACAGATGGAGGAGCTGAACATGCTGAGTTTCTTCATGCACCGAAGAAGAGATTTACTGACTTTGGTGAGCTGAAACATATCATTTTTTTGACACATGTATGGCATGGTTTACTCACGAGATATTTTGGCTTGATCTTTTCCCAACCTGATATATAAAATGATATTTTGGCATAACCTTGGAATGCAATTTAAAATGATTACAGTCCTTTTCTTTTGGAAAAATTTGACACTGTTTGAAATTTGGAAGGGTCTACACGTGCATAGAGAGGCTACAATTATTTTTCAAAATATTTGTTCAGTTATGTGTTTTGACTTGTAACTCGCATCATTGCAGCTGCTGTCCGGAAGGAGATAGCAGATGAAACAGATCGCATAACAGGGAAATCAAAACAGATCTCCAATGTTCCAATTCACCTCAGTGTCTATTCTCCCAATGGTTTGTCTTCAATTCACACTTCATGCCCTTGAATATTTCTTTGGTTGTAATAATGTATCCAAGCATGAAAGCTCAAATGCATTCTTGATATTTTTTTTCATGACTTCTGCAATGAAATATAATAGCTTTAAAGAAAAGAAAGAAAAATATTTAATTATTTAAATCAGTGATTCTCAAATTAAGTATTGACTATAACCTAGAGTTCATAGTATTGTGTTCTTCATCCTCTTTGCTTTTTCATGAAAATAATCCACTTATGGGAACGACACGTTTATTTAATAATAAGTCCGCTTATCTGACCAGTTTTCATCCAAGCATTCTTTCTATTTTTTTTTTTCTTTTTGTTCCTGCTGTCATTCTTGACATTAATAGAGGGGAAATTTTCAATATTATAATGAAGATTAAGTGATTTAATGTGGAAATACTTGTATTATCTGAGCTTTTTAGTACATTTATTATTAAATATTTTTACTAAAGTTTAAGTTGAAAGGTGATGGGATTATATATGTGTGACACTCTTCATGTGTGAGTGGAACACCAATTTATAATAATAGACCCATTTTGTGAATAATCATCAATCTGTTGAGGAGAGACAACATAAGACCACTTGCTCAAATATTATGTTGAATCTTCATCTCATATAGAGGAGATCTATTTATGAACTTATCAATTATAAACTAATTACAGAAGAACTCAATGAGTTGCAATAGACTTGGTTTTGTCATTAACTATCCGCCCTAAACATTTCACATGAAATGTCATGTAGATGAGGTGCATAAACTCTAGTGAGAGGTTGCATTAGTTTGGTTGTTTGTCTAGAATTTTTGGTTGTAAACTACACTTATTTATTATTTTTTTTTTGACAGTTGTGAACTTGACCCTCATAGATCCTGGGCTGACAAAGGGCTGCTGTAGGTGAGCACCGAAAACTATTTTTTATTTAGGTACATTTATCTTCTCTAAGCTCGATATATTCAAACTAAACTAACAAACCAAACATTAACAAAAGTTGAACCTTGCAGAGGGCCAACCAGAGACTATAGTTGAAGACATCGAGATGATGGTTCGATCTTATGTAGAGAAAGTAAGAATATCCAACATGAAAAATCATCAATTATCTGATCATTAATAGATTAGCTAAAAACTGGAAGCTTCCATTTTTCATTATTCATTATCAAATAGGTTGAAGTACAATAAGAAAGAATTCTGTAAACTGGTTCAGATTAGGCTTCAATCTAAGTATTATTTAACATTCATTGCATGGAGAGTCTCGAACTGTTTGTGAAACTTCTTGGATCAAAAGTTTAGAACTAGTTTAGGTGAATTAGAATGGTGGTTTGTGGTTGTTATTTGGAAAGCAAATTTGAAAAAGCTAAATGTTCTTTCATATTGAAATTTGAATTTTTCAGGATGATATTTTTTTGCCTACCTTTATAAGTTCTATTTGAGATAAATTTTTATGTGAGACATTCTAGAAAACATTTTTAAATGATGTGTTCAAGTTTCTTCTTCTTTTCAGTTTTTAAGGTAATTTTGGTTCTTTATCTATCAAAAATCTGTCTATTTACCATCACTTATCTAATAGATTTTTTAGGGCAACCTGTTAATTTTTTTTGGGCAGCATGCTTTCAAGTTGTGTTATAAAAGACTAAATGATATTCTCTTCATTTCAAGTTGTGTGAAGTCCACTTCACATGATTTTATTAATTTAATCGTTTATTTATTATTTTTGAGGTTTTAATTTGAATTTTATTCCTCATCTCTGGTTTTCATAACCTTTTGATCCAAAAAAGTGAAAATTCAATATATATATAGATACATTCTGTTTGTTGCTCTGACTATGAAACATGGCTTTGTTACATTTTTATTTTCATAATTATCTTATATTTGTTCTCCCTGTTTTTTCCAGCCTAACTGTATTATATTGGCCATTTCTCCTGCTAATCAAGATATTGCAACCTCTGATGCCATAAAACTTGCAAGAGAAGTTGATCCCTCTGGTATTATTTTGTGACGACAATTTTCTGATATACTCATTTTATTCTTTATAATTGTGGTTGTTTTTCTATTGCTGAAGTATTATTACTAATCAAGAAGATTCTGTTTTCCCCAGGGGAACGGACATTTGGAGTGTTAACAAAACTTGATCTAATGGATCAGGGGACTAATTGTCTCGATGTATGGATCATATTCATTTTCTTCTTTTCTAAATGGAAAATACATCTCTATCATTCATCCCACATACTATTTCTGTTCTAACTTTTTGTTTCTAATATATTTCCTGTTGGTTTTTACTTCACCACTCTTTAAGGTGCTTGAGGGCAGATCGTATAGGCTCCAGCATCCATGGGTTGGAATTGTGAACCGTTCACAAGCTGATATCAACAAAAATGTTGACATGATAAACGCAAGGCGGAAAGAGCAAGAGTATTTCGAATCTAGCCCAGAGTATGGGCACTTGGCTCATAAAATGGGATCCGAGTATCTTGCAAAACTTCTATCAAAGGTTTGTCAGTTAAGATATTTTATGAAACCAATCAACTTTACTGAAAGAAGGAACATTCTTATAATTATTTGTACAATCTTGCTACTTAATTACTTTCACAGCATTTGGAGACAGTCATTCGTCAACGAATACCAAGCATCATATCATTAATAAATAAGAACATTGATGAACTTAATGCAGAGTTGGATCGCATTGGCAGGCCTGTTGGTGCTGATGGTGGGGTAAAGGACTTAACATTTCCTGTTTTCTTGCTTTTTGGTTTGATAAATTGTTTTGTCTTATTCCTTATCAGAGTATTCTCCCTTTATTTACAGGCACAATTGTATACAATATTGGAACTATGTCGTGCCTTTGATCGTGTATTTAAGGAACACATTGATGGGGGGTAAGACATATTGACTCAATTAAAAGTGTTTTGGTTATAGTCATGGTACTTTTAGTTTAGTAAATTTTTCCTTTTATTTCCCTCCTTATTTTGGAGATATTTTTAAATGCTAGGACTCATTTTAGAACAAATTTGAGAAGTGCTAAAACATTTTTTCAGTTTATGCTTAAAATGGATTTGTTCCTTAGTGCCTAGTTTCTGCTTTCACCAATAGCAGGTAGAAACTTGCAAAATGATTGCTGAAGAAACTGGTTATTTTAGACATTTACGATAATATGACAAGGGTCTTTCTTCCACAAGTTGTTTGTATTACAAGTTTCTTGCTTTCATGAAAATTTTGAAAGCTATTCTTTTGTGTTGCTGTGCTACCTTATAAGTCTCATCTCCACTTTCTATTAGAAGGTAGTACTATACACCAAAATTTCTGAAGTTAGATCATATGGCCGATGTAAACTACAGTATGAATAATACTTGACTTGATTGCTTAATTCTGGAGAAAATATTTCTTTCGCAGGAGGCCAGGTGGAGATAGAATATATGGCGTCTTCGATCATCAATTGCCAGCTGCAATGAAAAAGCTTCCTTTGGATCGTCATTTGTCTTTAAGTAATGTTAAAAAAGTCATATCTGAAGCAGACGGTTATCACCCTCACTTAATTGCTCCAGAACAAGGATATAGAAGGCTCATTGATGGATCTCTTGGGTATTTCAAGGGTCCAGCCGAAGCTTCAGTTGATGCTGTACTACTCTTAGTTCTTGAATTCAAACAAATTTTATGATGCTAAATATAATGCTTTTCCTTCTTTACCTGTTGACTTTTCCTATCAAATCATTAAAAATTAAAATTTCAAATCTTCCATAATAACCAACTAATTCCATCGTTAGTATTCTTTGCTACCTAGTTAGTGTATAAATTCTACCATTTTCTATCAGCTAATTCTTTTAGATGTGGTAGAAATTTATCACTTGGAAAATCCATTTTTCTTAACTATTCTGAACTTTTTTGTAGGTGCACTTCATTCTAAAAGAACTTGTTAGAAAGTCAGTTGCAGAAACACAGGTAAAGCATGCCCTTCAATTGCAACAGTTACTCAAGTTATGCCTCTTGTATAGCAGCTGTCAAGTCTATCTGCTTCTGTACTTGAGAATAGCTATTACTGCTTTGCTCTTTGTGTAAGGAATGAAATATATTAAGACTTTTTTTCAAAAAAAATAAAAAGTCAAGTTTCCAAAATATACTTTACTTCTTTGTCATCTTCAGTACGGAAAAATAATTCTTTTGCTAATCTCTTTTTTATGTGTTAGCATCACTGATGGTTTTTGTTCAAAGATAAATATCAACGCTTCTGCAACTTTCTGTTACTAGCAAGGGTATTTTACAGAAAAATTATAGATTCTGTTTCTCCCTCTGACGTTAGCTATATCAATAGGAATTGAAACGATTCCCATCACTTCAAACCGATATTGCAACAGCAGCAAATGATGCACTTGAAAGATTTCGTGATGAAAGCCGTAGGACAATTTCACGACTAGTAGAAATGGAGTCAAGTTACTTGACAGTGGAATTTTTTCGAAAGCTCCAGACAGAGCCAGAGAAAAACCAGAACAACCCAAACACTTCCAATCAAAATACTGACCGGTATGCAGATCCTCACCTAAGGAGAATAGGTATGCGTTCCTGCAATTCTCTGACTATTTGATGATTAACTATTTGAGATGTTTTTAGAGATGTAATGTAGTTCTGAAATGTATTAGTTTTATTTTATTTAGATCTCTGGTAGAAAAATTTAATCGAATGAGCTACTCTCAAATCTTTCTTAAGATTTCTAGTGATCTCTGACATGGAACTTCACACTCTTTCTATGTTTCTTAACACTTCTGCCACAATTGTTACTTCTTCTTACACAAACATCAAGAAGTGCAATTTTTTAATTTCATTACTCATAATGTGAAATGTTTCCATCCTTTCCTATAAGAGGTTGAAAGGTAAAAGAAATTGGTTCCTCATAGTAGGAAGTCTTTTTTTTTTTTTTTTTTGTTTTTTTTTTGGCAAAAGGTGAAAAACTGTAGTAACCTGATGTGGTAGAGGATTCTATAGTATGAACATTACAGTAGAACATGCTTCGTTTTATGTATCAGGTTCAAATGTGTCTGCATATGTTAACATGGTTGGAGATACTTTGAGGAATTCTATTCCTAAGGCAGTTGTACTTTGCCAAGTCGTTCAAGCAAAGAAAGGACTACTAAATTTTTTCTACTCTCAACTTGGAAGGAGGGAGGTAAAGTATTTACAAAGCTTTTTTCTTGCTTTTACACACAAGAAAATTTTCTTCATCTGAATCTACAGAGTAGTTCTTTTGGTTGATTAAATGATTAATGTAAGAGAAGTTATGATTAACTGGACCAACAATGGAAGGTGAAATTTTGATGCATGATTTCTAACTATTTGGAGTGTAAATTAAAGAAAATTAATACATGAACCGTGTGTTTTCTACCATTTTTTAAAATATGGATCTATACTTATGACAATCCACTCCAACCAACAATACAAAGAAATGCAGTTGACCAAATATGTTCATTTCTAATTAAACATTCATGGGAAAGAATAAGAAAAACTCAGAAGTTTGTTATGGTGGTTGGTTATCTATGCACAGAAGGAGCAGCTGGGAAAAATGTTGGATGAAGATCCTTCACTAATGGCTAAAAGAGAAACTCTGGCCAAACGACTTGATCTTTATAAATCAGCTAGAGACGAAATTGACTCTGTAGCATGGAAGTGATCCTTTGATGATTCTGCAGCAACACAATTGAGAGGCAATTTTACTTTCACTTACTGTGCTAATTAATTCTCTGCGACCATTCTTTTGTTAAGCACAGAGATTAGGTGCTTCCATGATTTATTTGTTTATACTTTTCCCCTTACCCCATTATATTAATTTGTTGTGTCATTTTGGCTGTTATGAAATAAAAAAATTCTATATTCGTTTTCCTCAAATGTCATTTTCTTTCCAGGTTTCTGCTACCATAAATTCAATCAGCATTAATTAAAAAGATCATTATCATTGTTTTGTCCTTTTAATTTAATATATATTGCATATATATTTGTATAGCCTTTATTATCTTTCATCTATGATACATAAACTAATACATAAATATATATTTGTATAGCCTTTATTATCTTTCATCTATGATACATAAACTAATATATATTAATTATATATATATTCTTGAGAATAAACTAATGCATAAACATAATATTTATAATTCAAAACTTTTATTTAAATATTTAAAAATGAATATAAAAAATAATTCTAATAATATATAGAAATTAATTAAGAACTTATTAATAAATATTTTTTAAAAAAGTCAAATCTTAAACAGAAAACATGTGCATGAGTTTTCTCAGTAAATACGCTCCATAAACGGAGATGCAGAAGGTTTTAAAATTGTGAAACCAGTATCATTTAAGGCAAAAACAACATTACGGAATCAAATTTGTTAAACAGAAAGGGATCTGGCCATGGATTCCTATGAAATTCACAATCTGTTGAATTATCTTCAATGGGTTGAAGCATGCTGGTATTCTGATCCTGTTATGAGGGATATCATTCAAAGACTTCAGTTGAAGGTTAGGCTTTTGATTCGAGAGTTGTCAGTTGAAGAACATGGGAATCAAGAAACTTCTATTTTGGAAAATGTAATCCCACAGTTGAAGCAACATGGGTTTCCTCTTGTTTCTCTTTCTACACATCAGAAATCAAGATTAACTGCTGGAGAACTTGTTCTTCAGAATCTTGAAATTTTGAAGTTTATCAAGCCAGAAATAGAGCTGATGTATTCTGTTGTTTTTGATAGTTCAAAATTCATGACTCTAGAGGGTAACAAGCATGTATTGAGTTTCTTTAGCTCCATTCATGAAAATCTCAAGCAAATACTGAGCTCCAAAGCTGGTATTCTTGTTCCTGTGAAACCCCAAATTTTAGCCCTTGAAGATGAGCTAAGATTTCTGAGAAATTTTCTGTATTTTATATCAGAAATCTGCATTGACCACCATTTCTCGAAGGATCTTTTGTCTTTCGCACAAGCTGTGGCCGTCAATGCTGCATATCTACTTCACTTCCTTCAAGTAGATGATCCGATGTATGGAGTGATGGAGACTCGGGTCAGAATTGAGCTTTTAGAGCTGGTAGAGAAGCTTAATCCCTTTCAGCAACAAGTAACGAGGGAGATTTATCTTCGAGCCCTGGAAGGTACAAACCCTAAACTTCTTGATCAAACTGTAATAGAATATGAATGTGCTCTGAGATTTTTTGATTCCATAGTTGACAATTTGGGAAAGATGCTAAAAAGTGTTGATATTGAGTTTACTGCTAAGGATCAAATTGATATTCTCTACAAAGATCTGTGCTCTCTGAGATTTTATCTCATGGACTTACCATTATCTGATTCAAACCAGAAATTGGATAATCTCATGTTCAGAGTTCAAGATTTGACCATTCATACAGGAAGTTTCATTTATATTCCATTCGCAAGCATGATAATAATTTCCTAGTCATTGCATCAACTAAGAAAATTGCACCTCTGATGGCTAAGATAGAGAGTTTGACAAGTGAGCCTGGTCATTTTATCATGCCAAGATCATGGCAATCGAACTTCCCCAAGACTAATGAATTGGGATATCTTGATTTTATCTTGAACAATCTGAAGGATAGGCTGCAAGACATGTCACAACCAACCAACGCGTTAGTAGATCAATTGAACACAATTTACAAAGAATTGGTGGAGTTGAAAGCTGCTTTTGGCAAAGTTGCTAAGCCTTGGAACAAGAGTGAAGAAGTAAAATCTCTCTTCTCCCGATACAGGGATGTTGCTTACCAAACTGAATATTTTGCTGATTCAGCTTGCTGTGGAGTAGTTCCGATCTGGTCTCAAAAATGGGACTGGTTAATCTTGTCAAAGATGTATGTGAAATTAAGACAGAGCTGAAAATTGTTCTTAGTGAAAACATAAATGATGACGGGCAATAGTTTAAGCTTCATATCGGCAGAAGATGAGTCTCTAAATAGTAAGGAAGTGCTACATTCTGAAAATAGTTTGAGAAATGATAACAGTGATAGACAATTGGTTGGCTTTGAAGACGAGGTGAGGTGAATGATATAAGAGATCAGATAATGGGAGGGTGGGATCAGTTAACCATTCTCTCAATCCGGCATGCCTGGACTTGGGAAAAGCACCATAGCTAATTCAGTGTATAGAGATCCTGCTGTAACCATGCGGTTTTATGCTCGTGCATGGTGTTCTGTGTCTCAGGTATATAACAAGGAAAACTTGTTGCGTGACATTTTATTTCAAGTAAAGCCAGAAGATAAAGAAGAAAATAAAATGAGAGAGAAATCCTTTGACCAAGAACTGTACAAGAGTTTGAAAGGAAAGAGGTATCTGGTGGTGATGGATGATATATGGGATATTGGGGCATGGGATGATTTGAGGCCGTCTTTCCCTAATGATGAAAATGGGAGCAGAATCATATTCACAACAAGAAATCAAGGCATTGCTGTGCAAGCTAATGGTATTCCTTATGCACTTCGTCTGTTATCATATGAAGAGAGTTTGAAACTCTTGCTAGCCAGAATTTTCAAAGAAGGAAACTGCCCTCCAGAATTGTTCAATGTAGCTGAGAAAATTGCAATGAGTTGCAATGGCTTACCTCTTACGGTAGTTTTAACTGCTGGTCTTCTCAAAATCACAGAGAGAAATAAAGATTCTTGGGAAAAACTTGCAAATGTATTGGTTTCACATGGGGGACTACCCAAGAGAGCTACATGTGGGGGTATTGGATCTGAGCTACAGACATTTGCCAGATCACTTGAAAACTTGCTTCCTTTACTTTGGATCATTTCCAGAGGATGCTGAAATTCCAGTTTGGAAGTTGGTACGTTTGTGGATTGCAGAAGGATTTGTGCAACCAAAAGCTGGCCTCGGCATCAGCCTAGAGCTTGAGGCAGAAAATTACTTGAATACTTTAATTGATAGAAGTCTTGTGATGATTGCAAAGAGGAGTTACAATGGAGGAGCCAAAGCATGCCAAGTACATGATTTGCTACATGATTTTTGCATTGATAGGGCAAAAGAAGAAAGATTTCTACTGAGGACAAAAAGAAGTGAGTCACATTCTAGTCTGACGGATTCTGAAGTGCACCAGCAGTACCGTCTTTGCATTGTTCAGTCTCGTATAATGACAGTTCCTCAAGTGAGAGCAGGGCATTTTGAGTCAAGAATCCGCTCCTTGTTTGGTATGGCAGGTAACTTAAAAAAGAATCCAAACTCGAGAGGTAAGCCTTTATCAAAGTTATTTTTAACTCCATCTTGGTCTATATTCAGATACTATGATAAATTGCGTGGTGTGGATATTTTTCTGAAATTTAGACTACTAAGAGTGTTGGATTTGGGGAATCTTGATATTGTAGCTGAAGGTAGTTTCATTACCATTACTGAGCTGGTTCATTTAGTGTACCTATCCCTCAAAGCCCTCATAAAGCAAATTCCAGAGGAAATTGAAAACCTTAAGAACCTAGAAACCTTAGTTCTGACTGCAGCAAAGATGGACCGTATGATATTTCCAAAAACTATTTGGAATATGATAAACTTGAAGCATATCCATATAAAAAGTGGTGTCGTTGCTTGTTTCCCATCTGAATTCATTGAATGCTGCAACGAGTTAGATGGTTTAACTAGCTTTTCATCTTTGTTTATTCGTGGTGGCTTTGAACTTGTGAGGATGATGAAAAAGGTGCCTAATCTCAAGAAATTGAAATTCACATTTACATATTACTTTGTTTCAAAGACTTTCAATCTGGGCTTTCTGCATCAGCTGGAGGAACTCAGCATTTGTACTGACTTTGGGCAGTTTATCTATCCTCCATGCCTGAAAAAGTTGACACTACAGACTTGGATCCAATTAGTAATGAAATATCAGTTATTGGTGAACTTCCAAATCTCGAGGTTCTCAAATTAGTAGATGTGAAGTTGGGAAATGAATGGTGCATGAAAGAAGGAGAATTCAAGAAACTCCGATTCTTGACGCTATATAACATTGATATTGATGTATTGGATGCCTCAATGGAACTTCTTACTCGTCTAGAGCAGCTTGTATTGGAATTCTGCAGATATTTGGAAGAGCTTCCTTCTCTTGGAGAAAGTCCTTTCCTAAAGCTGATTTCTGTTAGGTACTGTAACACTTGTACTGTAGCCTCTGCTCAAAGAATTCAAGAAGATCAACATGAAATGGGAAATAATCAGTTCAAACTCGATATCTCAGGTGACCATTGGGATAGGAGCCGTCTAGAGGAAAAACGGGGATACAGGTAAAAGAAATTTATAGGCCTTTCAAACTCTATATCTCAGATTATCATGGTGATTAGAGCAGTGTACAGACTTGAAAGTTCACAATCAGCATATCAGACTCTATATCTCAAGTGACCGTTAAGATCATTTCTTATTTTCTTTGACTTTGCATTGTAATTTGTACCATAGATGATATATACAATTTATATTTATTTTCTTCAGACTTATTGTGTATAAGTGATGACTAACATACAGCCTATTGTTGAAGGAAACAGATTGTCTCGAAGTTCATTTTCTTGTAGATTAGAAGTTCATATTGTCTTCATTTTCTTGTGGATTAGAAGTTCATATTGTCTATCTTTCATGGTGTTCATTTCTTTTTTAAGATGATATGTATTACGAAATTACGGTAAAATATTCACTCAAAATTGTAAAAATTAAAAGAAAAAAATTAAGATATATATGTATGTATGTATGTATATAGAGTAAGCAAAGTTATATTATATCGGCAGTTTGCAGGGAAATGGGATAAACAAATCTGTAGCCATAAAAAAAAAAGAGAAAGAAATAGGTTAGTATATCATGGATTCCTCAGAAATTCACAATCTATTGAATTATCTTCAGCGGATTGAAGATTGCTGGTATTCTGATCATGAAATGGAGAATCTCATTGGAAGACTTCAGCTAAAGATTAGCATTTTGACTTCAGATTGGGCAATTGATGAACGCTTAAATCCTGAAATATCTGCGGAGTTGAAGAAATATGAGTTTCTTCCTGTTCGTCTTTCTAGACCTCAGAAATTAGGATTTACTGGTGGAGAACTTGTTCTTCGGAATCTCGAAATATTTAAGTTTATCAAGCCAGAAATGGAGCAGATGTTTTCTGTTGTTTTCGATTGTTCAAAATCCATGACTCCGGAGAGTAGTAACAAGCATGTATTTTTCTTTAGCTTCATTCATGAAAATCTCAACTAATTATAAGCTCCAAAGCTGGTATTCTTGTTCCTGTGAACCGCAAATTTTAGCCCTTGAAGATGAGCTAAGATTTCTGAGAAATTTTCTGTTTATATCAGAATCTCTATTGAGCACCGTTTTTGTAAGGATCTTTTGATTTTTGCACAAGCTGTGGTCGTCAACGCTGCATATCTACTTCACTTCCTTCAGGTAGACGAGCCGATGTATGGAGCGATGGAGACTCGTGTCGGAATTGAGCTTTTAGAACTGGTAGAGAAGCTTAATCCTTTTCAGCAGCAAGCAGTGAGGGAGATTTATCTTCGAGCCCTAGAAGGTACAATCCCAAAACTTCTTGATCATACTGTAATAGCTTATGAATGTGCTCTGAGATTTTTTTGATTCCATAGTTGAGAATTTGGGGAAGATGATTAACAATGCTGATCTTGAGTTTACTACTAAGAATCAAATTGATATTCCCTATGAAAATCTTTGCTCTTTGGGATTTTATCTCATGGATTTACCATTGTCTGATTCAAACCAGAAATTGGATAATCTTATGTTCAAAGTTCAAGATTTGACCATTGATACAGCATGTTTCATTTATTCTTCTATTTACAAGCATGATAATAAATTCCTATTCATGGCATCAACTGAGAAAATTGCACCTTTGTTGGCTAAGATAGAGAGTGTGACAAGTGATTCTTGTTAGGTTGTGGAGCCTAATAGGTTAAGTTTACTAGATGGCTAAGGGAACCCTAATGGTGCCCTAGTGGCATGGACCGTGGCCCGTTAAAGGCCAGTGAGCATGACTCTGAACTCTGCTCATCTCTAGATGGCTATAAATAGGGGTAGATGGGCAAGACAAAAAATGTAATTTCTCTACAACTGTATATATATGAAATTATCAATAAAATACCTAGCCGCCATGGAGTTTACCATCCCGGTGTTACCACGTATATTTCTCCTCGTATTCTCTCCCCTATTCTTTGTGTTCTTTATCTAGATATAGTATGTGAATTTTGTTATCCTAACAACTGGTATCAAAGCCTATGAGAGATTCATCACCATCTAAAAGGATGGAAAATTCGAAGTTAGGGATCGAGAAGTTTGATGGATTCGATTTCGGTTTCTGGAAGATGCAGATCGAAGATTATCTGTACCAGAAAGATCTTCACGAACCCTTGACTAGGGTGAAGCCGGATTCCATGACAGAGGAGCAGTGTAAGCTCAAGGATCATCAGGCATTGAGGATGATCCGATTGACTTTGTCGAGAAACGTGGCGTTCAACATCGTGAAAGAGAAGACTACAACCGGTTTGTTAAAAGCTCTATCAAATATGTACGAAAAACCATCTGCGATGAACAAGGTATATTTGATGCGTAGATTGTTCAATTTACAAATGTCTGAAAGTGGTTCTGTTGCTGATCATATAAATGATTTCAATATGATTGTAAGTCAACTGAGTTCTATGGAAATTAACTTCGAAGATGAAATGAAAGAGTTAGATTTTGATATCATCTCTGCCCGAGTCTTGGGATACTGTTGTTGCTGCGATTAGCAGTTCCCGTGGATTTGAGAAGCTGAAGTTCGATGAAATCTGTGATGTTGTTCTAAGCGAAAGTATTCGTAAATGAGAAGTGGGAGATTCATCGGGCAGTGCTCTTACTGTTGACCGAAGGGGGAGAAGCAAGTCGAAGGGCCAACATCAACATGCTTGATCAAAATCAAAGAATCGAGGAAAATCTCCGAACAGATCAAACATAACTTGTTGGAACTGTGGAGATAAATGACACATTCGGACAGATTGTAAAAAGCCAAAGAATAAGCAGAATCAAAGATCTGGAGATGACAATGATTCTGTAAATTCAGCCGAGGACATTGGGGATGCTCTAATCCTTTAGTGTGGACAGCCCGGTTGAATCTTGGATTTTGGATTCAGATGCATCTTTTCATTGGTCTCCAAGCAAGGAATTATTCCAAACTTTCAAATTTGGAAATTTTGGAAAGGTGTATCTTGTTGACAACAAAGCCTTGGAGATTGAAGGAAAGGGGGATGTCTGCATTAAGACTCCATCGGGAAACCAGTGGACATTGGAGGATGTCAGATTTATTCCCGGGCTCAAGAAGAATCTGATCTCTGTTGGTCAGTTGGATAGCACGGGCTATGCCGCAAAATTTGAAAAAAGTTTGTGGAAGATTGTGAAGGGTGCTATGGTTCTTGCTCGTGGCACAAAATCTGGAACTTTGTACACCACTGCATGGTGTATCAACATGGTTGCTGTTGCTGAAAATACTTCTAGTTCATGTCTGTGGCACAATAGACTTGGACACATGAGTGCCAAGGGAATGAAGATGCTGGTTGCAAAAGGAGCTTTAGAAGGCTAAATTCTGTTGATATGGATCTTTGTGAGAGTATGTTATGGGTAAACAAAAAAGAGTTAGCTTCACAAAGACTCCAAGAGAGCCAAAGAAAGTGCGGTTGGAAATGGTCCATACACATGTTTGGGGATCATCTCTAGTTTCATTACTTGGAAGATCCAGGTTCTATATCACCTTCATTGTTGACTTTAGCAGGAAGGTATGAGTTTACTTCTTGAAACATGAATCAGACGTGTTTACAACTTTCAAGAGGTGGAAAGCTAAAGTTGAGAATCAAATTGGATTAAAGATCAAATGCTTGAGGTCTGACAATGGGGGAGAAGAAGCAGCTGGAAAAATGTTGGGTATGGATTTACTTCTTGAAACATAAATCAGACGTATTTACAACTTTCAAGATGTGGAAAGTTAAAGTTGAGAATCAAACTGGATTAAAGAACAAATGCTTGAGGTCTGACAATGGGGGAGAAGGAGGAGCTGGGGAAAATGTTGGATGAAGATCCTTCACTAATGGCTAAAAGAGAACTCTGGCCAAACGACTTGATCTTTATAAATCAGCTAGAGACGAAATTGACTCTGTAGCATGGAAGTGATCCTTTGATGATTCTGCAGCAACACAATTGAGAGGCAATTTTACTTTCACTTACTTTGATAATTAATTCTCTGCGACCATTCTTTTGTTAAGCACAGAGATTAGGTGCTTCCATGATTTATTTGTTTATACTTTTCCCCTTACCCATGATATAATTTGTTGTGTCATTTTGGCTGTTATGAAATAAAAAAATTCTATATTCGTTTTCCTCAAGTGTCATTTTCTTTCCAGGTTTCTGCTACCATAAATTCAATCAGCATTAATTAAAAAGATCATTATCATTGTTTTGTCCTTTTAGTATAATTTAATATATATTGCATATATATTTGTATAGCCTTTATTATCTTTCATCTATCATACATAATATTATATATATATATTCTTGAGAATAAGCTAATGCATAAACATAATATTTATAAGTTTTCTCAGTAAATACGCTACATAAACGGAGATGCAGGAGGTTTTAAAATTGTGAAAACAGTATCATTTAAGGCAAAAACAACATTACGGAATCAAATTTGTTAAACAGAAAGGGATCTGGCCATGGATTCCTATGAAATTCACAATCTGTTGAATTATCTTCAATGGGTTGAAGCATGCTGGTATTCTGATCCTGTTATGAGGGATATCATTCAAAGACTTAGGTTAGGCTTTTGATTCGAGAGTTGTCAGTTGAAGAACATGGGAATCAAGAAACTTCTGTTTTGGAAAATGTAATCCCACAGTTGAAGCAACATGGGTTTCCTCTTGTTTCTCTTTCTACACATCAGAAATCAAGATTAACTGCTGGAGAACTTGTTCTTCAGAACCTTGAAATTTTGAAGTTTATCAAGCCAGAAATGGAGCTGATGTAATCTGTTGTTTTTGATAGTTCAAAATTCATGACTCTAGAGGGTAACAAGCATGTATTGAGTTTCTTTAGCTCCATTCATGAAAATCTCAAGCAAATACTGAGCTCCAAAGCTGGTATTCTTGTTCCTGTGAAACCCCAAATTTTAGCCCTTGAAGATGAGCTAAGATTTCTGAGACATTTTCTGTATTTTATATCAGAAATCTGCATTGACCACCATTTCTCGAAGGATCTTTTGTCTTTTGCACAAGCTGTGGCCGTCAACGCTGCATATCTACTTCACTTCCTTCAGTTAGACGAGCCGATGTATGGAGCGATGGAGACTCGTGTCGGAATTGAGCTTTTAGAATTGGTAGAGAAGCTTCATCCTTTTCAGCAGCAAGCAGTGAGGGAGATTTATCTTCGAGCCCTAGAAGGTACAATCCCAAAACTTCTTGATCATACTGTAATAGATTATGAATGTGCTCTGAGATTTTTTGATTCCATAGTTGACAATTTGGGAAAGATGCTAAAAAGTGTTGATATTGAGTTTATTGCTAAGGATCAAATTGATATTCTCTACAAAGATCTGTGCTCACTGAGATTTTATCTCATGGACTTACCATTATCTGATTCAAACCAGAAATTGGATAATCTCATGTTCAGAGTTCAAGATTTGACCATTCATACAGGAAGTTTCATTTATTCTTCTATTCGCAAGCATGATAATAAATTCCTAGTCATGGCATCAACTAAGAAAATTGCACCTCTGATGGCTAAGATAGAGAGTTTGACAAGTGAGTCTGGTCATTTTATCATGCCAAGATCATGGCAATCGAACTTCCCCAAGACTAATGAATTGGGATATCTTGATTTTATCTTGAACAATCTGAAGGATAGGCTGCAAGACATGTCACAACCAACCAACGCGTTAGCAGATCAATTGAATACAATTTACAAAGAATTGGTGGAGTTGAAAGCTCATCCAAAGATATTTGGATGAGCTTCCTTCTCTTGGAGAAAGTCCTTTCCTAAAGCTGATTTCTGTTAGGAACTGTAACACCTCTACTGTGGACTCTGCTCAAAGAATTCAAGAAGATCAACATGAAATGGGAAATAATCAGTTCGAACTCGATATCTCAAGTGACCATTGGGATATGAGCCTTCTAGAGGAAAAGTGGGGATACAGGAAATAAAATTTATAGGCCTTTCAAACTCTATATCTCAGATTATAATGGTGATTAGAACATTGTAAAAACTTGTTAAGGCAAGAAAGTTCACAATCAGCATTTCAGACTCTATAGAATTTATAATCATTTCTTATTTTCTTTGACTTTGCATTGTAATTTGTACCATAGATGATATATACAATTTATATTAATTTTGTTCAGATGTATTATGTATACAAGTGATGACTAACATACAGCTTATTGTTGAAGGAAACAGATTGTCTAGAAGTTCATTCTCTTGTAGATTAATTGTATATCTTTCATGACGTTCATTTCTTGTTTAAGATGATATGTATTACGAAATTACGGTAAAATAATCACTCAAAATTGTAAAAATGAAAAGAAAAAGATTAAGATATATATGTATGTATGTATATAGAGTAAGCAAGTTATATTATATCGGCAGTTTGCAGGGAAATGGGATAAACAAATCTGCAGCCATAAAAAAAAAAAAAGAGAAAGAAATATGGTTAGTATATCATGGATTCCTCAGAAATTCACAATCTTTTGAATTATCTTCAGCGGATTGAAGATTGCTGGTATTCTGATCATGAAATGGAGAATCTCATTGGAAGACTTCAGCTAAAGGTTAGCATTTTGACTTCAGATTGGGCAATTGATGAACGCTTAAATCCTGAAATATCTGCGGAGTTGAAGAAATATGAGTTTCTTCCTGTTCGTCTTTCTAGACCTCAGAAATTAGGATTTACTGGTGGAGAACTTGTTCTTCGGAATCTCGAAATATTTAAGTTTATCAAGCCAGAAATGGAGCAGATGTTTTCTGTTGTTTTCGATTGTTCAAATCCATGAGGAGAGTAGTAACAAGCATGTATTAAGTTTCTTTAGCTCCATTCATGAAAATCTCAAGCTAATTATAAGCTCCAAAGCTGGTATTCTTGTTCCTGTGAAACCCCAAATTTTAGCCCTTGAAGATGAGCTAAGATTTCTGAGAAATTTTCTGTATTTTATATCAGAATTCTCTATTGAGCACCGTTTTTGTAAGGATCTTTTGATTTTTGCACAAGCTGTGGTCGTCAACGCTGCATATCTACTTCACTTCCTTCAAGTAGACGAGCCGATGTATGGAGCGATGGAGACTCGGGTCCGAATTGAGCTTTTAGAAGTGGTAGAGAAGCTTAATCCTTTTCAGCAGCAAGCAGTGAGGGAGATTTATCTTCGAGCCCTAGAAGGTACAAACCCAAAACTTCTTGATCATACTGTAATAGATTATGAATGTGCTCTGAGATTTTTTGATTCCATAGTTGAGAATTTGGGGAAGATGATTAACAATGCTTATCTTGAGTTTACTGCTAAGAATCAAATTGATAATCTCTATGAAAATCTTTGCTCTTTGGGATTTTATCTCATGGAAAATTGGATAATCTTATGTTCAAAGTTCAAGATTTGACCATTCATACAGCATGTTTCATTTATTCTTCTATTTACAAGCATGATAATAAATTCCTATTCATGGCATCAATTGAGAAAATTGCACCTTTGTTGGCTAAGATAGAGAGTGTGACAAGTGATTCTAATCATTTTATCATGCCAAGATCATGGCAACCAAACTTCCCCAAGACTAATGAATTGGGGTATCTTGATTTTATCATAAAGAATTTGAAGGATAGGCTGCATGGTATATATCACAATCAATTGATCCATTAGCAAATCAATTGAACACAATTTACAACAAGTTGGTAGAGTTGAGAGATGGTTTTGGCAAAGTTGCTAAGCCTTGGAATGAGAGTGAAGAAGTGAAAGCTCTCTTCTCTCGATACAGGGATGTTGTGTTGGGTGTGGGCTTCCAACTATGTTTTTAAATGACCCACTTTTTATGGAAGAAAAGTCTTCCATAAAACCAGCACCATCCTAGAAAAATATTTTATTTTTTCTCACATAAAAACACAAAAAAAAAAAAAAAACAGAGGAGAGCCGAGAGAGAGAGAGGGTTGCTGGAAATTTTCTGAAAACGCAGGTCAGAGTTTTCCACGATCGGAGGTCCAAATTTTGTCCGATCGAGCTCAAATTTCAGGAAGAGTCAAGGGACTCGTGCAGATTCAATCTGAACGGTGGAGATCGAATTCCAACGGTTAGTTTTTGAATTATAAGCTTCGGACCAGGCTGCTGTATTTTGTTGATTTCCTGCGATTTTTGTATCTCTATGTTATTCTAGTGCCTTCGTAATGTTGTTAAGGGCTAGATATTATTGAGGTATTGTTGGATTGTTGATTTGTACTCTTTTGGTGCTAGTGGAATTGTTTAGACCGAAGGGTCTCGTGGTTTTTTTTACTCTTTCACGTTGAAAGGGTTTTTCCACGTTAAAATCGTGTGGCTCTTGTTATTTGTTTTTTGTGTTTGGATTATTGCTGCTTGGTATTGCTGGTTGGTATTGTTGCTTGTTTGTGCTTCTCACATATTCTTTCAAGAGGGGAAGGTGTTGATCTTGGGCACAATCGTATTTGTGTTATTCTTTCTTTCCCATCAAGTGGTATCAGAGCTTGAGTTATTTGTTATTTGTCTTGATTGAATGATGGAGCCGAACTATAGCAGGATGATCAGTTTGAATGGCACAAATTATCACAAATGGAAGGGTAAAATGAAGGATTTACTCTTTGTGAAAAAGCTACATCTTCCGGTCTTTGCTAGTCAGAAGTCGGAGTCCAAATCTGATGAGGAGTGGACTTTTGAGCACGAAATGGTTTGTGGTTTTATTCGACAGTGGGTAGATGATAATGTTTTGAATCACATCTACAATGAATCTCATGCTAGAACTTTGTGGGAAAAGCTTGAATCCTTGTATGCATAAAAAACAGGGAATAATAAATTATTTTTGCTCAAGCAGGCGATGAATTTGAGATTCAAGGAAGGTTGTTCCATTTCTGACCATTTGAATGAATTTCAAGGGTGTTTTGATCAGTTGTCTGACATGGGTGTAAAATTTGAAGATGAGATTATGGGACTTTGGTTGCTTAATACTCTACCTGATTCTTGGGAAAATCTTCGTGTGTCTTTGATCGGTTCAGCTCCCTGTGGTACAATAACTATGGAGTATGTGAAAGCTGCTATTCTGAATGAAGAGGTGAGACATAGAACTCATGAGACATCTACTTCAAAATCTGATGTCTTGATTGCTGAAAACAGGGGGAGAAGCAAGGATAGAGATCAAGGCGAATATAAAAGAGGCAAGAGCAGGAGCAAGTCCAAATCAAAATACAAAAATATTGAGTGTCATTACTGTCATAAAAAGGGGCATTTGATGAAAAACTGCTTCAAGCTGAAGAACAAAGACAAGAACAAGCCAGAAGGGAGAGATGGTGAAAATGGTCGCCACGTTGCAACCACGACTCCAGGTGATTTGATAGTTGTTCGTGATAGCGACTTGATTAATGTTGCCTTTGATGAATCAAGTTGGGTTATCGACAGTGGTGCCTCTTTTCATGTGACGTCGAGGAAGGATTTCTTCACATCTTATACTCCAAGTGAGTATGGGGTATTGAAGATGGGTAATGATGGTCGCTCAAATGTTGTTGGCATTGGAGATGTTGTCCTGGAAACTAAAACCGAGATGAAATTAGTGTTGAAGAACGTCAGACATGCACCTGATATTCACTTGAATCTGATATCTACCAGTGTTTTGGATGATGAAGGTTATGTCAGTACTTTTGGTGATGGGCAATGCAAACTCACCAAAGGTTCTCTTATTGTGACTCGTGGGAAGAAGTGTTCAGGTTTATACTGGACCAATGCTTCCGTCTCTATTGATTCTGTGAATGCAATCGAGAGTGATAGCTATTCAGAATTATGGCACAGAAGACTTAGTCACATCAGTGAGAAGGGGCTTGATTGCTTAGCCAAGAAAAATCTTCTTTCAGGAGTGAAAGCTGCAAATTTGAAAAGGTGCAGTCATTGCTTGGGCTGGGAAACAGAACATAGTGTCCTTCAAGATTCGTCTTCTTTCAAAAAATCAGAGTTGCTTGAGCTGGTACATTCAGATCTTTGTGGTCCTATGAAGACAAAGACACATGGTGTGCACTTTACTTTGTGACATTCATGATGACTGCTCGAGGAAACTATGGGTGTATGCATTGAGCATAAAGACCAGGTACTTGGGGTTTTAAACAGTTTCATGCTTCTGTTGAGAGAGAAACAGGAAAGAAATTGAAGTGTATTCGCACAGACAATGGTGGTGTGAATACCTTGGCCCATTTGATGAATTGCAGACAACAAGGTATTAGACACCAGAAGACGCCTCCCAAGACTCCACAACTTAATGGCCTTGCAGAAAGGATGAACAGGACGTTGGTGGAGAGAGTCAGATGCTTGCTGTCAGAAGCTCATTTGCCTAAATCTTTTTGGGGTGAAGCTTTATATACTGCTGCACATGTGATTAACCTATCACCCGCTACTGCTCTACATGGAGATGTTCCTGATCGAGTATGGTACGGTAAGGATGTTTCTTACGATCATTTGCGTGTATTTGGGTGTAAAGTTTTTGTACATGTGCCAAAGGACGAAAGGTCCAAATTAGATGTCAAGACGAGGCCGTGCATCTTTATTGGCTATGGTCATGATGAATTTGGCTACATACTTTATGATCCTGTTGAGAAGAAGCTTGGTAGAAGCCGTGATGTTATTTTTATGGAGGATCAGAATATTGAACATATCCAGAAGATGGAGAAGTCTGAGTCTCAAAGGTATGATGATCTTGTTGATTTGAACCCAACTCCCGTGTCTCGTATGCCTGATGTAACCAATGAAGACCAGGTTGATGATCAGAATCAAGTTCAACATGAGTTTGTTGATGGCAATGGAGAAGAAGATCCACATGAGATACATAATCAACCTCATGAGGATAATAATGAACCTGCAGTTGTTCTCCGGAGGTCTACAAGGGAGAGAACTTCTTCTACTCGTTATCCAGTTAATGAGTATGTGCTCCTCATTGACGGGGGAGAACCTGAGTGCTATGAAGAGGCTATGGAGAACGAGGACAAGGAAAAATGGGGTGAGGCAATGAATGAAGAAATGAAATCATTGCATGATAATCATACTTATGAGCTCGTCAAGTTGCCCAAAGATAGAAAAGCTTTGAAGAATCGGTGGATTTATAAGTTGAAGAACGAAGAGAGTGCTTCATCTCCACGATACAAGGCTAGACTTGTGGTTAAAGGCTACAGTCAAAGAAAGGGTATCGACTATGAAGAAATATTCTCTCCAGTTGTGAGAATGTCTTCGATCCGAGTTGTTTTGGGTCTTGCAGCCAGTCTTGATTTAGAAGTGGAACAGATGGATGTGAAAACAGCATTCCTTCATGGTGATCTCGGGAAGGAAATCTATATGGAGCAACCAGAAGGCTTTGTGGTGAAGGGCAAAGAGAGCTACGTTTGCAAGTTGAAAAAGAGCTTGTATAGCTTGAAACAAGCTCCAAGGCAATGGTACAAGAAGTTTGAGTCTGTGATGATCGAGCAGGGATATAAGAAGACTACTTCTGATTATTGTGTTTTTGTGCAGAAGTTTTCTGATGATGACTTTATTATTTTGCTGCTTTATGTTGATGACATGCTTATTGTTGGTCATAACTCTATCAGGATTGTTGAGTTGAAAGCAGAGCTTAGTAAGTCCTTTGCGATGAAGGACTTGGGACCAGCAAAACAAATTCTTGGCATGCAGATCACACGTGACAGAGAGGCAAGAAAGTTATGGTTATCTCAAGAGAAGTACATTGAAAAAGTGCTTCAGCGATTCCACATGGAGAAAGCTAAAGTGGTAAGCACACCTCTTTCTACTCACTTTAAGCTTAGCTCTAGACAGTCCCCATCTAATGATGTTGAGAAGGCAGACATGCGACGTATTCCTTATGCATCTGCAGTAGGAAGTTTGATGTATGCAATGGTTTGTACGTGGCCAGATTTAGCTCATGCAGTTGGTACAGTTAGCCGTTTCCTTTCCAATCCTGGCAAGGAACACTGGAGTGCAGTGAAGTGGATTATGAGATATCTCCGAGGCACATCCAGTTTGAAACTTTGTTTTGGAACTGGAAAACCTATTTTGAATGTTTACACTGATTCAGATATGGCTGGAGATATTGATACCAGGAAATCTACATCTGGTTATGTGGTTACCTTTGCTGGGGGAGCTGTTTCATGGCAATCTAAACTTCAGAAATGTGTTGCGCTGTCTACTACAGAGGCTGAGTTCATTGCAGCTACCGAAGCTTGTAAAGAGCTGCTTTGGATGAAGAAATATTTTCGTGAACTTGGTTTTGTGCAGAAGAGGTATGTCTTATATTGTGATAGTCAGAGTGCTATACATCTTAGCAAAAATCCTACTTTTCACGGCAAGTCTAAACATATTGATGTACGTTATCATTGGATTCGAGATGTGCTTGATCTCAAGTTGTTAGAGGTTGAAAAGATTCACACAGATGATAATGGTTCTGATATGATGACAAAGGCGTTGCCGAAGGGGAAATTTGAAGTTTGCCGTTTGATTGCCGGTTTGGCAACTTCCTCCACATAGTCGGGAGGGGGGAGATTTGTTGGGTGTGGGCTCCCAACTATATTTTTAAATGACCCACTTTTTATGGAAGAAAAGTCTTCCATAAAACCAGCACCATCCTAGAAAAATATTTTATTTTTTCTCACATAAAAACACAAAAAAAAAAAAAAGAAAAAAAAAACAGAGGAGAGCCGAGAGAGAGAGAGGGTTGCTGGAAATTTTCTGAAAACGCAGGTCAGAGTTTGCCACGATCGGAGGTCCAAATTTTGTCCGATCGAGCTCAAATTTCAGGAGGAGTTAAGTGACTCGTGCAGCTTCAATCTGAACGGTGGAGATTGAATTCCAACGGTTATTTTTTGAATTATAAGCTTCGGACCAGACTGCTGTATTTTGTTGATTTCCTGCGATTTTTGTATCTCTATGTTATTCTAGTGCCTTCGTAATGTTGTTAAGGGCTAGATATTATTGAGGTATTGTTGGATTGTTGATTTGTACTCTTTTGGTGCTAGTGGAATTGTTTAGACCGAAGGGTCTCGTGGTTTTTTTTACTCTTTCACGTTGAAAGGGTTTTTCCACGTTAAAATCGTGTGGCTCTTGTTATTTGTTTTTTGTGTTTGGATTATTGCTGCTTGGTATTGCTGGTTGGTATTGTTACTTGTTTGTGCTTCTCACATATTCTTTCAAGAGGGGAAGGTGTTGATCTTGGGCACAACTGTATTTGTGTTATTCTTTCTTTCCCATCATGTTGCTTACCAAACTGAACATTTTACTGATTCATTTATCTGTGGAGTAGTTCCGCTATGGTCTCAGAAGATGGGACTGGTTAATCTGGTCAAAGATCTCTGTGAAATCAAGACAGAGATGAAAATTATTCTTAATGAAAACATAGATGAAGGAGCTGAAAAGAGTTTAAGCTTCATATGAGCAGAAGCTAATTCTCTTAATAGTAAGGAAGTGCTGAATTCTGAAGATAATGTAAGGAATACATATGATAATGGTGCTGATCAATTGGTTGGCTTGGAAGAGGAGGTGAATAAAATTAGAGATCAGATAATGGGAGGGTCGGGTCAGTTAACCATTCTCTCAATCACTGGTATGCCTGGACTCGGGAAAAGCACTGTAGCTAATTCAGTGTATAAAGATCCTGCTGTAGCCATGTGGTTTAATGCTCGTGCATGGTGTTCTGTGTCTCAAGTATATAACAAGGAAAATTTGTTGGTTGACATTTTATATCAAGTCAGGCCAGAAGTTAAAGAAGACTATAAAAAGAAAGACAGTTCCTTTGACCAAAAGCTCTACCAGAGTTTGAAAGGAAAGAGGTACCTTGTGGTGATGGATGATATATGGGATATTGGGGCATGGGATGATTTGAGGCCATCTTTCCCAAATGATGAAAATGGGAGCAGAATTGTATTCACAACAAGAAATCAAGGCCATTCTTCAGTTCAAATACCGAGATAACATAGGTATACAAGAGTAAGAAGGATAACCATCACTATAAGTATTTAATATCATACACAAATTACCTACAAGCATAGACAGGAAATATGTGTAAGAGCTGTGCAACTCCTCCAATGAGGATTTTCCAAGCATCTAGAACATCATATGCAACAGGAACAAGTTCAGGCAAAAGAAGTCCATTTTTAGGGGGCTCAAGAGGCTTCTCAATACCCATTTGTGCAAGTTTCCTATCAGCTCTAGAAGCTTGCAGAATCTTCTTCAGAGGTATTGGATAGGGCTTCTTCTCTTTCTTAGGCAGCATAGGTGGAAGATCCATATTTTGAGGAAAATTGTCACCTTTCTTTGCAGAATGCCCTTTACCTGGTCTCCCTTTTGAATTATTATTACCTTTTAATATAGTTTAATATATATTACATATATATTTGTATAGCTTTTATTATCTTTCATCTATGATACATAAACTAATACATAATATTATATATATATATATATTCTTGAGAATAAACTAATGCGTAAACATAATATTTATAATACAAAACTTTTATTTAAATATTTAAAAATGAATATAAAAAATAATTCTAATAATATATAGAAATTAATTAAGAACTTATTAATAAATATTTTTTAAAAGTCAAATCTTACACAGAAAACATGTGCATGAGTTTTCTCAGTAAATACGCTCCATAAACGGAGATGCAGAAGGTTTCAAAATTGTGAAAACAGTATCATTTAAGGCAAAAACAACATTACGGAATCAAATTTGTTAAACAGAAAGGGATCTGGTCATGGATTCCTTTGAAATTCACAATCTGTTGAATTATCTTCAATGGGTTGTAGCATGCTGGTATTCTGATCCTGTTATGAGGGATATCATTCAAAGACTTCAGTTGAAGGTTAGGCTTTTGATTCGAGAGTTGTCAGTTGAAGAACATGGAAATGAAGAAACTTCTGTTTTGGAAAATGTAATCCCACAGTTGAAGCAACATGGGTTTCCTCTTGTTTCTCTTTCTACCCATCAGAAATCAAGATTAACTGCTGGAGAACTTGTTCTTCAGAATCTTGAAATTTTGAAGTTTATCAAGCCAGAAATGGAGCTGATGTATTCTGTTGTTTTTGATAGTTCAAAATTCCTGACTCTAGAGGGTAACAAGCATGTATTGAGTTTCTTTAGCTCCATTCATGAAAATCTCAAGCAAATACTGAGCTCCAAAGCTGGTATTCTTGTTCCTGTGAAACCCCAAATTTTAGCCCTTGAAGATGAGCTAAGATTTCTGAGAAATATTCTGTATTTTATATCAGAAATCTGCATTGACCACCATTTCTCGAAGGATCTTTTGTCTTTCGCTCAAGCTGTGGCCGTCAATGCTGCATATCTACTTCACTTCCTTCAAGTAGATGAGCCGATGTATGGAGTGATAGAGACTCGGGTCAGAATTGAGCTTTTAGAGCTGGTAGAAAAGCTTAATCCCTTTCAGCAACAAGTAACGAGGGAGATTTATCTTCGAGCCCTGGAAGGTACAAACCCAAAACTTCTTGATCAAACTGTAATAGAATATGAATGTGCTCTGAGATTTTTTGATTCCATAGTTGACAATTTGGGAAAGATGCTAAAAAGTGTTGATATTGAGTTTACTGCTAAGGATCAAATTGATATTCTCTACAAAGATCTGTGCTCACTGAGATTTTATCTCATGGACTTACCATTATCTGATTCAAACCAGAAATTGGATAATCTCATGTTCAGAGTTCAAGATTTGACCATTCATACAGGAAGTTTCATTTATTCTTCTATTCGCAAGCATGATAATAAATTCCTAGTCATTGCATCAACTAAGAAAATTGCACCTCTGATGGCTAAGATAGAGAGTTTGACAAGTGAGTCTGGTCATTTTATCATGCCAAGATCATGGCAATCGAACTTCCCCAAGACTAATGAATTGGGATATCTTGATTTTATCTTGAACAATCTGAAGGATAGGCTGCAAGACATGTCACAACCAACCAACGCGTTAGCAGATCAATTGAACACAATTTACAAAGAATTGGTGGAGTTGAAAGCTGCTTTTGGCAAAGTTTCTAAGCCTTGGAACAAGAGTGAAGAAGTAAAATCTCTCTTCTCCCGATACAGGGATGTTGCTTACCAAACTGAATATTTTGCTGATTCAGCTTGCTGTGGAGTAGTTCCGATCTGGTCTCAAAAAATGGGACTGGTTAATCTTGTCAAAGATGTATGTGAAATTAAGACAGAGCTGAAAATTGTTCTTAGTGAAAACATAAATGATGAGACGAGCAATAGTTTAAGCTTCATATCGGCAGAAGATGAGTCTCTAAATAGTAAGGAAGTGCTACATTCTGAAAATAGTTTGAGAAATGATAACAGTGATAGACAATTGGTTGGCTTTGAAGACGAGGTGAATAATATAAGAGATCAGATAATGGGAGGGTGGGATCAGTTAACCATTCTCTCAATCAGCGGCATGCCTGGACTTGGGAAAAGCACCATAGCTAATTCAGTGTATAAAGATCCTGCTGTAACCATGTGGTTTTATGCTCGTGCATGGTGTTCTGTGTCTCAGGTATATAACAAGGAAAACTTGTTGCGTGACATTTTATTTCAAGTAAAGCCAGAAGATAAAGAAGAAAATAAAATGAGAGAGAATTCCTTTGACCAAGAACTCTACAAGAGTTTGAAAGGAAAGAGGTATCTGGTGGTGATGGATGATATATGGGATATTGGGGCATGGGATGATTTGAGGCCGTCTTTCCCTAATGATGAAAATGGGAGCAGAATCATATTCACAACAAGAAATCAAGGCATTGCTGTGCAAGCTAATGGTATTCCTTATGCTCTTCGTCTGTTATCATATGAAGAGAGTTTGAAACTCTTGCTAGCCAGAATTTTCAAAGGAAACTGCCCTCCGAATTGTTCAATGTAGCTGAGAAAATTGCAATGAGTTGCAATGGCTTACCTCTTACGGTAGTTTTAACTGCTGGTCTTCTCAAAATCACAGAGAGAAATAAAGATTCTTGGGAAAAACTTGCAAATGTATTGGTTTCACATGGGGTTGACTACCCAAGAGAGCTACATCTGGGGGTATTGGATCTGAGCTACAGACATTTGCCAGATCACTTGAAAACTTGCTTCCTTTACTTTGGATCATTTCCAGAGGATGCTGAAATTCCAGTTTGGAAGTTGGTACGTTTGTGGATTGCAGAAGGATTTGTGCAACCAAAAGCTGGCCTCGGCATCAGCCTAGAGCTTGAGGCAGAAAATTACTTGAATACTTTAATTGATAGAAGTCTTGTGATGATTGCAAAGAGGAGTTACAATGGAGGAGCCAAAGCATGCCAAGTACATGATTTGCTACATGATTTTTGCATTGATAGGGCAAAAGAAGAAAGATTTCTACTGAGGACAAAAGAAGTGAGTCACATTCTAGTCTGACGGATTCTGAATTGCACCAGCAGTACCGTCTTTGCATTGTTCAGTCTCGTATAATGACAGTTCCTCAAGTGAGAGCAGGGCATTTTGAGTCAAGAATCCGCTCCTTGTTTGGTATGGCAGGTAACTTAAAAAAGAATCCAAACTCGAGAGGTAAGCCTTTATCAAAGTTATTTTTAACTCCATCTTGGTCTATATTCAGATACTATGATAAATTGCGTGGTGTGGATATTTTTCTGAAATTTAGACTACTAAGAGTGTTGGATTTGGGAATCTTGATATTGTAGCTGAAGGTAGTTTCATTACCATTACTGAGCTGGTTCATTTAGTGTACCTATCCCTCAAAGCCCTCATAAAGCAAATTCCAGAGGAAATTGAAAACCTTAAGAACCTAGAAACCTTAGTTCTGACTGCAGCAAAGAGGACGTATGATATTTCCAAAAACTATTTGGAATATGATAAACTTGAAGCATATCCATATAAAAAGTGGTGTCGTTGCTTGTTTCCCATCTGAATTCATTGAATGCTGCAACGAGTTAGATGGTTTAACTAGCTTTTCATCTTTGTTTATTCGTGATGGCTTTGAACTTGTGAGGATGATGAAAAAGGTGCCTAATCTCAAAAAATTGAAATTCACATTTATATTTCTTTGTTTCAAAGACTTTCAATCTGGACTTTCTGCATCAGCTGGAGGAACTCAGCATTTGTACTGACTATGGGCAGTTTATCTATCCTCCATGCCTGAAAAAGTTGACACTCACAGACTTGGTTCCAATTAGTAATGAAATATCAGTTATTGGTGAACTTCCGAATCTCGAGGTTCTCAAATTAGTAAATGTGAAGTTGGGAAATGAATGGTGCATGAAAGAAGGAGAATTCAAGAAACTCCGATTCTTGACGCTATATAACATTGATATTGATGTATTGGATGCCTCAATGGAACACCTTCCTCGTCTAGAGCAGCTTGTATTGGAATTCTGCAGATATTTGGAAGAGCTTCCTTCTCTTGGAGAAAGTCCTTTCCTAAAGCTGATTTCTGTTAGGTACTGTAACACCTCTACTGTGGCCTCTGCTCAAAGAATTCAAGAAGATCAACATGAAATGGGAAATAATCAGTTCAAACTCGATATCTCAGGTGACCATTGGGATATGAGCCGTCTAGAGGAAAATCGGAAATCCAGGTAAAAAGAAATTATAGGCCTTTCAAACTCTATATCTCAGATTATCATGGTGATTAGAGCAATGTACAGACTTGAAAGTTCACAATCAGCATTTCAGACTCTATATCTCAAGTGACCATTAAGATCATTTTGTATTTTCTTTGACTTTGCATTGTAATTTGTACCATAGATGATATATACAATTTATATTTATTCTCTTCAGATGTATTGTGTATACAAGTGATGACTAACATACAGCCTATTGTTGAAGGAAACAGATTGTCTAGAAGTTCATTCTCTTGTAGATTAGAAGCTCATATTGTTTATCTTTCATGGCGTTCATTTCTTGTTTAAGATGATATGTATTACGAAATTACGGTAAAATAATCACTCAAAATTGTAAAAATGAAAAGAAAAAGATTAAGATATATATATATATATATATATGTATGTATATAGAGTAAGCAAGTTATATTATATCGGCAGTTTGCAGGGAAATGGGATAAACAAATCTGTAGCCATTAAAAAAAAAAAAGAGAAAGAAATAAGTTAGTATATCATGGATTCCTCAGAAATTCACAATCTATTGAATTATCTTCAGCGGATTGAAGATTGCTGGCATTCTGATCATGAAATGGAGAATCTCATTGGAAGACTTCAGCTAAAGATTAGCATTTTGACTTCAGATTGGGCAATTGATCAACGCTTAAATCCTGAAATATCTGCGGAGTTGAAGAAATATGAGTTTCTTTCTGTTCGTCTTTCTAGACCTCAGAAATTAGGATTTATTGGTGGAGAACTTGTTCTTCGGAATATCGAAATATTTAAGTTTATCAAGCTAGAAATGGAGCAGATGTTTTCTGTTGTTTTCGATTGTTCAAAATCCATGACTCCGGAGAGTAGTAACTGTTAGAACATATATATGTATATATATGTAAAGAGAGAATAAAAGATATATAAGAATGTATATATTGAATGAAATCAGATTTATAATAACAGAAGCCTCTTTACATAGGCAAACTAAAGACAGTAAAAGACTATAATGCCCCTAGGTATATACATATATTACATTAACACCCCCCTCAAAGTCAAGGAGGTTTTGCAGAGACCAACTTGAGTTTGGTAATGAGAGTATCAAAACGACCAGGTAGAAGAGACTTGGTGAAAATATCAGCTGTCTGGTCGGCAGATGAAACAGGGAGTAGATGGATCGTACCGCGAACCACATGTTGACGAATAAAGTGACAGTCAATCTCAATATGTTTAGTACGATCATGGAAAACGTCATTATGAGCAATCAAGATGGCGCTTCGATTGTCACAATGAAGCACAGTAGCTCCTGAATGACTAACACCCATATCCTGAAGAAGCCATCGAAGCCAAAGCAGTTCTTGTGTAGTATCAGCTAGAGCACGATATTCAGCTTCAGTGCTAGAGCGAGCAACAAGTGTCTGCTTTTTACTACGCCAAGATATGAGGGAGTCTCCTAAAAAAACAGAAACCAGTGGTAGAACGACGATCCGTAGGATCTCCAGCCCAGTCTGCATCAGAATACGCACGAAGCTCCAATGAGGACTTACTGGAGAAATGTAGACCATGAAAGAGGGTGCCCTTCACATACCGGAGAATGCGAAGTACAGCAGCATAGTGGGTGGAGCGAGGGGTAGACATGAACTGACTGACCAGATGAACAGCATGGGCAATGTCAGGACGAGTAACAGTCAGATATATAAGGCTGCCGACGAGCTGTCTATATAAGGTAGCATTAGATAGTAGTTTACCATCAGTAGCGGTAAGATGAAGATTCTCTTCTAAAGGGGTTGATGCGATCTTACTATCAGAAAGACCAGCACGTGTAAGAAGATCCGAGGAATACTTGGCCTGAGTAAGAGAATAACCAGTAGGTCCAGATGAAACCTCAAGGCCAAGAAAGTAGCTCAAGGGGCCAAGATCTTTCATCTCAAAGTGACGATGGAGAAAGTCTTGTAGCTCAGAGATACCTCGAACATCATCACCGGTAATAATCATATCATCAACGTAGAGAAGAAGAAGAACAATGCCACGAGTAGTCTTTCGAATAAAGAGAGCAGAGTCATAATCACTAGCGGAGAAGCCAAGATCCCGGATGGTAGAGCTAAACTTGGCATACCATGCACGTGGAGCTTGTTTGAGACCATAAAGAGCACGACGAAGACGGCACACCTGATGGGAAGAAGATGGAGACCCAGGAGGAAGCTGCATGTAAACTTCTTCAGTCAAATCGCCATTAAGAAAAGCATTCTTGACATCCATCTGACACAAAGACCAACCACGAGCCGCAGCGATAGCAAGAAGACTCCTAATGGATGTGAGTCTGGCAACAGGGGCAAATGTTTCCTCATAATCAATACCATACTCCTGAGTAAAACCCTTAGCCACAAGACGAGCTTTGTATCGCTCGACAGTTCCATCAGATCGGGTCTTAATCTTATAGACCCATCGACATCCAATAACAGATTTTCCAGGAGGAAGATCAATAATATCCCAAGTATGAGTCTTATCAAGAGCCTGTAGTTCCTCAGACATAGCTTGCTGCCAAATAGGATTAGTACATGCCTCACGATAGGAACGAGGCTCATATTGAGCCAATACAGTGGAAAAACAATGATAATCTCTCGAAGATGAATAGGAGCTTCCCTTACCCGAGTGGAACGACGGACTGGAAAATCCTCAAGATCAGAAGGTGCAACTGGAGGTGCAGGATCAACAGACGATGACTCTAAGGGATAGGTGGTCATCGGTGGCGTATCATGGATAGTGTCATCAGGAGAAACACCTGGTACATCAACGTCCTCCGGAAAAAGGTCAATGGTGGGATCAGAAATATAAGGAGGGGTAGAAGAAGGGGATACCTGAAAGGAGGATAAAGAAGAGAACATTTTATGTTCCCAAAAGACAACATGTCGAGATACTCGAAGACGACGAGATAAAGGATCCCAACATCGATAGCCTTTATGTTCAATCCCATATCCCAAGAAACAACACATTCGAGCTCTAGGCTCTAATTTGGTTCGCTCATGTGGTTGTAATAAGACAAAAAAAAAACACAACCAAAAACCCGAAGAGAATGATAATCAGGAGGGGAATTATGAAGTCGCTCATATGGAGTAAGATTATTGATGATAGGTGAAGGAACTCGATTAATCGTGTACGCAGCTTCCCCCCCAAAAACTTTCGGGACAACCAGAGGAAATAAGTAAGGCACGTGAAGTATCAAGTAAATGACGATGTTTTCATTCCTCTCCCCTCCTCCTCATTTTGTTGGGAGGTACCAGGACAAGATCGGTGCGGAAGAGTGCCTTGTGCTCGTAGGGAGGCAAGAAAGGAGGTATCACAGTATTCTTGAGCATTATCTGAACGAAAAATTTTGATTACACGAGAAAATTGAGTTTTGATCATACTAGCAAAATCATAGTAGGTCTGTTGTAATTGAGATCGATTTTTTAAGATATAAAGCCAAGTGTATCGAGAGAAATCATCCACAAAAATAACAAAATACCGAGAACCTCCCATAGTAGCTGTGGGAGCAGGCCCCCAAATATCAGAGTGAACTAAATCAAAAGGTGCAGATGTAACAGAAGTACTTTTATGAAAAGATAACGCATGCTGTTTTGCAAGTTGACAAGACTGACAATCAAGATGTTCATTAATAGTAGAACCTAGAACACCTTTAGAAATAAGAAAACGTAATCGACTTAATGAGACATGCCCTAAGCGAGAGTGCCAAATTCCAAAGGGAACTGACGAGGGGGATGTAGAGGTGACGGCAGCTGTAGTAATGGGAAGACGAAGATGTATAAGTTGAAATAACTTTCCATGTCTACGGCCTATCCCAAGAGTCTGACGCGTCTGTAGATCCTACACAACACAACCAGTAGGAAAAATGTAACAAAGAGACCAAGATCACATAGTTGGCCAACAAACAAGATTAAACATAAGGTTACGAACATAATAGGTGTTGGGAAGGGACAAAGTAGGAGTAGAGACATGTCCAACATGTTCAACTTTCATAGATGAACCATTAGCAGTAGAGATAGTAGAAAAAAAAGACTCAGATGATTTTGAGGAAAAGATAGATGAATCAGAGGTCATATGATTACTACATCCAGAATCAAAGTACCATGGTGATATACCTGTAGATGTAGAAGCAGATAAGGCGGTAGAAGGATTACCAGAGCCAGACATAATCTGTTGTAGGAGAGCAGAGAGATCATTGACATCAATCAACTTAGATGAAGTAGAAGAGATAGCAGAATCCCCAGCGATAGCAGCAGTAGACTGAGGACGGGTGTCTTGGGGGGAAGACCGTTTTGGACAATCAGACCTATAATGACCAGGACCACGCTTATGACAGTGTTGGCAAATTCGAGTAGGACAAGTCAGCAAGCGATGGTTAGTGGCATGACAGAAGGTGCATTCATTATTCCGAGAGCTAGAGCCTCGAGATCCATTAGAAGATCCACGACCTCTAAAATTAGGGGAAGCGAGAGCAATATCCATGTGGGTATTCGAGCTCAATCCAAGACGAGTCTCCTCAGATAAGAGCTCAGAGATAGCCTGATCTAGTGTAGGGAGAGGTATACGATGGAGAAGAGAGGCACGAACCGGCTCAAAAGCATCTGATAGTCCCATGAGAAATAAAATAAGACGTTGCTGATCTCGATAGGTGGTAAACAGAACAGCATCAGCATCACAGTTCCACTTAGGCTCAGATGAAGTCAACTGATCCCATATAGAGTATATCTGAGGCAAGAATGCGCTGATAGACTGTCCAGGTTCTTGACGCTGTCGGCACAAGGAAGTCATAAGCTGGTACTGACAAGTCAGATCAGCAGTAGTATATCTTGTGGCCAGAAATTTCCAAAGAGCATGAGCGGAATCAAATCTCCCAAACTGTAGACTAATAGATGGTATAGAAGTATTACGAATCCATGTAATTATCTGGTGATTTTTACTGTCCCACTCTTCAAGTCGTAACATAAAATCATTCGATTTCTCATCAGCCTCCTTAACAGGTATCTCAATATCTCCAGTGGCATAACGCCAAAGTTTTCGCCCTTTTAGAAAACTCGACATGACCTGAGACCATGGTATATAATTCTGACCATCTAAAGTCATTACAATAGGTCTGGAGGACTCAGATCTATCCATAATGATTAATTAATAACTTCAGGGGTCAATTGCAAAAATTAGATATTTTGAGGGACTATTTTGCAAAAAATCAGTAATTACAGGGATCAAATTGCAGAATTCAGAAGTTTAGGGGTCAATTTGTAAAAATCCGAGAAACCAGGGACCAAAATGAATAAGTCAGAACTTTCAAGGACTAAGTTGTAATTACCGTACTACTAGATGAGGTGGCGCTGACGGGGCAATGACGTGGCAATGACTGACAACAAATCAACAAACAGCCGGAGAAAACCCAGAAATAATGGATAAAAAAGCATCTATTGCCTCAAAAACACAGAAGAACAACCGGAAGAAAACATGAAAATAGCCATCTTCTCAATCACAGTCTAGATCTCGATCTAAGGATTTCCGGAAAGGAGACAACCAAAGATGAGTATTATTATTATTATTATTAGTAGTAGCAGTACCAACAAATCAACACACAGCCGAAGAAAACCCAGAAATCATGGATCAAAGAGAAGCAGAAGTAAATAAAGGTGCCGTTGTTGGTTTACTTTTTTGAGTTCGGCAGTGGATCTCGGCAGAGAAGACGCAATTCGACAGCACAATAGAACTTGGCCGGAAAATCAGAAACCTTGCTCTGATACCATGTTAGAACATATATATGTATATATATGTAGAGAGAGAATAAGAGATATATAAGAATGTATATACTGAATGAAATCAGATTTACAATAACAGAATCCTCTTTATATAGGCACACTAAAGACGGTAAAAGACTATAATGCCATTAGGTATATACATATATTACATTAACAGTAACAAGCATGTATTAAGTTTCTTTAGCTCCATTCATGAAAATCTCAAGCTAATTATAAGCTCCAAAGCTGGTATTCTTGTTCCTTTGAAACCCCAAATTTTAGCCCTTGAAGATGAGCTAAGATTTCTGAGAAATTTTCTGTATTTTATATCAGAATTCTCTATTGAGCACCGTTTTTGTAAGGATCTTTTGATTTTTGCACAAGATGTGGTCGTCAACGCTGCATATCTACTTCACTTCCTTCAAGTAGACGAGCCGATGTATGGAGCGATGGAGACTCGGGTCGGAATTGAGCTTTTAGAACTGGTAGAGAAGCTTAATCCTTTTCAGCAGCAAGCAGTGAGGGAGATTTATCTTCGAGTCCTAGAAGGTACAAACTCAGAACTTCTTGATCATACTGTAATAGATTATGAATGTGCTCTGACATTTTTTTATTCCATAGTTGAGAATTTGGGGAAGATGATTAACAATGTTGATCTTGAGTTTACTGCTAAGAATCAAATTGATATTCTCTATGAAGATCTGTGCTCTTAGGGATTTTATCTCATGGATTTACCATTGTCTGATTCAAACCATGGTCTACAATGGATTGTTTATCTAAATGCTGCACTTCAGGTTCATCAACAAATCCACCTCTTTCAATCACTTTCTTCCCAATCATTCTTATAGGTTCGGTCCTCCTACGTGAAGGATATCCTGGTAATTCAACACCAGCTTGGATGCAGAGTTCCACAACAGCTGGAATTCGATCATAGTGAAATCTAGTCTCATGTGTAATACGCCTACCAAAGGGATCGTACAAATGATATGATTCGATAGGAATTAGTACATCATTGATACAACCTTTCACCCATGAATGGAAGCTCTTGCGCATTCACTGCAAGCCCATTCTTCAGTTCAAATACCGAGATAACATAGGTATACAAGAGTAAGAAGGATAACCATCACTACAAGTATTTAATATCATACACAAATTACCTACAAGCATAGACAGGAAATATGTGTAAGAGCTGTGCAACTCCTCCAATGAGGATTTTCCAAGCATCTAGAACATCATATGCAACAGGAACAAGTTCAGGTAAAAGAAGTCCATTTTTAGGAGGCTCAAGAGGCTTCTCAATACCCATTTGTGCAAGTTTCCTATCAGCTCTAGAAGCTTGCAGAATCTTCTTCAGAGGTATTGGATAGGGCTTCTTCTTTTTCTTAGGCAGCATAGGTGGAAGATCCATATTTTGAGGAAAATTCTCACCTTTCTTTGCAGAATGCCGTTTACCTGGTCTCCCTTTTAATATAGTTTAATATATATTGCATATATATTTGTATAGCCTTTATTATCTTTCATCTATGATACATAAACTAATACATATATATTCTTGAGAATAAACTAATGCATAAACATAATATTTTTAATACAAAACTTTTATTTAAATATTTAAAAATGAATATAAAAAATAATTCTAATAATATATAGAAATTAATTAAGAACTTATTAATAAATATTTTTTTAAAAAAGTCAAATCTTACACAGAAAACATGTGCATGAGTTTTCTCAGTAAATACGCTCCATAAACGGAGATGCAGAAGGTTTTAAAATTGTGAAAACAGTATCATTTAAGGCAAAAACAACATTACGGAATCAAATTTGTTAAACAGAAAGGGATCTGGTCATGGATTCCTATGAAATTCACAATCTGTTGAATTATCTTCAATGGGTTGAAGCATGCTGGTATTCTGATCCTGTTATGAGGGATATCATTCAAAGACTTCAGTTGAAGGTTAGGCTTTTGATTCGAGAGTTGTCAGTTGAAGAACATGGAAATCAAGAAACTTCTGTTTTGGAAAGTGTAATCCCACATTTGAAGCAACATGTGTTTCCTCTTGTTTCTCTTTCTACCCATAAGAAATCAAGATTAACTGCTGGAGAACTTGTTCTTCAGAATCTTGAAATTTTGAAGTTTATCAAGCCAGAAATAGAGCTGATGTATTCTGTTGTTTTTGATAGTTCAAAATTCCTGACTCTAGAGGGTAACAAGCATGTATTGAGTTTCTTTAGCTCCATTCATGAAAATCTCAAGCAAATACTGAGCTCCAAAGCTGGTATTCTTGTTCCTGTGAAATCCCAAATTTTAGCCCTTGAAGATGAGCTAAGATTTCTGAGAAATTTTCTGCATTTTATATCAGAAATCTGCATTGACCACCATTTCTCGAAGGATCTTTTGTCTTTCGCACAAGCTGTGGCCATCAATGCTGCATATCTACTTCACTTCCTTCAAGTAGATGAGCCGATGTATGGAGTGATGGAGACTCGGGTCAGAATTGAGGTTTTAGAGCTGGTAGAGAAGCTTAATCCCTTTCAGCAACAAGTAACGAGGGAGATTTATCTTCGAGCCCTGGAAGGTACAAACCCAAAACTTCTTGATCAAACTGTAATAGAATATGAATGTGCTCTGAGATATTTTGATTCCATAGTTGACAATTTGGGAAAGATGCTAAAAAGTGTTGATATTGAGTTTACTGCTAAGGATCAAATTGATATTCTCTACAAAGATCTGTGCTCCCTGAGATTTTATCTCATGGACTTACCATTATCTGATTCAAACCAGAAATTGGATAATCTCATGTTCAGAGTTCAAGATTTGACCATTCATACAGGAAGTTTCATTTATTCTTCTATTCGCAAGAATGATAATAAATTCCTAGTCATTGCATCAACTAAGAAAATTGCACCTCTGATGGCTAAGATAGAGAGTTTGACAAGTGAGTCTGGTCATTTTATCATGCCAAGATCATGGCAATCGAACTTCCCCAAGACTAATGAATTGGGATATCTTGATTTTATCTTGAACAATCTGAAGGATAGGCTGCAAGACATGTCACAACCAACCAACGCGTTAGCAGATCAATTGAACACAATTTACAAAGAATTGGTGGAGTTGAAAGCTGTTTTTGGCAAAGTTTCTAAGCCTTGGAACAAGAGTGAAGAAGTGAAATCTCTCTTCTCCCGATACAGGGATGTTGCTTACCAAACTGAATATTTTGCTGATTCAGCTTGCTGTGGAGTAGTTCCGATCTGGTCTCAAAAATTGGGTCTGGTTAATCTTGTCAAAGATGTATGTGAAATAAAGACAGAGCTGAAAATTGTTGTTAGTGAAAACATAAATGATGAGACGGGCAATAGTTTAAGCTTCATATCGGCAGAAGATGAGTCTCTAAATAGTAAGGAAGTGCTACATTCTGAAAATAGTTTGAGAAATGATAACAGTGATAGACAATTGGTTGGCTTTGAAGACGAGGTGAATAATATAAGAGATCAGATAATGGGAGGGTGGGGTCAGTTAACCATTCTCTCAATCAGCGGAATGCCTGGACTTGGGAAAAGCACCATAGCTAATTCAGTGTATAAAGATCCTGCTGTAACCAAGTGGTTTTATGCTCGTGCATGGTGTTTTATCACCACCAGAAGATAAAGAAGAAAATAAAATGAGAGTGAATTCCTTTGACCAAGAACTCTACAAGAGTTTGAAAGGAAAGAGGTATCTGGTGGTGATGGATGATATATGGGATATTGGGGCATGGGATGATTTGAGGCCATCTTTCCCTAATGATGAAAATGGGAGCAGAATCATATTCACAACAAGAAATCAAGGCATTGCTGTGCAAGCTAATGGTATTCCTTATGCACTTCGTCTGTTATCATATGAAGAGAGTTTGAAACTCTTGCTAGCCAGAATTTTCAAAGAAGGAAACTGCCCTCCGGAATTGTTCAATGTAGCTGAGAAAATTGCAATGAGTTGCAATGGCTTACCTCTTACGGTAGTTTTAACTGCTGGTCTTCTCAAAATCACAGAGAGAAATAAAGATTCTTGGGAAAAACTTGCAAATGTATTGGTTTCACATGGGGTCGACTACCCAAGAGATCTACATCTGGGGGTATTGGATCTGAGCTACAGACATTTGCCAGATCACTTGAAAACTTGCTTCCTTTACTTTGGATCATTTCTAGAGGATGCTGAAATTCCAGTTTGGAAGTTGGTACGTTTGTGGATTGCAGAAGGATTTGTCCAACCAAAAGCTGGCCTCGGCATCAGCCTAGAGCTTGAGGCCGAAAATTACTTGAATACTTTAATTGATAGAAGTCTTGTGATGATTGCAAAGAGGAGTTACAATGGAGGAGTCAAAGCATGCCAAGTACATGATTTGCTACATGATTTTTGCATTGATAGGGCAAAGAAGAAAGATTTCTACTGAGGACAAAAGGAAGTGAGTCACATTCTAGTCTGACGGATTCTGAATTGCACCAGCAGTACCGTCTTTGCATTGTTCAGTCTCGTATAATGACAGTTCCTCAAGTGAGAGCAGGGCATTTTGAGTCAAGAATCCGCTCCTTGTTTGGTATGGCAGGTAACTTAAAAAAGAATCCAAACTCGAGAGGTAAGCCTTTATCAAAGTTATTTTTAACTCCATCTTGGTCTATATTCAGATACTATGATAAATTGCGTGGTGTGGATATTTTTCTGAAATTTAGACTACTAAGAGTGTTGGATTTGGGGAATCTTGATATTGTAGGTGAAGTTAGTTTCATTACCATTACTGAGCTGGTTCATTTAGTGTACCTATCCCTCAAAGCCCTCATAGTGCAAATTCCAGAGGAAATTGAAAACCTTAAGAACCTAGAAACCTTAGTTCTGACTGCAGCAAAGACGGACCATATGATATTTCCAAAACTATTTGGAATATGATAAACTTGAAGCATATCCATATAAAAAGTGGTGTCGTTGCTTGTTTCCCATCGGAATTCATTGAATGCTGCAACGACTTACATGGTTTAACTAGCTTTTCATCTTTGTTTATTCGTGATGGCTTTGAACTTGTGAGGATGATGAAAAAGGTGCCTAATCTAAAAAAATTGAAATTCACATTTAGATATCACTTTGTTTCAAAGACTTTCAATCTGGACTTTCTGCATCAGCTGGAGGAACTCAGCATTTGTACTTACTTTGGGCAGTTTATCTATCCTCCATGCCTGAAAAAGTTGACACTCACAGACTTGGATCCAATTAGTAATGAAATATCAGTTATTGGAGAACTTCCAAATCTCGAGGTTCTCAAATTAGTAGATGTGAAGTTGGGAAATGAATGGTGCATGAAAGAAGGAGAATTCAAGAAACTCCGATTCTTGACGCTATATAACATTGATATTGATGTATTGGATGCCTCAATGGAACACCTTCCTCGTCTAGAGCAGCTTGTATTGGAAATCTGCAGATATTTGGAAGAGCTTCCTTCTCTTGGAGAAAGTCCTTTCCTAAAGCTGATTTCTGTTAGGTACTGTAACACCTCTACTGTGGCCTCTGTTCAAAGAATTCAAGAAGATCAACATGAAATGGGAAATAATCAGTTCAAACTCCATATCTCAGGTGACCATTGGGATATGAGCCGTCTAGAGGAAGAACGGAAATACAGGTAAAAAAATTTAGGGTAAATTATCCTATTAATACTTGAATTTTTCAAAAATTTAACTTTTGCACCTGTATTTATTTTTGTTTTGAATTGACACTTGAACTATAAAATATCACGTCATTTGTCCTTCCGTCCAAAATTTCCGTCAGATTTCATTTTCCATTCAATTCTTAGGGGCATTTTCGTCTTTTTACAATTATGAGTATTTTTTAATTATTAGAGTTTTGTTTTTAAGTGTAATTTTATTATTTCACTTTATATGCATTTTCGTATTTTTACAATTATGAGTAAATTTTTTTATTATGTTTTTATTTTTAAGGATAATTTTGTTATGTGCATTTACGTCTTTTTACAATTATGAACAATTTTTTTCTTATTATGGTTTTATTTTTAAAGATAATTTTGTCATTTCACTTAAAGATCTGAAAAATATTTTTTTTGTAATCTCAAAGATTTGATCCAACAACCACAGCTTAAATAAACTATATTTAGCTAATGTGACAACTATAAATATATAAAATTATTTAGAACTTATATTTTATATTAAGGTAAATTATTCCAGTATCACTTGAGCTTTTTAAAAATTCAGTTTTTGTACCTATATTTATTTTTGCTTTGAATTGACACTCGAACTACCAAATATCACCTCTTTTGCACTTCCGTTCAAAATTTCCGTCAAATTTTATTTTCTGTTATTTATCAAGGGCATTTTTATCTTTTTAATTTAAAAATAAATTATAAAAAATAAAATTTTTTCCACACATCACTCACTTTCTCTAAATAAACGCAATATATCTCTTCGTTTTCTAAATCTCTCCCCCTTTCCCTATCTATTCTTCAACTCTTTTTTTCAAATTACTTCGATTTAACCTCAGATTGTTCGTTTCTTTCAAATTAAATTACTTATTTTTGCAGAATATCCAATACCCAGTAGGCAAGAGTTGTTGTTACGCTTTATTTTATCTCCAAATTGTAGTCGATTGGTTTGAAATTTTATCATACTTTTTCTCCAAAATTCTTAGTGAGCAAAGATTTGCCATTACCATATTGTTATTGAGGTCAAATTTGTCGGGTAAGAACATCATGGACGAATCGAAATCGCTCGAGAAGATATTTTATTTGTTATAATGAACACGTAACCCTATTTTTTTCTGAATTAATGAAAACTTTATAAAACCCTTATTTTTTAATTTTTATTTATTAAAATTATGTTTTGTTCATTAAGGTAGGAAGCAAAAGATGCAAATTTTTCAGTGGTTCGATCCAATTATGTGCAAGAGATCCTCTGAAGTCATACCTGAGTTGCTTCAAAAAATTCGTACTTTGGAGGATAACAGTGAAGTTACAAAAAAATTTATGAAACTAGAGACAAGCTACTGCTAGAAAAATAGGGCAATTGTAATTTTGATTATTGCATATAGTAATAGCAAAGAAATCCTTCAATTGAGTGGGCATGATTTGTAGTTTGGACATGGAATACTAAAAGTGAGTGGGCAAAATTTGTACTAGAATTTTTTTTTGTGTAAAAGAAGAATGAATGTACCAAAATTGCATTTGCATTATTAATAAAAGCAAATGCCTTCTTTTTTTTTAATACCACAACTGACCATAAAATAATTCAAAGCAACCATTCAAAGCAATAATTCAATTGTGCAGTTAAAAAAGATTCTTCACATGTGCTGTCAAAAAGTGACAAATATTGTCTGCTAGACCCCATACACATATCAACCCCATAAATCAGCCACCTGCATAGATTCAATATACATTTACTTTCCCCTTCCTTTTCCTCGTCCCTTTCCCCTTCTCCAAGAATACCTATTTCTTTGTCCACCACCACCTAACCAGGTCTCACCAAATTCATCATATGATGTTGTTGTTCTGCTTTGTCTTGTCACTCTTTTTTTTCATTGCCCCTCCAAAGTAGTTGGATTTCTTCTAGATCTACATTCCTCTGGAAGATCTGGGTGTGCTTGTTCATCATTGGGAATGGTTGTGGCTTTACTTCTTCGGATCTCATTTAACAAATCATCAACACTTTGTATCAAATCTTTAGTTCCAATCTCATTAGCTTCAGCTTCAGTGCCACCTGCTGCATCAGATTCAATGACATGTGCTGCAACAGATTCATTTATGTGTTCAACTACATCTGCTTGATTTGTTTCTTGTGCACCTCTAACAGTAGATCTTGTCCTTTGCTACAAGAAATTAGTTAGATTTAAATGACTAGATATAGATACAAGATACTGCTATAAAAAATTGCAATTACAAAATACCTTCTTTCGATGTCTAGCTTCTTGATTCAATTTTCTCTTTTGAGTTGGAGCTTCGGGTGGTATTTGATCAGAATTTTGGGCATTTTCTTCACTTTGTTTCTATAGACACCGTTTTATGTTGTGTCCAACAGCCTTGCATTTGGTGCAATGAATAACAACTCTTCTTCTTATCCTCTTCCTTCCATCTTCTGTCTCGTAAATATGCCTTTTTCTCTATTTTTTTGGCCTCCCTGTCTACTTGTAAGCCCTAGGTGGATCTAAAATCACACCTTCGCCTCTTGGCCACAAAGATTTTCCATTAATTGGAAACAAAACATTGTTGTACAATTTGCAAAATGTGTCAGTGGAGTAGTATTCATCAACTAAATCATGAGGATTTATATTTTTCTTGTGTAGTGCTGCTATGCCATGGACACATGGGATACCAGTTAAGGTCCACAACTCACAACTACAGGTATTCTTCTTCAAATCAACAATAAATTGTTTTTCATTAGGTCCTTTTACTTGATAGGAGTCAAGTCCATTCCACAATGGCTTCCATTTCCTAGAAAACAAAACCTGTTCCTCTATCTTTTCCCTAATTTTTGGTGTGCAAGTACTACTAGGTTGTCTCATCATCCAACACCTTCTGACTTGAATCTTTTCATAACTAATTCTCTAATACCTTCTAGAATGGAAATAATAGGCTTATCTAACTTCTAGAATAAATGCATTGAATGACTCACACAGGTTATAGCATAGCATATCTGACCTGATATAAGTGGGGAAGAATGCTTTGACCCAATGTTCTGGTCTAGGACCATTGACAACACACTTCCATGCTTCATTATCATATTCTTGCAGGTCATTCATAGCATTCTCGTACATCTGTTTGTTGTTGCTTCTAGCAATGTTCCACAGCTTGTCTTTCAGAATTTTTCCTCGGTGTAGCTTCTTGAAATTACAATACAAATGCTGAACACAGTATCTAGGTCAGCATTTGGTAAAATCTCAGCCAAAGCAGCATCCAATCCCTACAAAAAAGAAAAATAGAATGCTGAGTAATATGATTAAAAGAATTTACATAAGTAAAAGTAAATTACATTTTGTCTATCTGAAATGAATGTCAAATACAGCCCTTGGTTTGGTATTTCAAGATCATTAACCAACAATTGAAGAAACCATCTCCATTGTTCTGTGGGCTCCTTCTCAACTATAGCCCATGCAATAGGCCACCAACCATTGCTTCCATCAGTCCCAATTGCAGATAGTATTTGTCCACGATAGGTGCCCTTCACATGACATCCATCAACTCCTATGATTGGCCTACAATACTTTAGAAAACCCTTTTTTGAAGGACCTAAACAAATGTACATCCTTTGAAATCTTGGTTGCCTACCATGTTCCCTGAAATCTTCATGTTCAATGACAACAGTTGAATCAGGGTGTGTTCGTAGTAGCTCTTCCCTATAATCCCAAACAAGCTTGTATTGACAAGCATCATCCCCATCAATCATTTTCAATGCAATTCTCCTTGCATTATAAGCTGCAGTCCTTGAAATCTCACTCTTGTATTGCTCATCAATGTTCTGTCTAATTGATCTTGGTGGAATTCTTGAATTGACTCTTATCTTTTCTACATATTTTCTTGCTATCCATGATGATGTAATGTGTTTGTTCTTCCATTGTTGATTACAATTGGTATGCTGCAAATTTAAAGTTTTCAGAACCAAATCATTTGTTTTGGTTGCAGCTTCCACACTTGCAAAGATAACCCACTTACATCCTTCTGTTTTACAAATAGCACTGACTCTCTTTGGCTCAGATGGCCTGAATCTACAAGTCTTTCCTTCATTTAAACAATAATTTTTACCACTTCTTTGAACTCTTTGCCACTCCAAATCTCATTCCTATTTTAAATGTGAGGTTGGACATATCACTTTCTGGATAAAAAAATGTATATCTTTCTTCGCAACCAAATCTGTACTCGGAGTCATCACTACCACTGATCAATCCTTCTGGTATGTGATCATCATCAAGCACGTTGAAAGATGGTCTAGATGCATCATGTGTCTCATGCACATTTCCAGCTTCAGTTCTGCCAGTTGCATTTTCAGCTTCAGTTCATCCAGTAGCAGCCTGAGGCACATTTCCAAGTTGCACTTCCTCTTCATTGTCTACTTCATTTTGAACTTCAATGTCAACTTCATCAATGTAACTCAGAAATAGAATGTCATCATTGCAGTATTCATTGTCATCTGTAAAATAGTTAACATCCAAATTAGAATCATTATCATCTTCGTCAACTTCATCGTCCATAATTTCATCAACATTACCACCATCATCATCTCTAGTGCATTCATCTCCAACCTCATCATCTCTAACAACATTATGCGCTTCATTTTCCATTTCACCTTCACAATTCATCTCCACTTGTGCAAGTGTTTCTTCATGATCAACAACCTCTCTTGGTTCCATTTCAACCAAATCAGCATCTATTTTCTTCAAGTTGAGATTGGTCTTCATGTTGAATAGCCTCTCCTCTTTCCATTTCAATTTCAACTTGAGTAAGAGTTTCAACAGGTTGACTGTTCATATCATCACGTGCCCCAGTTCGTTCTACCTGAACCATCTCAGACTCACTCAATGTAGCATGTCATTCAAGTAGTAAAGGCTTCGCAACTCCTTTGATTTTTTTACTTTTTCAACATGAACTTGCTCTCTAATTGGCTCCTCTATTTCTTCAATTATAACTGAATTTTTCACTGCAGGTTTTTTCACGTCTGGCTATTTTTTAGAATATGTATGATGCTTTCAGCTTCCCTCCTTTCTGCATAAAATTCAATCACCTTGAATCTAGGAACCCAAATGCACATTTCCAACACATCTTCATCCCTTGTTACCAATCTCAAACCATCTTTAAATGTTCCTACTGGTTCTAGGTAAGAATATAGCATTGTCTGCTTGTTGGACTTGGTGATTTCATTCAACATACTATTTATGTCCAAAATACTTAAACAATCTTTATCACAGTAGTCTACATATCTCCATTCCCCCCCCCCTTTGAATGACCTATATCCTCGTTCTTCCCACCATTCACCATCATAAAATACTTTTAAAGTAAACAAGTCATCATTAAGATCTGTAATTAAGCAAAAAAGGAAAACTTTTGTTTATAAAATAACATTTTAACATAATAAAACAACATTTAACAACATATTGCCTCACATAACAGAAAATGATTTACAATTGGTCCACCAGACATGCAGTAGAAAATTCTCATTAAATAACCCACATAATAGAAAACATTTACCAGTAGACATGCAGTACACAATAAATTTAAATTTTTCATCAGTTGCAGAAAAAATAGTATTCTACACTGACCCATACAATACAACACAATAATCCATACATGAGTTAACGAAACTAATCATAATAATCGTATGAATCAATATGATTTTTGTTCGTGTGTCTGAGTTTCCAATTCATTTTTTTACACTTGAAATAGTCGACCCGCCAAAACATACACTTCAACACCTCAAAAGATTGAAACTTTATTCTCGTAATAGTTTCAAATAAGGCTAATATGATGAAAAGATTTTATCTTACAACTTAAATTTGAAGAAAGAAACATCAATTGAACAATGAAATCGTAGCGCTCATTTTTCTTTGAACACAAATATAGGGTTTTGTCGTTTCGATCCTTGAACTTCCATCTTTCATCATGTAATTTTTTTAAATTTTTTTTAAAATTGAAAGGACGGAAATGCCCTTGATAATTAGACAGAAAATAAAGTTTGACGAAAATTTTGAACGGAAGTGCAAAAAAGGTGATATTTGGTAGTTCGAGTGTCAATTCAAAACAAAAATAAATAGAGGTGCAAAAGCTGGATTTTTGAAAAGTTTAAGTGCTATTGGGATAATTTACCCTTTATATTATAATTACGAAAATAATAAATACTCATTTTATATTGTCATTATATTTTATATTTTAAATATAAATTATATTAAATATAAATATTCTCAAAAAAATTATCAAACGCCACAATTCAAACCACAAGTTTTTGTTATTGTCACATTTCTCAAAGCTTGCACTGAAGTTCTTGTTTAACTTTTTTGTTTCAATTCGTCAGAACATGAATTTCGAGATATTTTTTTATACAATGCCATTGCTGACACTAATAATGTAATAATGTCACTGTAAAAAAACCAAATTTGTATTCTGCAACGAATTCAAAGTTTAAAATAAATAAATTTAAGGTTTGAGGAAGGGAATGACTATGAAGTCAATTGGTTTAAATTGTGTTGTTTGGATAAAAATTTTTTCAGAATCTTTATATTTAATATAATTTTCAAATAATATAAATTTTTGTATTTGTCCAAATAGTAAATGCTTATTTATTGTTTATACAGTTGTAGTTCAAATCTAGAGATTCACAAATATAATTTTGTTAAATTTATTTTGGCATCATCTAGTATGCAATATAAAATATAAGTTTCATACAAATTAACATGTTAATAGTTGCTCCAGTGGGTTAATATAATTTTGTCATTTGTGTGGTTGAGGGATTGAATCCCTCCAATTTAAAAATATTTTTTAAAAATGAAGATTTTTCAAAATTTTTAAAATTTTATGAAAAGACAAAATTATCCCTAAAAATAAAACTTTAATAATTTTAAAATATTAATAATTTTAAAATATTAATAATTTTAAAATATTAATAATTTTAAAAGACGAAAATGCCCCTAAGAATTGGATGGAAAATGAAGTCTAACGGAAATTTTGGACGGAAGGGCAAACGATGTGATATTTTATAGTTTAAGTGTGAGTTCAAATAAAAAAAAAATACAGGTACAAAAGCTGAATTTTTGAAAAGTTCAAGTGTTAGTAGGATAATTTACCCAAAAATTTATAGGCCTTTCAAACTCTATATCTCATATTATCATGGTGATTAGAGCAGTGTACAGACTTTAAAGTTCACAATCAGCATATCAGGCTATATATCTCAAGTGACCATTAAGATCATTTCGTATTTTCTTTGACTTTGCATTGTAATTTGTACCATAGATGATATATACAATTTATATTTATTCTCTTCAGATGTATTGTGTATACAAGTGATGACTAACATACAACCTATTGTTGAAGGAAACAGATTGTCTAGAAGTTCATTCTCTTGTAGATTAGAAGCTCATATTGTCTATCTTTCATGGCGTTCATTTCTTGTTTAAGATGATATGTATTACGAAATTACGGTAAAATAATCACTCAAAATTGTAAAAATGAAAAGAAAAAGATTAAGATATGTATGTATGTATATAGAGTAAGCAAGTTATATTATATCGGCAGTTTGCAGGGAAATGGGATAAACAAATTTGTAGCCATAAATAAAAAAGAGAAAGAAATAGGTTAGTATATCATGGATTCCTCAGAAATTCACAATCTAATGAATTATATTCAGCGGATTGAAGATTGCTGGTATTCTGATCATGAAATGGAGAATCTCATTTGAAGACTTCAGCTAAAGATTAGCATTTTGACTTCAGATTGGGCAATTGATGAACGCTTAAATCCTGAAATATCTGCAGAGTTGAAGAAATATGAGTTTCTTCCTATTCGTCTTTCTAGACCTCAGAAATTAGGATTTACTGGTGGATAACTTGTTCTTCGGAATCTCGAAATATTTAAGTTTATCAAGCCAGAAATGGAGCAGATGTTTTCTGTTGTTTTCGATTGTTCAAAATCCATGACTCCGGAGAGTAGTAACAAGGACGTATTAAGTTTCTTTAGCTCCATTCATGAAAATCTCAAGCTAATTATAAGCTCCAAAGCTGGTATTCTTGTTCCTTTGAAACCCCAAATTTTAGCCCTTGAAGATGAGCTAAGATTTCTGAGAAATTTTATGTATTTTATATCAGAATTCTCTATTGAGCACCATTTTTGTAAGGATCTTTTGATTTTTGCACAAGTTGTGGTCGTCAACGCTGCATATCTACTTCACTTCCATCAAGTAGACGAGCCGATGTATGGAGCGATGGAGACTCGGGTCGGAATTGAGCTTTTAGAACTGGTAGAGAAGCTTAATCCTTTTCAGCAGCAAGCAGTGAGGGAGATTTATCTTCGAGCCCTAGAAGGTACAAACCCAGAACTTCTTGATCATACTGTAATAGATTATGAATGTGCTCTGAGATTTTTTTATTCCATAGTTGAGAATTTGGGGAAGATGATTAACAATGCTGATCTTGAGTTTACTGCTAAGAATCAAATTGATATTCTCTATGAAGATCTGTGCTTTTGGGATTTTATCTCATGGATTTACCATTGTCTGATGCAAACCAGAAATTGGATAATCTTATGTTCAAAGTTCAAGATTTGACCATTCATACAACATGTTTCATTTATTCTTCTATTTACAAGCATGATAATAAATTCCTATTCATGGCATCAACTGAGAAAATTGCACCTTTGTTGGCTAAGATAGAGAGTGTGACAAGTGATTCTTGTTAGGTTGTGGAGCCATCAGGGAACCCTAATGGTGTCCTAGTAGCATGGACCGTGGTAAGTTAAAGCCCCGTGAGTAGAGCTGTTAACGAGCCGAACTGTTCTCGAACAAAGCTCGTTTGAGCTCGTTTATACTCGGTTCGAGTTCGTTTATTTATTAAACAAACAAACACCGAACAAAATTTTAAGCTCGATTACATTTCAAGCTTATTCAAACATTGTTCGCGAACATACCGAGCGTTCGCGAACAAATTATAAATATTTATATATATTAAAAATAATATTTAATATTAAAATTACAGATTTATTTTAATTTTTTTTCTAATTTCTAGAGATGATTCAACTTCTCCCAACATTCTTCAAAATGCTAAAGCAATTTATTTCTCTCATAACCATAAAAGACTTTTGAGTTCTAACTCAATCAACTTTCTTTCTATACAAACCTTAAAAAGTTAATCGTTCTCTTTCCTTTACTTTCTCAAACTCCAGACTCAACTGAAAAAATAAGTTTAAAGGTAAGTATATTAATTTTTTTTTATATTAATTTTATTTTATTGAGATAATTAGATTATATTTGTTTGATATTTTAAATTTTAAAAATTATATTATTCTTCATTGCTATCAGATTTTATTTGAATTGTTATATATATATATATATATATATATATTGAAAGAGATAAGTAGCCATGTTTATTCCATGTTTTTGTTTTTATTTTATACATTATATTTAGATTTACTCTTTCAAAGAATCTTTTTTTTTTATTATTAAATAGTTAAATATTTAAATTCTATTTTTTTTATTTTATAAATTTGAAATTTTGAAAAACAAAATTAATATTTAAATTTTAATTTTAATTTTAAAATTTTTTTAAATTAATCGAGCGAACCCGAGCTCGAATTCGAACAATAAAAAAATTAATCAAACAAATTCGAACAGTTTTTTTTGTTCGAAATGTTTAACTAGCGAACTCAAACAGGGCTCGAATAATAAACAAACAAACTCTAATTATCCGATGTTCGGTTCGACTCGGCTCGTTAACAGCCCTACCCGTGAGCATGATTCTGAACCCTGTTCATCCCTAGATGGCTATAAATAGGGGTAGATGAGCAAGTCAAAAAATGTAATTTCTCTACAATTGTATATATCTGAAATCACCAATAAAATACCTAGCCGCCGTGGAGTTTACCATCATGGTGTTACCACGTATATTTCTCCTCGTATTCTTTCCCCTATTCTTTGTGTTCTTTATCTAGATATAGTATGTGAATTTTGCTATCCTAACAACTGGTATCAGAGCATATGAGAGATTCATCACGATCTGAAGTTAGGGATCGAGAAGTTTGATGGATTCGATTTCGATTTCTAGAAGATGCAGATCGAAGATTATCTGTACCAAAAAGATCTTCACGAATCCTTGACTGGGGTGAAGCCGGATTCCATGACAGAGGAGCAGTGGAAGCTCAAGGATCATTAGACATTGGGGATGATCCGATTGACTTTGTCGAGAAACGTGGCGTTCAACATCGTGAAAGAGAAGACTACAACCGGTCTGTTAAAGGCTCTATCATATATGTACGAAAAACCATCTGCGATGAACAAGGTATATTTGATGCGTAGATTGTTCAATTTACAAATGTCTGAAAGTGGTTCTGTTGCTGATCATATAAATGATTTCAATATGATTGTAAGTCAACTGATTTCTGTGAAAATTAACTTCGAAGATGAAATTAAAGCGTTAGATTTTGATGTCATCTCTGCCCGAGTCTTGGGATACTGTTGTTGCTGCGATTAGCAGTTCCTGTGGATCTGAGAAGCTGAAGTTCGATGAAATCCGTGATGTTGTTCTCAGCGAAAGTATTCGTAAACAAGAAGTGGGAGATTCATCGGGCAGTGCTCTTACCGTTAACCGAAGGGGGAGAAGCAAGTCGAAGAGTCAACATCAACATGGTCGATCAAAATCAAAGAATCGAGGAAAATCTCCGAACAGATCAAACATAACTTGTTGGAACTGTGGAGATAAAGGACACGTTCGGACAGATTGTAAAAAGCCAAAGAAGAAGCAGAATCAAAGATCTGGAGATGACAATGATTCTGTAAATTCATCAGAGGACATTGGGGATGCTCTAATCCTTAGTGTGGACAGCCCGGTTGAATCTTGGATTTTGGATTCAGGTGCATCTTTTCATTCGTCTCCAAGTAAGGAATTATTCCAAACTTTCAAATTTAGAAATTTTGCAAGGTGTATCTTGCTGACAACAAAGCCTTGGAGATTGAAGGAAATGGGGATGTCTGCATTAAGACTCCATCGGGAAACCAGTGGACATTGGAGGATGTCAGATTTATTCCCGGGCTCAAGAAGAATCTGATCTCTGTTGGTCAGTTGGATAGCACGAGCTATGCTGCAAAAATTGGAAAAGGTTCGTGGAAGATTGTGAAGGGTGCTATGGTTCATGTCTGTGGCACAACAGACTTGGACACATGAGTGCCAAGGGAATGAAGATGTTGATTGCAAAAAGAGCATTAGAGGGCCTAAAGTCTGTTGATATGGATCTTTGTGAGAGCTCTGTTATGGGTACACAGAAAAGAGTTAGCTTCACAAAGACTCCAAGAGAGCCAAAGAAAGTGCGGTTGGAAATAGTCCATACAGATGTTTGGGGACCATCTCCAGTTTCATCACTTGGAAGATCCAGGTTCTATGTCACCTTCATTGATGACTTTAGCAGGAAGGTATGAGTTTACTTCTTGAAACATAAATCAGACGTGTTTACAACTTTCAAGAGGTGGAAAGCTAAAGTTGAGAATCAGACTGGATTAAAGATCAAATGCTTGAGGTTTGACAATGGGGAGAAGGAGCAGCTGGGGAAAATGTTTGTTAGGGTGGTTGGTTATCTATGTGCAGAAGGAGCAGCTAGGAAAAATGTTGGATGAAGATTCTTCACTAATGGCTAAAAGAGAAACTCTGGCCAAACAACTTGATCTTTATAAATCAGCTAGAGACGAAATTGACTCTGTAGCATGGAAGTGATCCTTTGATGATTCTGCAGCGACACAATTGAGAGGCAATTTTACTTTCACTTTGATAATTAATTCTCTGCGACCATTCTTTTGTTAAGCACGGAGATTAGGTGTTTCCATGATTTATTTGTTTATACTTTTCCCCTTACCCCATTATATTAATTTGTTGTGTCATTTTGGCTGTTATGAAATAAAAAAATTCTATATTCGTTTTCCTCAAGTGTCATTTTCTTTCCAGGTTTCTGCTACCATAAATTCAATCAGCATTAATTAAAAAGATCATTATCATTGTTTTGTCCTTTTAATATAGTTTAATATATATTGCATATATATTTGTACAGCCTTTATTATCTTTCATCTATGATACATAAAATAATACATAATATTATATATATGTTATAAAGTTGTATAAAATTAGTAAAACTGGGCAAATAATATCAGCTAGGATATGAGATATATATATATATATAGTTAACCTATATATATATATATATATATATATATATATATATATATATATCTATATGTAAGGGGAGATAGAGGAAGGGATGAGAGAATTGGGAAGAAGGGTAAGAGCTCTCGGGAAATTTTTTATTTCTTCTTCAAAATTACAATTCATATATCACAAACCTATATACATATATATTAATACATATAAGTGGTGGGGTACTTCAACAAGTGCTCCACTTCTTTCTCAATGGTCCATTATATATATATATATATATATATATATATATATATATATATCCAATATTATAAATATTAGGTGATATTATCACCTTACGTAATTTTCTGGGATAATGGACATCCATTAAGTTAATGAATCTTCGGGATTCATAACACTCCCCCTTGGATGTCCATTACATAAAGAATAGGCCTCGTTAAAACCTTACTAGATAAAAACCCAGTGGGGAAAAAAATCAGTGAAGGAAAAAGAGTACACTATTCTTCATGTGTAGATTTCTCCCCCTGATGAGATGATTTCTTGAAATCTTTAAATCGACGCAAACCAATTTTATATCTCAATTTTTCAAGGTGCTGTCGGAAAGAGCTTTAGTGAATATATCTGCAAAGATTATCACATAATCGAATTTGAAGTACATCAATTTCACCGTTCTTTGAAGTCATGAGTAAAGAAGAATTTAGGTGAAATGTGTTTCGCTATCTCCCTAATATATCCTCCCTTTAATTGAGCTATGCAAGCTGCATTATCTTCATATAGAGGAGTTGGAATCTCTCTTCTGGAGGATAAACCACAACTCTCTCTAAATAATGATCATTGACCTCAACCATACATATTCTCGACTTGCTTCATGACTTGCTTCATGAATGGCTATTATCTCAGCATAATTAGAAGAAGTTGCTGCTATTGTTTGCTTCGTGGAGCGCCATGATATAACAGTATTACCATATGTAAATAAATAGCCATTTTGAGAACGTGCCTTATGCGGATCCGAAAGATAACCCGCATCTGCATATCCAATCAGTTCTGGGTCATTTACATTTGAATAAAATAATCCGAGGTCAATTGTCCCTTGGAGGTATCTAAGGACGTGTTTAATACCATTCCAATGTCGCCGTGTTGGTGAAGAACTAAATCTTGCTAATAGATTTATAGCAAATGCTATATCCGGTCTAGTATTATTTGCAAGATACATCAGTGCACCAATAGCACTCAAATATGGTACTTCAGGACCAAGTAGTTTTTCATCATTTTCTCGAGGTCTAAATATGTCTTTATTTATATCTAGCGACCTCACGACCATTGGAATACTCAATGGATATGCTTTATCCATGAAAAATCTTTTCAACACTTTTGCTGTATATGTTGACTGATGAACAAACATTCCATCTTTCATATGTTCAATTTGAAGTCTGAGACAAAACTTAGTTTTTCCAAAATCTTTGACTTCAAATTCTCGTTTCAAACAATCTATAGCTTCTCGAAGCTCTTCTGGAGTTCCTATGAGATTGATATCGTCAACATATATAGCAAGAATTACAAAACCAAAATCTGTTTTCTTAATAAAAACACATGGACAGATTTGGTCATTCTTGTATCCTAAATTCAATAAGAATTCACTAAGGCGATTGTACCACATGCGCCCAGACTGTTTAAGCCCATATAATGATTTCTATAATTTGATAGAATAATTTTCAGGAGGGCCTTTAGAAGCCTTTGGTAATTTGAATCCTTCAGGGATTTTCATATAAATCTCATTTTCAAGGCTTCCATAAAGATAAGCTGTAATGACATCCATTAGACGCATGTCCACCTTTTCATGAACTGCCATACTTATAAGATATTGGAGTGTAATAACATCAATAACGGGTGAAAAAGTTTGATCATAATCAATTCCTGGCTTTTGCGAAAAGCCTTGTGCGACGAGTCGTGCTTTATATTTTACGACTTCATTATTCTCATTTCGTTTTCGCACAAACACCCATTTATAGCCAACAGGTTTTACATCCTTTGGCGTTTGGACTACAGGTCCAAAAACTTCTCGCTTCGCAAGCGAATTTAACTCCGATTGAATCGCATCTTTCCATTGAGGCCAATCAATTCTATGCCGACATTCTTCAACTGATAAAGGATCTAAATCCTCATTATCCTTGAAAATATCAAGGGCTACGTTGTATGCAAAAGCATTATCAATAACAACATTTCTTTGATCCCAACTTTGATTCAAACTGGAATAATTAATTGAGATTTCAGAGTTCTCATCATCATTTGTAGTTGGAATCTTTTCATCAGTTTCCCCTTGGTTTTCCTTTTCTTTCATCAATATGATCTTCTGGATCATTTGTTCCTCTTTTCTTTCGAGGATTTTTATTTTTGGAACCAAGGGGTCGGCCACGCTTCTGACGTGTTTTTGATTCGAAAGCTATAGGATTAACTTTCTGTCCTTCAGGAACTTCTATCCGTATAGGAGCATCTATAGCTGGAAGATGCGATTTAGTGACTCTGCTGAGTCAGCAAAAGAATCTGGCAGTTGATTTGCAATTTGTTGCAAATGTATAATCTTTTGAACTTCAAGTTCACTTATATTTGTGCGTGGATCTAAATGATTCAAAGATGTTTTCCACGCAAGTTCAATTTTATGCCATTTATTCTCTCCCCCTAATTTGGGAAACAAATTTTCATCAAAATGGCAATCAGCAAATCTTGCTGTAAATACATCCCCGTCAAAGGTTCAAGATACCTTATAATGGACGGGGAGTCATACCCAACATATATCCCCAATCTTCTTTGTGGACCCATTTTTGTCCGTTGGGGTGGTTCAATTGGAACATATACAGCACACCCAAAAATTCTCAAATAAGAAATATTTGGCTCTGAACCAAAAGCCAATTGTATGGGAGAAAATTTATGATAACTCGATGGCCTTAAACGCACAAGTGCTGCAGCATGCAAAATTGCATGTCCCCAAGCTGCTGTAAGGAGATTTGTTTTCATCAATAATGGTCTAGCAATTAATTGCAGCCTTTTAATAAATAATTCAGCTAGACCATTCTGTGTGTGAACATGAGCTACAGGATGTTCAACAATTATTCCAATTGACATGCAATAAGAATCAAATGCATGCGAAGTAAATTTACCAGCATTGTCTAAACGGATTCGTTTAATAGGATAATCAGGAAATTGCGCTCTTAAGCGAATTATTTGGGCAAGTAATCTCGCAAACGCCAGGTTGCGAGTCGATATTAAACAAACTTGCGACCATCGGGTCGATGCATCAATGAAAACCATGAAATATCGAAATTGCCCACATGGTGGACTAATCGGTCCACATATATCTCCATGAATCCGTTCTAGAAATGTAGGACTTTCAGCTCCTACTTTCAATGGTGCTGGTCTTATAATTAATTTCCCTTTGGAACATGCAGCACATGAAAGTTTATCAGAAATCAAAATCTTTTGATTTTTCAAAGGATGACCGTGCGTTGTCTCGATAATTTTTCGCCTCAATAGCATCATAATTGATCCCGGATGACCCAAACGGTCATGCCAAACTTTAAAAGTAACGGAATTAGTAAACTTCTGGTTTACTAAATGATGCGCCTCAATAGCATTTATTTTTGCATAATATAGGCCAGAGGATAGAGATGGTAGTTTTTCCAACAAAACTTTATTACCGGAGGTCATTTTTGTGATACCCAAATATTCATGACCATTATCTTCTATAGTCTCAACATGATATCCATTCCGTCGGATATCTTTAAAACTCAATAAATTTCTTTGAGACTTTGAGGAATATAATGCTTTATCAATAGCAATCATAGTTCCTCCCGGTAATATTATATTAGCTCTTCCGGAGCCTTCAATAAGTTTTGCACTACCATTTATTGTGGTAACACTTGTTTCTCCCACATTCAGGTGAGAAAAATACTTCTCGTATTTCAGTATGGTATGCGTAGTTCCACTGTCAATAAGACAGACACTTTCGATATCGTTATTCATACCAGAAAATAGGACGACAACCATCTGTTTTGTTAAGAAAATATTTACAGAAATAAAAATTAAATATATAATATCACAACAAAAGTAATATAAACATATAACATATAATATTAATATTCCAATTATTTTGGACACTTTAATTTCCAATCAAGTGGTCAATTATTTCTTTTGGATGTTCGAAAAAAATCAGTAACATCCAGGTGAGCCACATCAACATCAAGATCGTCATCGTTTATTTCATGAGACAAATTTTGAGAAGTAAGTCAACAAAATGTTTTGTCGTGCTAGAAGCCCGAGACCAGTGACCTTTCATGCCACAACGATAATATTTGTCTTCATAATTTTTCGGAATAACATTTCCTTTCTTATTATGTTTTGTCCACTTCAGGTGGTCATAAATATTTTGGCACCTAAATTATTATCACGATTATAAGGGCCAAATTTATCACGACGTTCATGATCATATTTTTGACCATGACCACGGTAACGACCACGACCACGATCTCTTTTGGGATCATGATTTCTAATAGCATTCACTTCAGGAATGGAGTAGAACCAATAGGTCGAGTTTCGTGATTTTTCATCAGTAATTCATTATTCAGTTCCACAACAAGAAGACAAGAAATTAATTCAGAGTATTTCTTAAAATCTTTCTCACGATATTGTTACTGCAGGACAATATCTGTGGCATGAAAAGTGGAGTATGTTTTCTCCAACATATCATCATCCGTTATATCAACTTCACATAGTTTCAACTACGAAACTATTTTAAATATTGAGGAGTTATACTCACTCACGGATTTGAAATCTTGCAACCTCAGGTGCAACCACTCATACCGTGCTTTCAGGAGAACGACCATCTTCTGGTGGTCGAATTTTTTCTTTCAAATTTTCACACAAACTAAGAGGATCTGTCACGGTAAGATATTCATTTTTCAAATCCTCATGAACACGATCTTGTGTTGATGACACTTTATTTTATACAACGGTGTCTGCCGGACCCGTTGTAGCAAGATGCATTCAGGCATCTAGTGTCCATAACAAATAATTCTTTCCGGTGACATCAAGAACCACAAATTTGAGTTTAATAAAATTTGACATAATAATAACAGAATACGTACCGGTAAAAAACAAACCTGATTGATCTTCAAATAAATTTCAAAAATACTTTACCCGGTGGTAGAGACTCGTGCTGATAACATGTTATAAAGTTGTATAAAATTAGTAAAACTAAGCAAATAATATCAGTTAGGATATGAGATATATATATATATATAGTTAACCTATATATATATATATATATATATATATATGTAAGGGGAGATAGAGGAAGGGATGTGAGAATTGGGAAGAAGGGTAAGAGCTCTCGGGAAATTTTTTATTTCTTCTTCAAAATTACAAATTCATAACCATATATATATATATATATTCTTGAGAATAAACTAATGCATAAACATAATATTTATAATACAAAACTTTTATTTAAATATTTAAAAATGAATATAAAAAATAATTCTAATAATATATAGAAATTAATTAAGAACTTATTAATAAATGTTATTAATAATTCTGAAAAAGACTAGAATGTATTGGTTTCACATGGGGTCGACTACCCAATAGAGCTACATCTGGGGTATTGGATCTGAGCTACAGACATTTGCCAGATCACTTGAAAACTTGCTTCCTTTACTTTGGATCATTTCCAGAGGATGCTGAAATTCCAGTTTGGAAGTTGGTACGTTTGTGGATTGCAGAAGGATTTGTGCAACCAAAAGCTGGCCTCGGCATCAGCCTAGAGCTTGAGGCAGAAAATTACTTGAATACTTTAATTGATAGAAGTCTTGTGATGATTGCAAAGAGGAGTTACAATGGAGGAGCCAAAGCATGCCAAGTACATGATTTGCTACATGATTTTTGCATTGATAGGGCAAAAGAAGAAAGATTTCTACTGAGGACAGAAAGAAGTGAGTCACATTCTAGTCTGACGGATTCTGAATTGCACCAGCAGTACCGTCTTTGCATTGTTCAGTCTCGTATAATGACAGTTCCTCAAGTGAGAGCAGGGCATTTTGAGTCAAGAATCTGCTCCTTGTTTGGTATGGCATGTAACTTAAAAAAGAATCCAAACTCGAGAGGTAAGCCTTTATCAAAGTTATTTTTAACTCCATCTTGGTCTATATTCAGATACTATGATAAATTGCGTGGTGTGGATATTTTTCTGAAATTTAGACTACTAAGAGTGTTGGATTTGGGGAATCTTGATATTGTAGGTGAAGTTAGTTTCATTACCATTACTGACCTGGTTCATTTAGTGTACCTATCCCTCAAAGCCCTCATAAAGCAAATTCCAGAGGAAATTGAAAACCTTAAGAACCTAGAAACCTTAGTTCTGACTGCAGCAAAGGCGGACCATATGATATTTCCAAAAACTATTTGGAATATGATAAACTTGAAGCATATCCATATAAAAAGTGGTGTCGTTGCTTGTTTCCCATCTGAATTCATTGAATGCTACAACGAGTTAGATGGTTTAACTAGCTTTTCATCTTTGTTTATTCGTGATGGCTTTGAACTTGTGAGGATGATGAAAAAGGTGCCTAATCTCAAAAAATTGAAATTCACATTTACATATTACTTTTCAAAGACTTTCAATCTGGACTTTCTCCATCAGCTGGAGGAACTCAGCATTTGTACTGACTATGGGCAGTTTATCTATCCTCCATGCCTGAAAAAGTTGACACTCACAGACTTGGATCCAATTAGTAATGAAATATCAGTTATTGGTGAACTTCCGAATCTCGAGGTTCTCAAATTAGTAAATGTGAAGTTTGGAAATGAATGGTGCATGAAAGAAGGAGAATTCAAGAAACTCCGATTCTTGACGCTATATAACATTGATATTGATGTATTGGATGCCTCAATGGAACACCTTCCTCGTTTAGAGCAGCTTGTATTGGAATTCTGCAGATATTTGGAAGAGCTTCCTTCTCTGGGAGAAAGTCCTTTCCTAAAGCTGATTTCTGTTAGGTACTGTAACACCTCTACTGTGGCCTCTGCTCAAAGAATTCAAGAAGATCAACATGAAATGGGAAATAATCAGTTCAAACTCGATATCTCAGGTGACCATTGGGATATGAGCCGTCTAGAGGAAAATAGGAAATACAGGTAAAAAATATTTAGGGTAAATTATAAAAATTCAGCTTTTGTATATGTATTTATTTTTGTTTTGAGTTGACACTTGAATTATAAAATATCACCTCCTTTGTCATTTCTCCAAAATTTCCGTCAGACTTCATTTTCCATTCAATTCTTAGGGGCATTTTTATCTTTTTACAATTATGTATAATTTTGTTATTTTACTTTATGTGCATTTTCGTCTTTTTACAATTATGAGTATTTTTTAATTATTATAGTTTTATTTTCAAGGATAATTTTGTGATTTCACTTTATTATTAAAGATTTGAAAAATATTTTTTTTGTAATCTCAAAGATTTATCCTACATCCACACGCTTAAATAAACTATATTTAGCCACTGGAACAACTATAAATATATAAAATTATTTAGAACTTATATTTTATATTAGAATAAATTATTCCAGTAACACTTGAATTTTTTAAAAATTTAACTTTTGTACTTGTATTTATTTTTGCTTTGAATTGACACTCGAACTACCAAATATCACATGTTTTGCATTTCCGTTCAAAATTTCAGTCAAATTTTATTTTCTGTCTATTTATCAAGGGTATTTTCGTCTTTTTAATTTAAAGATAAATTATAAAAAATAAAAAAAATTTTCTACCCATTACTCACTTTCCCTAAATAAATGCAATATATATGTTCGTTCTTCTAAATCTCTCCCCCTTTCCCTATCTATTCTTCAACTATTTTTTTTCAAATTACTTCGATTTAACCTCAGATTATTCGTTTCTTTCAAATTAAATTACTTATTTTTGCAGAATATCCAATACCCAGTAGGCAAGAGTTGTTGTTACGCTTTGTTTTATCCCAAAATTGTAGTCGATTGGTTTGAAATTTTATCATACTTTTTCCCCAAAATTCCTAGTGAGCAAGATTTGCCATTACCATATTGTTATTGAGGTCGAATTTGTCGAGTAAGAACATCATGGACGAATCGAAATCGCTCGAGAAGATATTTTATTTGCTATCATGAACAAGTAACCCTATTTTTTTCTGAGTCAATGAAAACTTTATAAAACCCTAATTTTTTAATTTTTATTTATTAAAATTATGTTTTGTTCATTACAGTAGGAAGCAAAAGATGCAATTTTTTCAGTGGTTCGATCCAATTATGTGCAAGAGATCCTTTGAAGTCATACCTGAGTTGCTTCAAAAAATTCGTACTTTGGAGGATAACAGTGAAGTTACAAAAAAATTTATGAAACTAGAGACAAGCTACTGCCAGAAAAATGGGGCAATTGTAATTTTGATTATTGCATATAGTAATAGCAAAGAAATCCTTCAATTGAGTGAGCATGATTTGTAGTTTGGACAGGGAATACTAAAAGTGAGTGGGCAAAATTTGTACTAGACATTTTTTTTTTGTAAAAGAAGAATGAATGTACCAAAATTGCATTTGCATTATTAATAAAAGCAAATGCCTTCTTTTTTTTTTAATACCACAATTGACCATAAAATAATTCAAAGCAACCATTCAAAGCAATAATTCAATTCTGCAGTTAAAAACGATTCTTCATGATACGCGAAAATCATATACCTTTTTTAGCATGTTTTTATGTATGATTTAGGATGAAATTGATAGGAAATCGATCTTAATTGATTGTTATTTACTTAATTTCACAGTTTTTATGATTTTGGAAGTGTCAGGTGAAAAGTAGACGAAAACAGTAAATTTTGGGGTAAAAATGCAATTTTTGGAAATGCTGACTTGGTCAACGGTCCAGGACGGGCGTCCCGCCCAGTCAAACCACCAGGACGGGCGTCCCGAAGCACCAGAAGTTGTCCCACATCGAAATTTTTGGAATTTTTCACTCCAGAAAGCTGCTATAAATACCCCAGGCCTCCAGAGTTGAAATCATCCCTCTCCACTCGATTTGAGTCATTCAGAGACTTCCAGTGTACAATTCTCGAGTACACAAGTGACTGAGAGACTCGGGTTTCAGTTTCAGTTTTCTTTCTTTCTTTAGTGTTTCGTTTTCTTAGTTTCTGAGAAATAGTCTCAGATCTTAGGCTTCGATAGATAGGTTCGTTTTTGGTATTCATAGAATACCGAGATTTCGTTAGGAGATCCTAAGAGAGAGATAGGGTGCGTGTTCTTAGTCAGATTATGGCAATTTGCTTAAGCCCGGGATGTAAGGTAAAGAAATTGCTACTAGGTCTAAGGAGCGTTCTCCGAAGGCTCTGCCGAGCAGAGTAGGATCGAGCAGTCAGGAGCATACAGGAGCTGCAGCGCCGGCTGGACCTGCATAGAGTGGTGATTACTTTATGACAGTGGGTCCCCTAGACGAGGTTCTGTATGTTTACCAATTGTTTTATCTAAATATTAATTTGAATATCATATTACGATTCTTATGAATATCAGTTTTATATGTTGAAGTTGTTATGATTTTCTGGAAATAGCCACCTGCTAAATATTCACTATGTCTGCATGTTTAATGTGCTCTTTTAAACTAAAGTTAGGGTTATAGACAATTCCTAACCACGGTCTATTCATAACCTATTTAGTTTAACAGACATCAATTAGTATTGGTGTCTGCCATACTAGATAAAATAACTTGTGGAACACCCTGCCTGTTAAAGTAGTCTAGGTACCATTTAGGATAATCAAATTTTAGAAAATCATTCTAATACCATATTAAGGAAATTTAACTGCTTTCGAAAAAAAAAGAAAAACAAAAATTTTAAAATTTAAAAACCGAAAAAAATGTATTTTTCTTGCTCAATGGTAAGTTGTTCTTTTCCCCATCTCTTGTTCTTTCTTAATTGTTTTCTTAGTTGCTCTTTTTCGTGTTTTTCTTCTATTATTTAATTTCAATAAAAATGGAAATGAGGATAAAATATGTTTTCTTCTGAGTTGTAAAATTTTGGCTTAGATTTTTATTGGGAAGAAACTCCATTTTAGAATTTTCTTAGAGTTCATACCGGCTTTATTAGGACGAGTTATGAAATAATTTTTCCTTAATAGCTAGACCTTTGAATGTTCTATTGAAAAAAAAAGGATGTTCCTTTTGTTATGTTGATAATTGCATGAGATCTTTTAAACCAAAAGGAATTACTGCACCCATTAGGGCATCACCTGATTGAAATCTGCTTTTTGAATGAATATGTGATGTAATGATGTAGTAAGAATTGTTTTAGGACAGAAAGATGATAAGAAAGTTCATGCATGATAAATTCCGATCTTATCTAGTCTTGTTTAGAAACAATAGGTGACACTGATCACTCCAAGATATTTGTGGTCAATAAAACTAATGTTGAACCATACTTGATTAAGTTAAGTTTTATTGTTACTTTAACTTGATATAGAATAAAGGGATAAGAAAAAGGGTTGAAAATCTAGAAAGCAAACCATTGGTCTAGATTAGAAAACCCCGAGTTAGAGGCTAGTGTAATACTGATAAATGTTTGGATGAAAACTTTTTTGCATTGTTTGCTATGTATAATAATTCTCATCTGTGGTTTATTGCAAATTATCTAGTCACTGAATAAGTTCCAAGTGATATGACTTATCAGCAAAAGAAGAAATTCTTTGCTGATTTGAAATATTACTACTGGGCAGTTTCTCTTCTATTTCAAATTTTTGCAGATCAGTTGATCAGAAGATGTGTCTCAAAAGATGAAGGGCACAAGATTTTAGAGCATTGCCCTAAAGAATCTACGGGAGACCAATTGATGGCTATCAACACTGTCCGGAAAGTGTTGAAAGCAGGATCTTGTTGACCCACTATATTCCAGGATTTTGTATCTCTGATACAGTCTTGCGATGCTTGCCAAATAACAGGTAACACATCCTTCAGAGATCATCTACCCCAACAAGGTACACAAAGTTTTACAATCTTTTTGATATCTGGGGGTATTCATTAAATCCTTTCTTTTTCTTTCCTTTGAAAATAATTACATCATAGTAGTCATGGAACACTTTTCGAAAATAGCCTGAACCACAGGCTTTACCTACTAATGATGTTAAAGTCATGTGCAGATTCTAGTTGTTTTCCAGATTCAGAGTGCCAATGTTTTAGGAAGAAATGTTCAGCATGTGTATCAAATCTGTGAAGTCTGCTAAGTACCCCACTTTAGCAGGGATTGCTATGGGAAAGACTGACCATTCCAAAAGAGGTAGGAGTAGGTTACTGCAGAATGCTGCTCCAATGGGAAATGCATACAATTCCAACTAGAGGAATCATACGGGATTTAGCTGAGGAGTAATTCGGAAGCTGGAAACTTTCAGAAGACACCACCACAGCAAAACCCCTACTCGCAGAAGCAATAGATGAGATACTGGCAACAATTAAAGCCAGACCAGTGCAAGCAAGTGATATACCAAGTGGTATCGAACGGTCGAAGGATATAGAGGAATTTAGTATTGTATCATGAGCATAGCAATGGAGGAGCTTGCATTCCCTGCATACCAATCAGCTGTGAGAAACTTCCCCGAGGAAGTCTCAAATACTTGGGCCCAGATCTATACAACTGGAGCCCCTACCACCACAGCTTTACCAAAACTTCAGGTATCTTTTCTTCCATTCGAGACTTGCATGCCATACCTTCACTAACATTGGCAGGTAGGCACACCAATCCAAAGAAGTCTCATTCCTAGACACGTTCCTTCTAGACACATTGCTACGATTACGAGAGACTTTGCAGATGATTCGAGGAAACAGTCCTTGGGGCTTGAGTCATTCATCAAATGGATATGCCACTACCTAGAGCTCGACAATGAAGGATCGGAGTTGGCGTCATCCATTCCAATATCTAGAGCTTGCAGAGTCAAGAACACCTCAGCAATAGCACATGGCTAAGGTGAAGAGCCAATTGACAGATCAAAGAAGACCCTTCTGCTCGCGACATGAAGGGAGTTTTTCTAATCCTCATGATCCTTTACTTTTGTTTTCTTTATTTTGTGTTATGTTTTGTTATTTCCATTATCCTTCTTGTTTTATTTTCTCTCTTACCCTTAATTAGTCAAATAAGTGTGGGGTAAGAGTTCTTTGTTTTGTTTTCATTTCTTCTTGTTTGCAAATAAGTGTGGGGTAGTTTAGCTATGCATGAACACTGAGGATAGTATCAGACTTAAGTGTGGGGTAGCAGTGCACGGTGCACTGTAGCAGTTGGCAAAATTTTTCCATGATTTTGCTTGTTTTCCCAGTATTTTCACACCCTTCCAAAAAAAATTTCAAAATTTTTCCGTCTTTCAGACTTCTAAATGCAGTATGTTTGGTTAAACAATTGCTTATGTCTATGATATGTAGGTAGAATGTTATGGTTAGTAGGAGATAATTGATGACTATTTTTGAACTTATTGATTAGGAGTACGGAATTCCTGATAATTAAGCACAACTTAGTCTGGGTTAGAGACCTCAGCCAATTACCTTTTCAAGACTTAACTAGATAAAATTAGACCAGTTGTAGGATGCATTGACAATTAGAATGACTAGATGAGACTCTGAGCTAAAAGTGAAAAGAAAAGAAAAAAATTTGATGATGAAAATAAAAATAGGGTAGTTTGCCAGCGGGCCTTCGCTACTCGAGCACCACTCTTTCGGGGAACTTAAAGCCTGATGCCCTAAGGTCGTGTAGGTCTGGGAGTCATCGGAGTGGGACTCGCTACATGGGTAGTTGAAGTTGACGTGTTCAAAGCAGACTCAAAATACCCTGAATCTATAAACGAGAGAAATCAATAAGAGCTAAATAATTAAAATCTGATCACCAGGCTTAGAACTCAGAAGTTTCTGTTGTCATGTGTCTAGTGACAGGTCGAAGTGTTATCTGGTAATAGTTAAGACAAGAGTTTATTGTGTTGACTATCTGGTCTGGACTAGTACACACACTACACATCAGGAAGACCTTATGACCAAGAGAAGAGTTCAACCTAGTTGTTAAATTGTTTTCTGCTCAATCCTAACAATCTACTAGAGACATTTGAGACCTTGTCATAGCAACCTAACCAGTCAGACCTGTGTTAAGAATTATCTGAATAATTTTTGGAATAAAAACATTACTAGAAATTTAAGTGACTGCACATATGATTTAGAATCACTAACTTCAGGTAGACTATGCTTGAGGACAAGCAAAAAGCTAAGTGTGGGGTTATCTGATACGCGAAAATCATATACCTTTTTTAGCATATTTTTATGTATGATTTAGGATGAAATTGATAGGAAATCGATCTTAATTGATTGTTATTTACTCAATTTCACAGTTTTTATGATTCTGGAAGTGTCAAGTGAAAAGTAGACGAAAACAGCAAATTTTGGGGTAAAAATGCAATTTTTGGAAATGCTGACTTGGTCAACGGTCCGGGACTGGCGTCCCGACCCAGTCAAACCACCAGGACGGGCGTCCCAATCCAGGACGGGCGTCCCGAAGCACCAGAAGTTGTCCCACATCGAAATTTTTGGAATTTTTCACTCTAGAAAGCTGCTATAAATACCCCAGGCCTCCAGGAGTTGAAATCATCCCTCTCCACTCGATTTGAGTCATTCAGAGACTTCCAGTGTACAATTCTCGAGTACACAAGTCACTGAGAGACTCGGGTTTCAGTTTCAGTTTTCTTTCTTTCTTTAGTGTTTCATTTTCTTAGTTTCTGAGAAATAGTCTCAGATCTTAGGCTTCGATAGATAGGTTCATTTTTGGTATTCATAGAATACCGAGATTTCGTTAGGAGATCCTAAGAGAGAGATAGGGTGCGTGTTCTTAGTTAGATTAGGGCAATTTGCTTAAGCCCGGGATGTAAGGTAAAGCAATTGCTACTAGGTCTAAGGAGCGTTCTCCGAAGGCTCTGCCGAGCAGAGTAGGATCGAGCAGTCAGGAGCATACAGGAGCTGCAGCGCCGGTTGGACCTGCATAGAGTGGTGATTACTTTATGACAGTGGGTCCCCTAGACGAGGTTCTGTATGTTTACCAATTGTTTTATCTAAATATTAATTTGAATATCAGATTACGATTCTTATGAATATCTGTTTTATATGTTGAAGTTATGATTTTCAGGAAATAGCCACCTGCTAAATATTCACTATGTCTGCATGTTTAATGTGCTCTTTTAAACTAAAGTTAGGGTTATAGACAATTCCTAACCACGGTCTATTCATAACCTGTTTAGTTTAACAGACATCAATTAGTATTGGTGTCTGCCATGCTAGATAAAATAACTTGTGGAACACCCTGCCTATTAAAGTAGTCTAGGTAGGGGCCGAGCTGAGTCCGATTATGCCGGCGGCTAGGGCAAGCGACATGATACCGAAGTGACATAGGGTACCGTTCATGGATGCCTCCGTCCCGAACCGTGAGTAGGGCCGTCATTAAGGTAGGGCGGTTTATTAGAGACCTCGGATGTGGTACGCCTTTAGACACAGAACATAGTTGCAATCCAGGCTAAGATGTATATAAAATACTCGAAGATAGGTCAATCAACATGTAGGAACAGTATAACATAGAATCAGGACATTATCTATAAAACACTTTTAGGCTTAATTAAACTTAAACCTAGTGGAGAATGGATCACCCTCTCATCAAAGTTATTGATGAAGATTGCATAACTGGATCATAAGATAGGAGTTAGGATAAAAGGCTAGTTACTACTAAGCCGTTGCCACTTCCCTGGGAGTACGATATTTAACTTAATAAAATCGTAGATACTTTCCCTGGGAGTACGATATTAAGTGACAATAATTGAATGCTAAGTGACAGTTAGTAAGACTCAAACCTTAATTACTCATAATCGACATAGGTAAATAAAGCCTATCTTTTAGCATACCAATCGGAACTGCATCACTTCACATGTGCAAAAAGTGACAAATATTGTCTGCTAGACCACATACACATATCAACCCCATAAATCAGTCCCCTACATAGATTCAATATACATTTTCTTTCCCCTTCCTTTTCCTCGTCCCTTTCCCCTTCTCCAAGAATACCTATTTCTAGATCTACATTCCTCTGGAAGATCTGGGTGTGCTTGTTCATAATTGGGAATGGTTGTGGCTTTACTTCTTCAGATCTCATTTAACAAATCATCAACACTTTGTATCAAATCTTCAGTTCCAATCTCATTAGCTTCAGCTTCAGTGCCACCTGCTGCATCAGATTCAATGACATGCGCTGCAACAGATTCATTTATGTGTTCAACTGCATCTGCTTGATTTGTTTCTTGTGCACCTCTAACAGTAGATCTTGTCCTTTGTTATAAGAAATTAGTTAGATTTAAATGACTAGATATAGATACAAGATACTGCTATAAAAAAATTGCAATTACAAAATACCTTCTTTCGATGTCTAGCTTCTTGATTCAATTTTCTCTTTTGAGTTGGAGCTTCGGGTGGTATTTGATCAGAATTTTTGGCATTTTCTTCACTTTGTTTCTGTGGACACCGTTTTATGTTATGTCCAACAGCCTTGCATTTGGTGCAATGAATAACAACTCTTCTTGGAAACAAAACATTGTTGTACAATTTGCAAAATGTGTTAGTGGAGTAGTATTCATCAACTAAATCATGAGGATTTATATTTTTCTTGTGTAGTGCTGCTATGCCATGGACACATGGGATACCAGTCAAGGTCCACAACTCACAACTACAGGTATTCTTCTTCAAATCAACAATAAATTGTTCTTCATTAGGTCCTTTTACTTGATAGGAGTCAAGTCCATTCCACAATGGCTTCCATTTCCTAGAAAACAAAACATGTTCCTCTATCTTTTCCCTAATTTTTGGTGTGCAAGTACTACTAGGTTGTCTCATCATCCAACACCTTCTGACTTGAATCCTTTTCATAACTAATTCTCTAATACCTTCTAGAATGGAAATAATAGGCTTATCTCTAACTTTTAGAATAAATGCATAGCATATCTGACCTGATATAAGTGGGGAAGAATGCTTTGACCCAATGTTCTGGTCTAGGACCATTGACAACCCACTTCCATGCTTCATTATCATATTCTTGCAGGTCATTCATAGCATTCTCGTACATCTGTTTGTTGCTGCTTCTAGCAATGTTCCACAGCTTGTCTTTCAGAATTTTTCCTCGGTGTAGCTTCTTGAAATTACAATACAAATGCTGAACACAGTATCTATGGTCAGCATTTGGTAAAATCTCAGCCAAAGTAGCATCTAATCCCTACAAAAAAGAAAATAGAATGCTGAGTAATATGATTAAAAAAATTTACATAAGTAAAAGTAAATTACCTTTTGTCTATCTGAAATGAATGTCAAATACAGCCCTTGATTTGGTATTTCAAGATCATTAACCAACAATTGAAAAAACCATCTCCATTGTTCTGTGGCCTCCTTCTCAACTACAGCCCATGCAATAGGCCACCAACCATTGCTTCCATCAGTCCCAATTGCAGATAGTATTTGTCCACGATAGGTGCCCTTCACATGACATCCATCGACTCCTATGATTGGCCTACAATACTTTAGAAAACCCTTTTTTGAAGGACCTAAACAAATGTACATCCTTTGAAATCTTGGTTGCCTACCATGTTCCCTGAAATCTTCATGTTCAATGACAACAGTTGAATCAGGGTGTGTTCGTAGTAGCTCTTCCCTATAATCCCAAACAAGCTTGTATTGACAAGCATCATCCCCATCAATCATTTTCAATGCAATTCTCCTTGCATTATAAGATGCAGTCCTTGAAATCTCACTCTTGTATTGCTCATCAATGTTCTGTCTAATTGATCTTGGTGGAATTCTTGGATTGACTCTTATCTTTTCTACATATTTTCTTGCTATCCATGATGATGTAATGTGTTTGTTCTTCCATTGATGATTACAATTGGTATGCTGCAAATTTAAAGTTTTCAGAACCAAATCATTTGTTTTGGTTGCAACTTCCACACTTGCAAAGATAACCCACTTACATTCTTCTGTTTTGCAAATAGCTTTGACTCTCTTTGGCTCAGATGGTCTGAATCTACAAGTCTTTCCTTCATTTATACAATAATTTTTTACCACTTCTTTGAACTCTTTGCCACTTCCAAATCTCATTTCTATTTTAAATGTGAGGTTGGACATATCACTTTCTGGATAAAAAAATGTATATCTTTCTTCGCAACCAAATCTGTACTCGGAGTCATCACTACCACTGATCAATCCTTCTGGTATGTGATCATCATCAAGCACGTTGAAAGATGGTCTAGATGCATCATGTGTCTCATGCACATTTCCAGCTTCAGTTCTGCCAGTTGCATTTTCAGCTTCAGTTCTTCCAGTAGCAGCTTGAGGCACATTTCCAAGTTGCACTTCCTCTTCATTGTCTACTTCATTTTGAACTTCAATGTCAACTTCATTAATGTAACTCGGAAATAGAATGTCATCATTGCAGTATTCATTGTCATCTGTAAAATAGTTACCATCTAAATTAGAATCATTATCATCTTCCTCAACTTCATCTTCTATAATTTCATCAACATTACCACCATCATCATCTCTAGTGCATTCATCTCCAACCTCATCATCTCTAACAACATTATGCGCTTCATTTTCCATTTCACCTTCACAATTCATCTCCACTTCTGCAAGTGTTTCTTCATGATCAACAACCTCTCTTGGTTCAATTTCAACCAAAGCAGCATCTATTGTTTCTTCAAGTTGAGATTGGTCTTCATGTTGAATAGCCTCTCCTCTTTCCATTTCAATTTCAACTTGAGTAAGAGTTTCAACAGGTTGATTGTTCATATCATCACGTGCCCCAGTTTGTTCTACCTGAACCATCTTAGACTCACTCAATGTAGCATGCCATTCAAGTAGTAAAGGCTTCGCAACTCCTTTGAATTTTTTACTTTTTCCAACATGAACTTGCTCTCTAATTGGCTCCTCTATTTCTTCAATTATAACTGAACTTTTCACTGCAGGTTTTTTCATGTCTGGCTGATTTTTTAGAATATGTATGATGCTTTCAGCTTCCCTCATTTCTGCATAAAATTCAATCACCTTGAATCTAGGAACCCAACTGCACATTTCCAACACATCTTCATCCCTTGTTACCAATCTCAAACCATCTTTAAATGTTCCTACAGGTTCTAGGTAAGAATATAGCATTGTCTGCTAGTTGAACTTGGTGATTTCATTCAACATATTCTTTATGTCCAAAATACTTAAACAATCTTTATCACAGTAGTCTACATATCTCCATTTCCCTCCTTTGAATGACCTATATCCTTGTTCTTCCCACCATTCACCATCATAAAATACTTTTAAAGTAAACAAGTCATCATTAAGATCTGTAATTAAGCAAAAAAGGAAAACTTTTGTTTATAAAATAACAGTTTAACATAATAAAACAACATTTAACAACATATTGCCCCACATAACAGAAAACGATTTACAAATGGTCCACTAGACATGCATTAGAAAATTCTCATTAAATAACCCACATAATAGAAAACATTTACCAGTAGACATGTAGTACACAATAAATTTAAATTTTTCATCAGTTGCAGAAAAAATAGTATTCTACACTGACCCATACAATACAACACAATAATCCATACAGGAGTTAACGAAACTTACCATATAAATCGTATGGATCAATATGATTGTTATTCGTATGTCTGAGTTTCCAATTCATTTTTTTACACTTGAAATCGTCGACCCGCCAAAATATACACTTCAACACCTCAAAAGATTGAAATTTTATTCTCCTAATAGTTTCAAATAAGGCTAATATGATGAAAAGATTCTATCTTTCAACTTAAATTTGAAGAAAGAAACATCAATTGAACAATGAAATCGTAGCACTCATTTTTCTTTGAACACAAATATAGGGTTTTGTCGTTTCGATCCTTGAACTTCCATCTTTCATCGTGTAATTTTTTAAAAAAATTAAAAAGACGAAAATGCCCTTGATAATTAGACAGAAAATAAAGTTTGACGGAAATTTTGAACGGAAGTGCAAAAAAGGTGATATTTGGTAGTTCGAGTGTCAATTCAAAGCAAAAATAAATAGAGGTGCAAAAGCTAAATTTTTGAAAAGTTTAAGTGCTACTGGGATAATTTACCCTTTATATTATAATTACGAAAATAATAAATACTCTATTATGAAATTATAAAAACAATAAAATAAACGAGACGAAAAGTAAACGAGAGAGGTAGAAAATAGAGAGAATATTATTATATGAGATTTCTTATTGTTCTTGATTGTGTTTACAAAAGGGTATAAAGCCCTCTATTTATAGGGGTGAATAGGGGATAAGGATAAGGACAAAGGGTGACACTTGTCACCCGGTATTAATTGCTATGTGACATTTGTCACCAAAATTATAAATATTAGGTGATATGTGTCACCTTAGAGATAAACATCAGGTGATACTTATGACCTTTCATTAAATACGTAATTATCCCGGGATAAAAGGATAATAACAATTATATGATGGACATCCACTAATTTAATGAATCTTCGGGATTCATAATACTCCCCCTTGGATGTCCATTACATAAAAAATATGCCTCGTTAAAACCTTACTAGATAAAAACCCAGTGGAAAAAAACTCTAGTGAAGGAAAAAGAGTACATTATTCTTTATGTGTAGATTTCTTCCCCTAATGAGATGATCTCTCGAAATCTTTAACTTCAAATTCTCGTTTCAAACAATCTATAGCTTCTCGAAGCTCTTCTGGAGTTCCGATGAGATTGATATCGTCAACATATATAGCAAGAATCACAAAACCAAAATCTGTTTTCTTAATAAAAACACATGGACAGATTTGGTCATTCTTATATCCTGAATTCAATAAGAATTCACTAAGGCGATTGTACCACATGCGTCCAGACTGTTTAAGCCCATATAATGACTTCTGTAATTTGATAGAATAATTTTCACGAGGGCCTTTAGAAGCCTTTGGTAATTTGAATCCTTCATGGATATTCATATAAATCTCATTTTCAAGGCTTCCATAAAGATAAGTTGTAACAACATCCATTAGACGCATGTCCACCTTTTCATGAACTGCCAACTTATAAGATATCGGAGTGTAATAGCATCAATAACGGGTGAATAAGTTTGATCATAATCAATTCCTGGCTTTTGCGAAAAGCCTTGTGCGACGAGTCGTGCTTTATATTTACGACTTCATTATTCTCATTTCGTTTTCGCACAAACCCCATTTATAGCCAACAGGTTTTACATCCTTTGGCGTTTGGACTACAGGTCCAAAAACTTCTCGCTTCGCAAGTGAATTTAACTCCGATTGAATCGCATCTTTCCATTGAGGCCAATCAATTCTATGCCGACATTCTTCAACTGATAAAGGATCTAAATCCTCATTATCCTTGAAAATATCAAGGGCTACGTTGTATGCAAAAGCATTATCAATAACAACATTTCTTCCGATCCCAACTTTGATTCGAACTGTAATAATTAAGAGATTTCAGAATTCTCTTCATCATTTGTAGTTGGAATCTTTTCATCAGTTGTCCCTTGGTTTTCTTTTTTAGTTTCATCAATATGATCTTCTGGATCATTTGTTCCTCTTTTCTTTCGAGGATTTTTATTTTTGGAACCAAGGGGTCGGCCACGCTTCTGACGTGTTTTTGATTCGAATAGCTATAGGATTAACTTTCAGTCCTTCAGAACTCTATCCGTATAGGAGCATCTATAGCTGGAATATGCGATTTAGTGACTCTGCTAGTCAGCAAAAGAATCTGGCAGTTGATTTGCAATTTGTTGCAAATGTATAATCTTTTGAACTTCAAGTTCACTCATATTTGTGCGTGGATCTAAATGATTCAAAGATGTTTTCCACGCAAGTTCAATTTTATGCCATTTATTCTCTCCCCCTAATTTGGAAAAAATTTTCATCAAAATGGCAATCAGCAAATCTTGCTGTAAACATCCTCGTCAAAGGTTCAAGATACCTTATAATGGACGGAGTCATACCCAACATATATCCCCAATCTTCTCTGCGGACCCATTTTTGCCGTTGGGTGGTTCAATTGGAATATACAGCACACCCAAAAATTCTCAAATAAGAAATATTTGGTCTGAACTAAAAGCCAACTTGTATGGAGAAAATTTATGATAACTCGATGGCCTTAAACGCACAAGTGCTGCAGCATGCAAAATTGCATGTCCCCAGGCTGCTGTAGGGAGATTTGTTTTCATCAATATGGTCTAGCAATTAATTGCAGCCTTTTTAAATGATTAGCTAGACCATTCTTGTGTGAACATGAGCTACAGGATGTTTCAACAATTATTCCAATCGACATGCATAAGAATCAAATGCATGCGAAGAAATCACCAGCATTGTCTAGACGGATTCGCTTAATAGGATAATCAGGAAATTGCGCTCTTAAGCGAATTATTTGGGCAAGTAATCTCGCAAACGCCAGGTTGCGAGTTGATATTAAACAAAAACTCAGCGTCACTCCGGGTGATGCATCATATCAAGACCATGAAATATCGAAATAGCCCACATGGTGGACTAATCGGTCCACATATATCTCCATGAATCCGTTCTAGAAATGTAGGACTTTCAGCTCCTACTTGCAATAGTGCTGGTCTTATAATCAATTTCCCTTTGGAACATGCAGCACACGAAAGTTTATCAGAAGTCAAAATTCTTTGATTTGACCGTGAGTTGTCTCAATAATTTTTCGCATCATAATTGGTCCCGGATGACCCAAACGGTCATGCCAAACTTTAAAAGTAACGGGATTAGTAAACTTCCGGTTTACTAAATGATGCGTCTCAATAGAATTTATTTTCGCATAATATAGGCCAGAGGATAGAGATGGTAGTTTTTCCAACAGAAACTTATTACTGGAGGTCACTTTTGTGATACCTAAATATTCATGACCATTATCCTCCTAGTCTCAACATGATATCCATTACGTCGGATATCTTTAAAACTCAATAAATTTCTTTGAGACTTTGAGGAATATAATGCTTTATCAATAGCAATCATAGTTCCTCCCGGTAATATTATATTAGCTCTTCCGCAGCCTTAAATAAGTTTTGCACTACCATTTATTGTGGTAACACTTGTTTCTCCCACATTCAAATGAGAAAAATATTTCTCATATTTCAGTATGGTGTGAGTAGTTCCACTGTCAATAAGACAGACACTTTCGATATCGTTATTCATACCAAAAAATTGAACAGCGGTCATTTGTTTTGTTAAGAAAATATTTACAGAAATAAAAATTAAACATTTTATATCACAACAAAAAGAAAATAAACATATAACACATAATATTAATATTCTAATTATTTTGGACACTTTAATTTCCAATCAAGTGGTCAATTATTTCTTTTGGATGTTCGAAAGGATCAGTAACATCCAGGTGAGCCACATCAACATCAACATTTTCAAGATCGTTATCATTTATTTCATGAGACAAATTTTGAGAAGTAAGTCAACAAGATGTTTTGTCGTGCTACAGGCACGAGACCAGTGACCTTTCATGCCACAACGATAACATTTGTCTTCATAATTTTTCGGAACAACATTTCCTTTCTCATTAGGTTTTGTCCACTTCAGGTGGTCATAAACATTTTTGGCACCTAAATTACTATTACGATTATAAGAGCCAAATTTATCACGACGTCTATGATCATATTTTCGACCATAACCACGGTAACCACCACGACCACGATCCCTTCTGGGATCATGATTTCTAATAGCATTCACTTCAGGGAATGGAGTAGGCCAGTAGGTCGAGTCTCGTGATTTTTCATCAGTAATTCATTATTCTGTTCCGCAACAAGAAGACAAAAATCAATTCAGAGTATTTCTTAAAACCTTTCTCACGATATTGTTGTTGCAGGACAATATCTGTGGCATGAAAAGTGGAGTATGTTTTCTCCAACATATCATCATTCATTATATCAACTCCACATAGTTTCAACTACGAAACTATTTTAAACATTGAGAAGTTATACTCACTCACGTATTTGAAATCTTGCAACTTCAGGTGCAACCAGTCATACCGTGCTTTTGGGAGAACGACCATCTTCTGGTGGTCGAATTTTTCTTTCAAATTTCCACACAAAATAAGAGGATCTTTCACGGTTTTATTTTTCAAATCCTCATGAACATGATGACGGAGAAATATTATAGCTTTGGCATGATCTTGTGTTGATGACACATTATTTTATACAACAGTATCTGTTGGACCCGTTGTAGCAAGATGCATTCCGGTATCTAGTGTCCATGACAAATAATTCTTTACGGTGACATCAAGAGCCACAAATTCGAGTTTAATAAGATTTGACATAATAATAACAGAAAACGTACCAAAAAAACTGTACCTGATTGATCTTCAAATAAACTTCAAAAATACTTTACCCGGTGGTAGAGACTCGTGCTGTGGGTAGAGACTCGTGCTGATAACGTATTATGAAATTATAAAAACAATAAAATAAACGAGACGAAAAGTAAACGAGAGAGGTAGAAAATAGAGAGAATATTATTATATGAGATTTCTTGTTGTTCTTGATTGTGTTTACAAAAGGGTATAAAGCCCTCTATTTATAGGGGTAAATAAAGGATAAGGACAAAAGGTGACACTTGTCACCCGGTATTAATTGCTAGGCGACATTTGTCACCAAAATCATAAATATTAGGTGATATGTGTCACCTTAGAGATAAACATCAGGTGATACTTATCACCTTTCATTAAATACGTAATTATCCCTGGATAAAAGGATAATAACAATTATATGATGGACATCCACTAATTTAATGAATTTTTGGGATTCATAACATACTCATTTTATATTGCCATTATATTTTATATTTTAAATATAAATTATATTAAATATAAATATTCTCAAAAAAATATTATCAAATGCCACAATTCAAACCACAAGTTTTTGTTATTGTCACATTTCTCAAAGTTTGCACTGAAGTTCTTGTTTAACTTTTTTGTTTCACTTCGTCGCAGAACATGAATTTTGAGATATTATTTTATACAATGTCATTGCTGACACTAATAATATAATAATGTCACTGTAAAAACCCTCAAATTTGTATTCTGCAACGAATTCAAAGTTAAAAATAAATAAATTTAAGGTTTGAGGAAGGGAATGACTATGAAGTCAATTGGTTTAAATTGTGGTGTTTGGATAAAATATTTTTTCAGAATCTTTATATTTAATATAATTTTCAAATAATATAAATTTTTGTATTTGTCCAAATAGTAAATGCTTATTTATTGTTTATACGGTTGTAGTTCAAATCTAGGGATCCACAAATATAATTATGTTAAATTTATTTTGGCATCATCTAGTATGCAATATAAAATATAAGTTTCATACAAATTAACATGTTAATAGTTGCCCAGTGGGTTAATATAATTTTGTCATTTGTGTGGTTGAGGGATTGAATCCCTCCAATTTAAGAAGATTTTTCAAAATTTTTAAAATTTTATGAAAAGACAAAATTATCCCTAAAAATAAAAACTTAATAATTTTAAAATATTAATAATTTTAAAAGACAAAAATGCCCATAAGAATTGGATGAAAATGAAGTCTAACGGATATTTTGGACGGAAGGGCAAACAATGTGATATTTTATATTTCAAGTGTCAGTTCAAAGCAAAAATAAATACATGTACAAAAGTTGGATTTTTTAAAAGTTAAGTGTTAGTAGGATAATTTACCAAAAAATTTATAGGCCTTTCAAACTCTATATCTCATATTATCATGGTGATTAGAGCAGTGTACAGACTTGAAAGTTCACAATCAGCATATCAGACTCTATATCTCAAGTGACCATTAAGATCATTTCGTATTTTCTTTGACTTTGCATTGTAATTTGTACCATAGATGATATATACAACTTATATTTATTTTCTTCATATGTATTGTCTATACAAGTGATGACTAACATACAGCCTATTGTTGAAGGAAACAGATTGTCTAGAAGTTCATTCTCTTGTAGATTAATTGTATATCTTTCATGGCGTTCATTTCTTGTTTAAGATGATATGTATTACGAAATTACGGTAAAATAATCACTCAAAATTGTAAAAATTAAAAGAAAAAAATTATATTAATTTGTTGTGTCATTTTGGCAGTTATGAAATAAAAAATTCTATATTCATTTTCCTCAAGTGTCATTTTCTTTCCAGGTTTCTGCTACCATAAATTCAATGAGCATTAATTAAAAAGATCATTATCATTGTTTTGTCCTTTTAACATAGTTTAATATATATTGCATATATATTTGTATAGCCTTTATTATCTTTCATCTATGATACATAAACTAATAATAATAATATATATATAATATATATATATATATATATATATGTGTGTGGTGTGTGTGTGTGTGTGTGTGTGTGTGTATTCTTGAGAATAAACTAATGCATAAACATAATATTTATAATACAAAACTTTTATTTAAATATTTAAAAATGAATATAAAAAATAATTCTAATAATTTATAGAAATTGATTAAGAACTTTTTTTTTGATGAAACATGAAATATATATTAATCAAAGCAGTAAATCGGTTACATCATTTTCTTCCAGGTGTGGAAGATTACATTTGTTGATTTGTCTTTGGTACACAGTACCAATCAAATCATTATTGAAAGCAATAATAGTAAAACTAGGGGGGTGATGGAACATTTTAAAACTAATATTATCTGGTAGTCTGAGTTTGGCTAGTAGATCAGCTACAACATTTGATTCACGATAAATGTGCTTAATTTGGAAGTTCTTCAGTTATTTCAGGAGCAATCTGCAATCATGAATCATGTTACTTAGATTAGGTGTTGATGTACCTTCATTTATGCCTTTGATTAGTATCTGAGAATCGGTTTGTATTTCAAGCATTTGTATGTTCTGAGATAGTGCAATGTCCACTGCATGCTTAAGTGCCCAAACTTCAGCTTGATTGCTGGATGAGCAATAAAAATTTGCAAAAAACCATGTTATCCATTTTCCTTTGTGGTCTCGAAAAATTCTGCCACTACCACCTTGATTGGTTGACGATGAGTAAGAACCATCAATGTTGACCGAGATAAAAGGGTCTATGGGCGGGTGCCTTTTGATATAAATGGACTCTTTGTGCTTCCAATAAGGAATGACTAAGGTTGTAATATTGATAAACTCAGTTGCTAGACTAAGGATACTGTGAAGGGAAGATGTGAGTGTTGATTCATTACGTATTTGTCTACGATTTCTATTCTTCCATAAATTCCAACATGAGAAAGCAAATAGTGTATTTCAAGGGATGTTGATGAAGAAGTTTGTTCTGTTAGTGAGGTTCTTATAAAGCCAAGTCTGAAGAGGTGAATCATTAAACAAGATGTCATAAGTGTTCTTGTTTAAATGGGGACAGAAAAGACTCCAAACTTCTGAGGCTTGAGTACAATGTTTGAGGATATGGTATGCATTTTCTTCAGAATTGGGACAAAGAAGACAATGAGGGTCAATATTCATGCCTCTATGATTCAGAAGAGAATTGGTTTTAATTTTGTTGTGCCAACAAAGCCACATAAAATTGTTAATTTTGTTGGGAACTTTTGTTAACATATCCATTTAAGGTTGGTTGAATTATCAATAGGTAAGGAAGAATTGCTGGGATTGATTAGGGCTTGGTAGCATGAAGAAATAGTAAAAGAGGTATTAGAGTTAGCATTCCAACAAATTTCATCTTGTTGCTTTTGATTGCTTGGAAAATAAGTGTCATTAATTTGAGATTTAATATGTTTTGGTAATGGGTACGAGATTTTATCGAAGTTCCATCGACCATTGTCTCTAACATCTTTTAAGGTGGTTTTGAAATCAGTTTTGTTTAAAGGACCAGCTAGAAAATTAACTAGTGGTTGGGATAGAGTATTGATCCAGGGGTCAAGCCAGAATCTTATAGTTGATCCATCTCCTATTAGCCATTTTGGAAATTGGATCATAGTTTTCCAACTTAGTAGAAGACTTTTCTAAAAGAAGGAATTCTTACGATTTGGCGGAGGAAGAATATAAGGATTAAGTTGTGTTTTTTGTATTTGGGGTAACGCCAAGTATTTAGTTTGGAGTATTTGCTTCCAAATTGCCTTATTAGTTGATGAGAAAAAGCGCCATGCTAGCGAACTAAGAAGTGATAAATTTTGCTGTTTAATGTCACGAATTTGAAGTCGTGCTAATCTTTTTGGAAGAGTGATTGTTTTCCAATTGATAAGGTGAATTTTTCTCCCTTCAGTAGAGGAGCCCAGACGAAATCTCTAAGGATTTCGTTAATTGCATGTATAGTTTTGGAAGGTAGAATATGACACTGCATAACATGTATCGGTATTGATGAGAGGACAGATTTGATTAGTATGACTCGGAAATTAATTAAGAACTTATTAATAAATATTTTTAAAAAAGTCAAATCTTACACACAAAACACGTGCATGAGTTTTCTCAGTAAATACGCTCCATAAACGCGAGACGCAGAAGGTTTTAAAATTGTGAAAACAGTATCATTTAAGGTAAAAACAACATTACGGAATCGAATTTGTTAAACAGAAAGGGATCTGGCCATGGATTCCTATGAAATTCACAATCTGTTGAATTATCTTCAATGGGTTGAAGCATGCTGGTATTCTGATCCTGTTATGAGGGACATCATTCAAAGACTTCAGTTGAAGGTTAGGCTTTGATTCGAGAGTTGTCAGTTGAAGAACATGGGAATCAAGAAACTTCTGTTTTGGAAAATGTAATCCCACAGTTGAAGCAACATGGGTTTCCTCTTGTTTCTCTTTCTACACATCAAAAATCAAGATTAACTGCTGGAGAACTTGTTCTTCAGAATCTTGAAATTTTGAAGTTTATCAAGCCAGAAATGGAGCTGATGTATTCTGTTGTTTTTGATAGTTCAAAATTCATGACTCTAGAGGGTAACAAGCATGTATTGAGTTTCTTTAGTTCCATTCATGAAAATCTCAAGCAAATACTGAGCTCCAAAGCTGGTATTCTTGTTCCTGTGAAACCCCAAATTTTAGCCCTTGAAGATGAGCTAAGACTTCTGAGAAATTTTCTGTATTTTATATCAGAAATCTGCATTGACCACCATTTCTCGAAGGATCTTTTGTCTTTTGCACAAGCTGTGGCCGTCAACGCTGCATATCTACTTCACTTCCTTCAAGTAGATGAGCCGATGTATGGAGTGATGGAGACTCGGGTCAGAATTGAGCTTTTAGAGCTGGTAGAGAAGCTTAATCCCTTTCAGCAACAAGTAACGAGGGAGATTTATCTTCGAGCCCTGGAAGGTACAAACCCTAAACTTCTTGATCAAACTGTAATAGAATATGAATGTGCTGTGAGATTTTTTGATTCCATAGTTGACGATTTGGGAAAGATGCTAAAAAGTGTTGATATTGAGTTTACTGCTAAGGATCAAATTGATATTCTCTACAAAGATCTGTGCTCTCTGAGATTTTATCTCATGGACTTACCATTATCTGATTCAAACCAGAAATTGGATAATCTCATGTTCAGAGTTCAAGATTTGACCATTCATACAGGAAGTTTCATTTATTCTTCTATTCGCAAGCATGATACTAAATTCATAGTCATCGCATCAACTAAGAAAATTGCACCTCTGATGGCTAAGATAGAGAGTTTGACAAGTGAGTCTGGTCATTTTATCATGCCAAGATCATGGCAATCGAACTTCCCCAAGACTAATGAATTGGGATATCTTGATTTTATCTTGAACAATCTGAAGGATAGGCTGCAAGACATGTCACAACCAACCAACGCGTTAGCAGATCAATTGAACACGATTTACAAAGAATTGGTGGAGTTGAAAGCTGCTTTTGGCAAAGTTCCTAAGCCTTGGAACAATAGTGAAGAAGTAAAATCTCTCTTCTCCCGATACAGGGATGTTGCTTACCAAACTGAATATTTTGCTGATTCAGCTTGCTGTGGAGTAGTTCCGATCTGGTCTCAAAAATTGGGACTGGTTAATCTTGTCAAAGATGTATGTGAAATTAAGACAGAGCTGAAAATTGTTCTTAGTGAAAACATAAATGATGAGACGGGCAATAGTTTAAGCTTCATATCGGCAGAAGATGAGTCTCTAAATAGTAAGGAAGTGCTACATTCTGAAAATAGTTTGAGAAATGATAACAGTGATAGACAATTGGTTGGCTTTGAAGACGAGGTGAATGATATAAGAGATCAGATAATGGGAGGGTGGGATCAGTTAACCATTCTCTCAATCAGCGGCATGCCTGGACTTGGGAAAAGCACCACAGCTAATTCAGTGTTTAGAGATCCTGCTGTAACCATGTGGTTTTATGCTCGTGCATGATGTTCTGTGTCTCAGGTATATAACAAGGAAAACTTGTTGCGTTACATTTTATTTCAAGTAAAGCCAAAAGATAAAGAAGAAAATAAAATGAGAGAGAATTCCTTTGACCAAGAACTGTACAAGAGTTTGAAAGGAAAGAGGTATCTGGTGGTGATGGATGATATATGGGATATTGGGGCATGGGATGATTTGAGGCAATCTTTCCCTAATGATGAAAATGGGAGCAGAATCATATTCACAACAAGAAATCAAGGCATTGCTGTGCAAGCTAATTGCAATGAGTTGTTCAATGTAGCTGAGAAAATTGCAATGAGTTGCAATGGCTTACCTCTTACGGTAGTTTTAACTGCTGGTCTTCTCAAAATCACAGAGAGAAATAAAGATTGTTGGGAAAAACTTGCAAATGTATTGGTTTCACGTGGGGTTGACTACCCAAGAGAACTACACGAGGGAGTACTTGATCTGAGCTACAGACATTTACCAGATCACTTGAAAGCTTGCTTCCTTTACTTTGGTTCATTTCCAGAAGATGCTGAAATTCCAGTTTGGAAGTTGGTACGTTTGTGGATTGCAGAAGGATTTGTGCAACCAAAAGCTGGCCTCGGCATCAGCCTAGAGCTTGAGGCAGAAAATTACTTGAATACTTTAATTGATAGAAGTCTTGTGATGATTGCAAAGAGGAGTTACAATGGAGGAGCCAAAGCATACCAAGTACATGATTTGCTACATGATTTTTGCATTGATAGGGCAAAAGAAGAAAGATTTCTATCTACTACTTCATCAAATCTTGTATCTATCTACTAGCAAATCAGTGTGTGAGTAAGATAGTGGTGAGGTTATCATGGTAGAATCGCATATAGCCACCCCTTGCTGGTATATATTTGACTAGGGAAGTAGATTGTACCTTATAACTGACTGCTGCTTCAGAGTAACAACCATGGTGTTTGCTCTCATTCTTCAAAGACACCATCATGCAACTAATCGAGCCTCATCGCTTTCAGGAATGACAATATCATCTCTCATCATTGGTTTGTATTTATCTGATATCTTTGCTCCGGCCTGTCTGCAAAGTTCAGCTACAGCTGGAACTTTCCCATAGAATCTCTTCAGTGCACTCCTCAGAAGAGGTCCTTTTGGATCTCGAACATACCACACGTAATTCGGTGGAAATACTTCATCTACTATTGCATCTTGCCAACCATGTTTTCCATCTCTCCACTGATGCTTAAATTCCCCACAAAGCTTAACATTATGACCCCAAGGTCCCACATGAACCTCTGAACAGTATCCACAGGCCTTCACTGTGTACTTCTTCATTAGCTTCCTTACACCCCATTTCACTTTCTCATATTTAATAGTCTTTTGAGCAATCTGGAGAACCTCTGATCTTTGGGAGGAGAAAATCGTTCTAGAGTCCTATGCGTGTCAAGGTCTACAATGGATTGTTTATCTAAATGCTGCACTTCAGGTTCATCAACAAATCCACCTCTTTCAATCACTTTCTTCCCAATCATTCTTATAGGTTCGGTCCTCCTACGTGAAGGATATCCTGGTAATTCAACACCAGCTTGGATGCAGAGTTCCACAACAGCTGGAATTCGATCATAGTGAAATCTAGTCTCATGTGTAATACGCCTACCAAAGGGATCGTACAAATGATATGATTCGATAGGAATTAGTACATCATTGATACAACCTTTCACCCATGAATGGAAGCTCTTGCGAATTCCATTGGTTTTCCCCTGACAATCCTGAATTTCATGACCTGAATGAGCCACGTGCACCTCTGAGCATTCACTGCAAGCCCATTCTTCAGTTCAAATAACGAGATAACATAGGTATACAAGAGTAAGAAGGATAACCATCACTACAAGTATTTAATATCATACACAAATTACCTACAAGCATAGACAGGAAATATGTGTAAGAGCTGTGCAACTCCTCCAATGAGGATTTTCCAAGCATCTAGAACATCATATGCAACAGGAACAAGTTCAGGCAAAAGAAGTCCATTTTTAGGAGGCTCAAGAGGCTTCTCAATACCCATTTGTGCAAGTTTCCTATCAGCTCTAGAAGCTTGCAGAATCTTCTTCAGAGGTATTGGATAGGGCTTCTTCTTTTTCTTAGGCAGCATAGGTGGAAGATCCATATTTTGAGGAAAATTGTCACCTTTCTTTGCAGAATGCCCTTTACCTGGTCTCCCTTTTGAATTATTATCACGATTATACTCGTTGCTCAACTGCAGCTGAAAAAAACATGATTATTAGGTTCTGGATCATTCATTGTCATCCATTCAAAATTGTTCTACACCAAACTCAGACAACATGCACCAGAAAATACAGAAATGTACAAACCATAATAACTAATGAGAAATATACAAGAAATTGAACCAAGATCTCTAATTAAATTGAATAAGATATTTTGCAACCCAAAGGAACAGAAACTAGTATAACAGAGACTATCTTGTTATTTTATGATTGATTTCCTCAGGGAAAAGCTAAAAGATGTGGTCAGACAAGAAAAAAGAAACATGGCTAATGGTATTCAATAAAGTGTTTTTTTGGAAAACTCATCACAAAATCATTTCAAAGAAAACACTTGAAGATCTTAGGTAATCCACAGGACTATACATTTTCTTCATCATCTCAGAACCTCAGATAAATCAAAATTATTGAAGATATAACCGTATATGAGCTTAATAATCCGTCTAAGACAAGAACTTGACCATAAATCAAAACCAAAAGAAAATATGCAGACCCTTTTTCATCCATAGAGCAAACAATTACATGCACAAAGTGAATAATAATATAAATTAACATCAAGATAAAAATTTCCATTTCCAGAAAATGAAAATCAAGACTCATGCAACTAAATTAAAAGATATATATAATATATATATATATATATATATATATATAGAACAGAAATAACCTTGAATCCCGTAAATTTTGTGCTTGAGACAGGTAACTGAGGTCTCCTAAATTGTTTCAAATCATATGAAAGACCTAAGAATTAGAAAGAGACAAAAAAAATTAATAAAAAAAAAAATCAGCAGTTGTTAGTCTTGAATACTACACCAAGAAAAAAGGGGCATCTGCCAGAGCTGTATATATATATATGCATACATTCACAGTTGCGAATTGGAGCAAAATCCAGAGCTGGAAACTGCCCTTGAAGAAGCATTTTTTCCGTTTTTCATCAATATATCACAATCAAGCTCCAAAACCTCTGCAGCTGAAATTTGATATTAACTGATTAAATTTGGGGGGAAAAACAAGCAGAAATACTTGAAATTAGTAACCCCATCCGAGAATGCAGCAAAATTTGCAGAATTCTGAGAGCAATTACAGAAAATGGGCTGCTGGAGGAGAAGAAGAACGAACAGCGAACAATTAATACAAAAATGCCATTTTTGAAAAAGAAAAATCTTTTCTCATGTGGTGCAAATATGTTTCTAAATTATGAACATACCCCTAAAAATATTTAGATTTAGATTTTCTCTCTCAAACTTCTTTTATTTTCATATTCTCTCCTTTTAAATATAAATTACAATAGCAAAAATAATTTTTTAAAAATTAATTAGAGGATCGAGTTTTAAAATATTTAAGATATTGGATCAAGTCATAAAAACTAAAATAGTTAAGGGACTAAATAAGAAATATGATATTTGCAATGGAATATATATATATATATATATATATATATATATATATACTACACACATTCAAAATCAAAGAAAACCATCCTACAATTTTTCAAAAGTGATACAATTTTTCTCATCATTCCTTCTTTTGCCTCTCTGGTCATTCAATTGCTCATCTTCACAAAAGTTCTGCAGTACAATGAATATTTGTTAGTCCAATGTTTCTATAAGACACCAATTCTTGAAATAAATGAAGTGTGTGCATATATATATATATACACACACATATATATATGTATGTATATGTATATATGTATATATTTTACCCAATGTTTGGCATACCTAGTATATACTGGGAGTACGAGAGGTTATATCGACAACTAGTTTCTCATTGCCAGCATCTTCTTGATCTTCTTTGATTATCTTGGCTGATTCCTCAACAGACTTACTGCAGAATACTAATTTGATTTTCTGCAATGTTGTAATTTCAGCTAAACAAGAAGGAATCTCCACAAGTTTCTTACAATCTTCAACATGTAATTGCTCAAGGACTGAAAGTTCTTCCACTGTGTTATCAAATTCTTCAATATCAAGCTCACACAAACTCAGGTACTTGAGTTTTGGGAATTGTTTACCAACCATGTTCCATACTGGTCCAACAAAAGCTTCATATTTCAATTTGAGAATCTCGAGAAACTCGAAATTTCCCATCTCTGAAATCTCTGTCCATGGAATGTGGGAATTGAAAGAGCTAGTTTTTTGAGGTGTGGAGGAAATTTGATGATCTTACAAGGATATGGAAGTTCATAATATCTATGCCTTACTTTCAAGAATTCAAGTTTCATGAGAAAATCTAGTGCAGGAAAAGGATAATCATCTCCATCAGGATTATAAAATATGACTTTCAAATGTTTAAGATTTGGCATTAGCTTCAGAATCTTCTCAATATCTTCATCATATCCTATTTGAATATGGTAAAGAGTTTTCAAGTTATGGAAATGGAAAGAATTTTCCAGTATACTTTTGTTGTGGTAATCCAGATAAACATGTTTTGCAAAATAGCAGTGACTTAATTTTGTCATACTGCAAATCCTTTCCAGTAACAAAGACAATCCTAAGAAACTTCCATGGATGAACAAGGTCTCTAGATTTTGAAGCTTGTGAATCTCTGATAAGATTTCCTTTCAAGATAGAATGGCTAAGAACTTTAAATGATTCAATGTGAACATTGTTGGACAGTAATAGCAAGAGATATGGGGAATATCAAGAACTCTCAGAAGTTTGAAACCAATGAAGTTTAAGGAATTGAGATGTAAATCCCCCCAAGTGTTTGTTAAAATGAGAGCTCTTGCTCGAGGAGCAGAAGGTTTTGATTCGAGAAATTTGTTCCAATTTTCAGGATAGATGCAGAGGCGATATTGAGGAAAACACTGGTAATCATTAGAAGAAGATGAAGTTGAAAACTTAGTCTTACCATCAATTTTCTGCAGAAATCTTTCTTCTTGAGCTTTTGATGAAACAAACTCGTGTAAAAGATCATGAATGGAGCTTTCTTTAACTCCACCCATGGCTGTTCTTCCGGAAACTGTTATAAGGCTTCTACTTATAAGGCTATTCAAGATATCCATTGCTACATCTTCCAAGCTTTTTCCATTACCATTTTGTGGCTGGACTAAACCTTCTGCAATCCATAACAAAATCAACTTTCTTGTAGGAATATTGGCATCCTCAGGAAAAGCTGCAAAGTAGAGAAAATATGGCTTCAAATGATCAGGTAAATTGTCGTAACTAAGTTGCAATACTTCCTTACACCGTCCTTGTGGATCTTCAAACAGATATTCCTTCATGCTTTCTGCAACTTTCTCCCATTTTTCCTTCTTTGTCTCTCTGAGGATTCCAGCTATCAAATCAATGGTTAAAGGTAAACCTTTGCAATTTTCAACAATGTCATCTATAACCATGTTCAAATCTTTAGGACAACTTTTTCCCTCTCCGAATAATTTCATTTGTAACATCTGCCAACTCTTTTCAATTGAGATTGGTGAAAGGTAAAAGAAAATATTCTCTGATCCAATTTGTGAAGCAATGCCATCTGAACGGCTCGTGAAAATAATCCTGCTGCCATTTCTTTCATCTGGGAAAGATGCTTTCATGTCCATCCATGGCTGAATATCCCACATATCATCCATGAAGATAAGGTATCTTTTTCCTCTCAAACGTTGGTATACCTTCCTATCTAAATCATCTTCATTATCATGATTATCATTACTTGTGCTTCTTTCACCAGGAATGTCATGTAAAATTTCATGGAACATTCTTGTCTTATCATGCACATGACCAACAGTACACTTTGCCTGAACATGAAAATGTGAGGTAGTTATAGAATGTTCAAACACCGAATCAGCAAGAGTAGTCTTGCCAATTCCAGGCATGCCCACAATCCATAGAAAGCCTAAATTTTCTGATGATGCATTTGTCAGTTTCTCCCTTATCTGTTCTGCCTCTTTTTCAAAAACCCCAACTTTTTTTGTTGTCTTTTCATCTTCCAATCTTCCTTTGGAACTCAGCATTAACAAGGGCTTCTTCTTCTTCTTCTTCTTCTCCTGGACTATTAAGGTTTCAACATCCTTTAGCCCTTTCTTGATTTTCTTGATTTCTTCAATGACATTGAATAGCCCCAACTTGTGAGAGTTCGAATCACTGCTTCCTGCAGCAAATGAGTCAATTACATATTCAGTTTGGTATGCAGTGTCAACAAAACTAGTCCACAGACTTTGAACCTCTTCGGATTGGCTTGGCTGCATTGAAATGTTTTTGAAATCTTTCATTACCAAAGGTAACTCCTGCTGAATTATCTCAATCTGATATGTAAATGCTGAATCTAAATCGGCTTCAGTGTTTAGCAGCTTCTTCAGATTCTGCATCAGAGTATCAATAAATCCTTGACCATCAGTTACTGGAAAGTTAGACCACAATGACTTTGGAACATACAATTCATATTTTTTCCTTGCATCTTCTTTTGCAACCATTAAAATATCTTGCAGATCTGCAACTTTCTTGCCGAGTATCTCAGCTATCTCCTCATTCTTTTCAACATTGTCGAGCGAGAAAATGACAGATCCAGTCTCTTTCATCACAGAAACGGTATGCTCATATAGATCCTTGAACATGTCATCATTTTCAATTCCCTTTTCCATTGATGAATTAATTGCTAGATATGTTATGAATCGTAGCTCCTCAAGTAGAGCTGAAATTTGATTCTTGATAAGTACTGTGTACCTTGAAGAACTTTGTGACATCAATGACATGAAATCCGACTCAATCCATCTCAGTTGATCTTCCAGTACTGCTGATATTCCCTTTACTGCACTAGTTTTTCCTGAGGCCTTGTTGTTATTCCCCGGAGTGTCATGTCTCATATTGATTTCAGGATCTTCGAGCTCGATCTTGATTTTTCTCATTTCTTTGATGATAATGAACAACTTCAACTTGGAAATCCAATCCTGATCACGTCTTGAAAAGAAAAATCCTTCAAGGATGTATATAGCTCTCGGTATAATCTCATTAAAATATATTCTGAGTTCAATATTTTTCTGACCTTGGTTGTGTTGCTCTGCAGTGATTTTGTCGAAAGCTATGGTTAGAGAGAGTATCTCATCTCGAACAAACTCATATTGATGTTTTGTTGTAATAGCCATGAAAGCTGAGTAAGTGGTAAGTTCCTCAAACATCAATTCTAAGTCATAACCTCTTACCCTCTTCTTATAGCTTCTTGGAAGTTCAGGTAGCAATAAATTTCGAAGATACATGTCGTATTCTTCCTTAATCTGAACAATATCCTGTGAATGGGACAAGTTATACACAGCACAAGCAATGTCAATGATGGTACCACAAGTATGCTCCAAGAAATTATAGACCATTCCGTTGGGTTTAGACTGATCTTCCATTAATCTTCCTTCCATTGCAAAAAATTGAGTGAGAAATTGAAGATCCTTGTGCAGGGATGAAATTTGATCTTTGTCTGAAACCTCAGCTGCATATTCTTGAATGGAGTTGAGAAACTCCAAGTCAAGTTCATCCACCATGGTAGATTTTCCTGCAGATCTTGATAACTTTGAAATCTTCAGGGATTTGATATAAATCTTTCTGACATTTGGTTCTGTTAATGGACTAAATTTCTGCAGCTGAAAACGAAGCTGCAACTTCATTTCCTTCACTGTCTCATCATCATCCATTTTAGCAATTACAGAAGTCAAATAAAGCAGAGCAGAGATGTTGTCAGCCATGGATTCAGCAAGAATCAAGGTGTCTTTCAATTTCCCAAGGTGAAGACATCTTCTTCCTATAAAATGAAGAAAGTATCCAAGAAATCTCACGGTTTTCTGAACAGCTTCAAGTTCTTCTTTCAACTGAGATACAACTACTGATTCAGCAAAACATTTCATCAGATCCTCTGTGTTCTTCAGGATGGACTGAAGAATTTCCATGGCAACTTCAATATTCATCGAAGTGATGGATCTTGAAGTTCTTGAAAGTATGGTGTAAACTTGTTGAACTTCTGGGATCATATGCTCAAACTTTTCTAACAGATCATTAATGACAAACTCCATGTTCATAGGAATTTGCCATCGTTTTTGAGATGAAAGCTTTGGGAAGTCCAACCAGAGCTTGACAAGATCAATATCTGAACTTCGGAGCACAGATTCAATAACATGGAGGTGAGTTTTCAAACTTCCATCTTCAATATACCATTTCCCTTTGCAACTAAAGAAATTCTTGAGAAAACTTCTGATCAGTTCAAGAATTTGAATTTGATTAGCTTTAAATGGACATATTTTCTGAAGAACTCTTAGAACATTCTCTCCTGCATCAAACTTAGAAGAAGCCATTATCAGTACAATAACCTGTCAAAAACACATATGAAATTGTTTTCAGCTGAGGATTTTTTTCCAGTATTTTGAAATTTGCTAGTAAAATTCTAATCATTCTATTGCATTTTAGTATCCAGTGGTCAAAACCATTACATTATTTAATTTATCTCCTATGTTACAATTAGTCCAAGTTGGTATGCTCCTATTGGAACATTTTATATAAACATTAAAAAAAGACTTATGTTGAGATTAAAAAGGACTTTTGACTAAGTTTTTGTTTTCCCATTCCAATATATATATATATATATATATATATATATATATATATATACTTTTCAATGAAGTGTCTTTTGTGTATGAAAAAATTTAAGTATTTGATTATCTCAATAATGGGATTAGTAGGACCCAAAATCAGAGAATTAAAAGAGAAACAAAAGTTGTTTCCAAAAGAACTTGAAACCTTAATTTAATTGCGTGTTCTAAACATTTGAGGTACATTTTTCAAATGGAAAGAACAATAAACATCCCAAAGTGTAGTATTAAGAACAAGAAAAAAAGACAGGAAAAAATCTGTAAAGAAATCAGAGCCCCCATCACAACATAATACATCTGTAGAAGGAAATTTTGTTGATCCAATCTGATGTATATTCTTGAGAAACTCTATAATCTGTTAGTTTAACTAAGCTGCTGTAAATATCATCATTCTGAAAGATGGCAAAACAGTTGCAGGGGAGGAATCAAGAATGAATGGCAGCCAAACCTTAATGGCAATAGGTCTTCTTCAACCAAGACAGAGAAAAGTAATCTTTCATATAAAGTTGAAACAAATAATCAGCTGGGCTCTCCATGACGCAGGAATAGATTGAATTTTGATCTAACTTCCTGAGGAATACGGGCAGGCATAAATAAATAAATAAATAAAATCAATTCAACCATTTTGATATTAGAGTATTGTGAAAGAACAAAAAGAGGACAAAAAAAGAAGAAGAAAAAAGATAGTTAATAATTTTTTATTTACATAATATTACTTAAACGGGCAGGCTAGCTGTAACACGCAAAATTACGAAAGAATTTGTATATATAATGCAAATTAAAGGTTATCCAAACTGTCAATTGATCATACTCCATTTTAGAATTACACGCGCAATTATATTATTTTTGTATTAAAATCGAGTTAAATAATATTTACCAACACTAATTTTTTGATTATATATATATATATATATATATATAGACACATATACAATCCGATAATTTGAGAGAATTAGTAAAAATGTTCTTAAACATTTCTTAGAGGGGCGGATAATTGAAAGTTCCAATCCTCATAAAATAGTTAGCTCTTAAAAACTCTGAATTAAACCTTCATCTTCGAATAAGAGTTTGAAGTATTCGAACGTTCCGCAGGAAATCCCCCCTGATCGGTCAAAGATCTCTGTGAAATCAAGACAGCAGCTGTCAAGTCTATCTGCTTCTGTACTTGAGAATAGCTATTACTGCTTTGCTCTTTGTGTAAGGAATGAAGTTTATTAAGACTTTTTTTTTTAAAAAAAATAAAATAAAATTCAAGTTTCCAAAATTGGTTCCTCATAGTAGGAAGTCTTTTTTTGGCAAAAGGTGAAAAACTGTAGTAACCTGATGTGGTAGAGGATTCTATAGTATAAACATTACAGTAGAACATGCTTTGTTTTATGTATCAGGTTCAAATGTGTCTGCATATGTTAACATGGTTGGAGATACTTTGAGGAATTCTATTCCTAAGGCAGTTGTACTTTGCCAAGTCGTTCAAGCAAAGAAAGGACTACTAAATGTTTTCTACTCTCAACTTGGAAGGAGGGAGGTATAGTATTTACAAAGCTTTTTTCTTGCTTTTACACACATGAAAATTTTCTTCATCTGAATCTACAGAGTAGTTCTTTTGGTTGATTAAATGATTAATGTAAGAGAAGTTATGATTAACTGGACCAACAATGGAAGGTGAAATTTTGATGCATGATTTCTAACTATTTGGAGTGTAAATTAAGGAAAATTAATACATGAACCGTGTGTTTTCTACCATTTTTTGAAATATGGATCTATACTTATGACAATCCACTCTAACCAACAATACAAAGAAATGCAGTTGACCAAATATGTTCATTTCTAATTAAACATTGATGGGAAAGAATAAGAAAAACTCAGAAGTTTGTTATGGTGGTTGGTTATCTATGTGCAGAAGGAGCAGCTGGGAAAAATGTTGGATGAAGATCCTTCACTAATGGCTAAAAGAGAAACTCTGGCCAAACGACTTGATCTTTATAAATCAGCTAGAGACGAAATTGACTCTGTAGCATGGAAGTGATCCTTTGATGATTCTGCAGCAACACAATTGAGAGGCACTTTTACTTTCACTTACTTTGCTAATTAATTCTCTGCGACCATTCTTTTGTTAAGCACAGAGATTAGGTGCTACCATGATTTATTTGTTTATACTTTTCCCCTTACCCCATTATATTAATTTGTTGTGTCATTTTGGCTGTTATGAATTAAAAAAATTCTAAAAAAGGAAGGAAAAGGGTTTTTGACTTTTTCTCTCTAGAACATGTGACTTTCCTTCACACAGCTTTCCATGGCAGCCACTACTGTACCCACAACCGGAGACCAAGATCCCACTACTAGAGTAAACAAAAAACTGAAAAAGCATGAGTCAACTACCCACATGGATTCCATTACTGAGATGGACTCTATTGAAGATGACAACCACCAACCACTGGAGGATTCGGATATGGCCCAGGGGTAGGGTACACGGACTTTCTCAGAGGTATTAGGAGGTAGAAGTGAGAGTAATCATCCCATGAGTTTTTATACAGGAGAAGATGAGGAGGAGCGTTTTGAGGGTGTAGATGCACTCTTCTCTACCGAAGGCAGTGAGGAGGCGGAAAACGCTCTCTCTCCCCGTCAGGTTGAGATTCCTAAGGACAAGTACATTAGTTTGTTCAGCCCGTGGAGGGGAACCTTGATACTGAAGCTCCTCGGAAAGACAGTCAGCCTTCGTGTTCTCCAGCAGCGGACGTCGACCTTATGGGGTCTGCAGTGAGGTTACGAGCTAATAGATATGGAGCATGGTTTCTTCTTGGCACGTTTCTTTACACGGGAGGATTATCTGAGGGTGTTAGAGGGCGGTCCCTGGATAGTAATGGGACACTATCTAACCGTCACCAAGTGGCGGCCGAATTTTAGGCCGTCAACGGAGACTATCTCTTCAACGTTGGTTTGGGTTCGTTTTCCCGAGCTGCCCATTGAGCTGTTTGATGAAGAGGTTCTATCGTACATGGGAGATGCAATCGGGAAGACCATTAAGGTGGACGATACGACTGCAGCTGCCTCCCGAGGACGGTATGCAAGAGTTTGCGTGGAGATTGATTTGAATGCTCCCTTGGTGCCTGTCATCAAGGTGTTAGGCAGTCTACAAAGAGTAGAATATGAGGGCCTCCACCTCATATGCTTTGGATGTGGCCGGTATGGCCACAAGCAAGACATGTGTCCAGCTACAGCCAAGTCGGATAGAGGGGATGCTCAGCCACCGCTGCCTCCACCGGAAGAAGCTACGAGTTTTGGTCCCTGGATGTTGCCCAGGAACAATAGTCGGCGCCATCGGCAAACGACAGCTAGGGCAGGGGGAGCTTCCTCGTCAGCACAACCGGAGGGCGCAGCAACCCCAACTAGAGGAATGGGCCAGCAAGAGGCTTCGGCCAAGAGCGGCCATTTGGATCAGGGGGCAGCCCGTAGGACCGAGATGAAGGGAGGCCCGACCCAGGTACATCAACAGGGTCGACCTGGTTTCCAGGTCTTGGCAGGCCTGCCGGAGGGAGAGGATTTGGAGACAACGGTTCAGCATCTGAAGCAGTAGATCCAGGACCTCACAAGGCCCAGCTCGGTGATGAAGATTGGGAAGGCTCATAGCCCGGTACCAGAACCAAGTTCTCTTACAACCAGAGGCAAGGTGAAGAGGGGCAGCAGGGGCCCCGATTTACAAGCGAGAGCTAAGGGCAACAACGCTTCCTCGTCCAGAGCTGGCACTGGGGTAGGACCTCGTCCGAATGCAACTGGTAAGCAAGTGGATGTGGGTTACGGCCACCACCGGAGAGGTGGAAGGGGACCTTGGGAAACCCCGTTAATGCGTTTGCCCCAGATTGTATCTTGGAACTGCAAAGGTGCAGGTTCTAAAAATTTTGTAAGACACCTCCTGGATTTAATTAATACTACTGCTCCGGACATCTTAGTTTTGCTTGAAACACGTGTGGATAGTTCTTGCATACATAATTTTCTTGCACAGACTCCGTTTTTGAATTTTTTGGTGGCTGAAGCTGACGGTTTCGCCGGGGGTATATGGGTTTTATGGTCGCAGGTGAACATGAATTTGAATTTGGAGCTGGTGTCCATGGACGACCAATTTGTGAATGTGATTGTGTACGGTAATGGGGGGCCACCGTGGCTGTTAACTGCTATCTATGCTTCTCCGAAGTTGGCTTTTCGCTCTGCTTTGTGGTCTTATTTGGAGAAGTTGGGTGAATTAATCTGCCTGCCTTGGCTTCTAGTTGGAGACTTTAACCAGATTCTGCGGGCTTCAGAGAAGAAGGGGGGCTGCCAAGCACGACCTCTTGGACAGCGGATGTTTGGCAGGATGATTTCAGTCTGTGCACTAATGGACCTCGGATTTATTGGTCCTCAGTTCACTTGGGATAACATGAGGATGGGTCGAGCGAATATTAAGGAACGGCTGGATAGAGCACTCTGCAACCAGGAATGGCTATCCTTATTCCCCGATACCGGTGTTTGGCATCTCCCGAGAACGAGATCTGATCATGTGCCACTATTGGTGAGGCCACGGGCAGCAGGGGGGAGGAGAAGTCGCCCTGAGGGCTTTCGGCTGTCAGCAGCTTGGTATGAGGCAGAAGGTTTTGAAGAGTTAGTCCAGAGGGTTTGGGCAACAACGGCTACGGCTGACCTTCCAACGAGACTGTAGTTCTTCCGGGAGGAAGTGAAGCGGTGGAAGAAGTATGTCTACGGTGGCTTCTTGGACAGGAAGAATAGGTGCCGAGCTCGCTTGGGGGGATACAGTGAGCCATCTGCCACTCTGAGAACCTGTATTTGCGGAAGTTGGAGGCCAAACTTCAGCAAGAGTTAGGGGAGCTGTTGTTGCAGGAGGAAGTCTTTTGGAAGGAAAAGTCAAGAGTTCGGTGGCTCCGAGAAGGGGAGAACAATACACGCTTCTTTCACATCTCCACAGTGGCACGCCGAAGGAAGAATAGCATTGGCAGCCTGAAGGATGAGAATGGTCAGTAGCAGGAAGATGAGGACGTTTTGAAGGAGATGATCCGCCAGTTTTATTCAAATCTTTACACGAAAGGATCAACCTCACCACTGGACAGTTCTGGTTGGAGTTTTCCAGAGTTAGACCCAAGAGAGGTGCTTAGCTTAAATAGATCGGTGTCTGCGATTGAAATTGAGCAGGCCCTCTTTCAAATGGGACCGCATAAGGCCCCTGGGCCGGATGGTTTTCCCCCAAACTTTTTCCAAAGGTATTGGCATGTCGTGGGTCCATCGGTGGTGGAGTTCTTGCAGCCGATATTCACTGCGGGCGTGCTGCCGAAGGGACTTAATGAAGCGACCATCTGTTTGATCCCTAAATGCCAGTCCCCGGAGACACTTGGCCAGTTTCGGCCAATCTCCCTCTGCAATATGCTGGCTAAGATTATTTCGAAGGTGTTGGCAAACCGACTAAAACCAGTGATGCCGAAGCTTACGGGGCCGGGACAATCTAGCTTTATTCCTGGAAGGTCGACAATTGACAATGTCATCATAGCCCAGGAATTGATTCATTCGCTTATGCGGCGGAAGGGTCGAAAGGCGGGGTGTATCGTTAAGGTGGACCTGGAGAAAGCATATGATAGGATTGATTGGGGCTTTCTTATGGCAGTGTTGCAACACTCGGGCTTTGGTCCAACCTTCCGGGGGTTAATCATGAATACGATTTCCTCAACGGCTCTATCAGTATGTTGGAATGGGGTACCACTACAACCATTTACACCGTCACGGGGACTACGACAAGGGGATCCTCTCTCCCCATATTTGTTTGTATTGTGTATGGAGGTGTTGGGGCAAGTGATTTCCCGGGAAGTTCAAGAGAGGCGATGGCTGCCAGTTTCCATTGCACCAAGTTGTCCGAGGATTTCTCACATTCTGTTCGCGGATGACTTACTGTTGTGTGGGGAGGTGTCTTTCTCTCAGGCTCGAAAGATGCAACATGTTTTGACCAGCTTCTGCGAGATCTCAGGCCAGCGGGTTAATCGGCATAAATCCAGGGTTTGGTTCTCACCAAATACACCGGTGTACCTACGCCACGTCATATGCTCTGAATTTGGAATCTTGCCCACAGCTGATTTGGGTACTTACCTGGGGATTCCGCTATTACATGGGCGTCCCCGGCTGAAGAACTACCAATACCTACTAAATAAGGCAAACCAGCGTTTGGCAGGATGGAAAATGAAGCTCCTATCGAGGGCAGCTCGAGCAATTTTGTTGAGAACCACACTGGCGGCATTACCCACTTATACCATGCAGTCTGCCATAGTTCCGAAGGGTATCATTGGAAAGTTGGAACAACTGTGTCGGTGCTTCTTTTGGGGTCATGGTGTGGCTCAACGTAAGCTACACACAGTAGCATGGGAAAAGCTATGTCGTCCGAAGCAGTTTGGGGGCTTAGGTTTTCCCAATTTGGAGCAAACGAATCGGGTGATGCTCTGCAAGTTAATTTGGAGAGTGCTCCGCAATCCGCACGAGTTTAGCTCCATGGTCCTGCTGGGTAAATATGGAGGTTGGGGTGCACTGAATGAAGGTCGCAACGCCCGTAATGCTTCATGCCTTTAGCAGGGGCTGCTGAAGGCGGTACCGCTCGCCAAATTGGGAATGAAATGGCTAGTAGGGAATGGCAGGGGAATTTTGTTTTGGCTGGATAGCTGGTGCATTGACAGGCCGATGCTACAGCTGGCTCATTCCCAAGTCCATCCATCTATGCTGTGGCAGACGGTGGAGGACTGGTGGGATTCGGGTGTAGGTTGGCTGCTCCAGGACCTACGGAAGTGGTTACCACGGGAAGCAATTGATGCCATGGTCCGAGCAGTGCCAGGGTGTAGAGAGGAGTAGGAGGATAGGCCCTACTGGGGGTTGACAGAATCTGGTGAGTTCACAACTGCCTCGGTGAGAAGGTGCCTACTGAACAACTTGCAAATGTTCAAATCACGCACCTGGTGTAGGATTTGGAAGTTTAGAGGACCGGCCCGTGCATCGTTCACGCTGTGGATGTGCATGCATGATGCTCTACCAACGGCAGAGCTTCTTTGGCGACGACAGATTGTTGCATCACCGAGATGTGACTGGTGTGACAGGGGTAACCAAACAGCTCTTCACCTGCTGCGGGACTGCGCTCGTTCACAACGTGTGTGGCAACTGCTGCTGGCTAAGGAGCTGTGGAGACCCTTTTTTAGATATACGAATATTAAGGTTTGGATTTCTACTAATGTGTGCATGTCTGGTGCTATGGCTGGTAGCCATCCTAGTTGGGGATATGTATTCCGTCAGATGGTATATGAACTGTGGTGTAATCATACCTCTGGTATATATGGTTCTGCTAGATTTTTGGAAAACCCCTATGCCTTAGTGGAAAGAGGTCTTAGGAAGATACTGGAACTTCTTTCTGCTTGGCATGGAGAGTCTATTTAGGTATATGCTTGGCCTGTTTTATATAGTTGTACATCCTCTTGATTAGTTTAATACTATAGATTCGGTTTCAACCAAAAAAAAAAATTCTATATTCGTTTTCCTCAAATGTCATTTTCTTTCCAGGTTTCTGCTACCATAAATTCAATCACCATTAATTAAAAAGATCATTATCATTGTTTTGTCCTTTTAATATAGTTTAATATATATTGCATATATATTTGTATAGCCTTTATTATCTTTCATCTATGATACATAATATTATATATATATATATATATATATATGTTCTTGAGAATAAACTAATGCATAAACATAATATTTATAATTCAAAACTTTTATTTAAATATTTAAAAATGAATATAAAAAATAATTCTAATAATATATAGAAATTGATTAAGAACTTATTAATAAATATTTTTTTAAAAAGTCAAATCTTACACAAAAAACATGTTCATGAGTTTTCTCAGTAAATACGCTCCATAAACGGAGATGCAGAAGGTTTTAAAATTGTGAAAACAGTATCATTTAAGGCAAAAACAACATTACGGAATCAAATTTGTTAAACAGAAAGGGATCTGGTCATGGATTCCTATGAAATTCACAATCTGTTGAATTATCTTCAATGGGTTGAAGCATGCTGGTATTCTGATCCTGTTATGAGGGATATCATTCAAAGACTTCAGTTGAAGGTTAGGCTTTTGATTCGAGAGTTGTCAGTTGAAGAACATGGGAATCAAGAAACTTCTGTTTTGGAAAATGTAATCCCACAGTTGAAGCAACATGGGTTTCCTCTTGTTTCTCTTTCTACACATCAGAAATCAAGATTAACTGCTGGAGAACTTGTTCTTCCGAACCTTGAAATTTTGAAGTTTATCAAGCCAGAAATGGAGCTGATGTATTCTGTTGTTTTTGATAGTTCAAAATTCATGACTCTAGAGGGTAACAAGCATGTATTGAGTTTCTTTAGCTCCATTCATGAAAATCTCAAGCAAATACTGAGCTCCAAAGCTGGTATTCTTGTTCCTGTGAAACCCCAAATTTTAGCCCTTGAAGATGAGCTAAGATTTCTGAGAAATTTTCTGTATTTTATATCAGAAATCTGCATTGACCACCATTTCTCGAAGGATCTTTTGTCTTTTGCACAAGCTGTGGCCGTCAACGCTGCATATCTACTTCACTTCCTTCAAGTAGATGAGCCGATGTATGAACTGATGGAGACTCGGGTCATAATTGAGCTTTTAGAGCTGGTAGAGAAGCTTAATCCCTTTCAGCAACAAGTAACGAGGGAGATTTATCTTCGAGCCCTGGAAGGTACAAACCCAAAACTTCTTGATCAAACGGTAATAGAATATGAATGTGCTCTGAGATTTTTTGATTCCATAGTTGACAATTTGGGAAAGATGCTAAAAAGTGTAGATATTGAGTTTACTGCTAAGGATCAAATTGATATTCTCTACAAAGATCTGTGCTCTCTGAGATTTTATCTCATGGACTTACCATTATCTGATTCAAACCAGAAATTGGATAATCTCATGTTCAGAGTTCAAGATTTGACCATTCATACAGGAAGTTTCATTTATTCTTCTATTCGCAAGCATGATACTAAATTCCTAGTCATCGCATCAACTAAGAAAATTGCACCTCTGATGGCTAAGATAGAGAGTTTGACAAGTGAGTCTGGTCATTTTATCATGCCAAGATCATGGCAATCGAACTTCCCCAAGACTAATGAATTGGGATATCTTGATTTTATCTTGAACAATCTGAAGGATAGGCTGCAAGACATGTCACAACCAACCAACGCGTTAGCAGATCAATTGAACACAATTTACAAAGAATTGGTGGAGTTGAAAGCTGCTTTTGGCAAAGTTGCTAAGCCTTGGAACAAGAGTGAAGAAGTAAAATCTCTCTTCTCCCGATACAGGGATGTTGCTTACCAAACTGAATATTTTGCTGATTCAGCTTGCTGTGGAGTAGTTCCGATCTGGTCTCAAAAATTGGGACTGGTTAATCTTGTCAAAGATGTATGTGAAATTAAGACAGAGCTGAAAATTGTTCTTAGTGAAAACATAAATGATGAGACGGGCAATAGTTTAAGCTTCATATCGGCAGAAGATGAGTCTCTAAATAGTAAGGAAGTGCTACATTCTGAAAATAGTTTGAGAAATGATAACAGTGATAGACAATTGGTTGGCTTTGAAGTCGAGGTGAATAATATAAGAGATCAGATAATGGGAGGGCGGGATCAGTTAACCATTCTCTCAATCAGCGGCATGCCTGGACTTGGGAAAAGCACCATAGCTAATTCAGTGTATAAAGATCCTGCTGTAACCATGTGGTTTTATGCTCGTGCATGGTGTTCTGTATCTCAGGTATATAACAAGGAAAACTTGTTGCGTGACATTTTATTTCAAGTAAAGCCAGAAGGTAAAGAAAAAAATAAAATGAGAGAGAATTCCTTTGACCAAGAACTGTACAAGAGTTTGAAAGGAAAGAGGTATCTGGTGGTGATGGATGATATATGGGATATTGGGGCATGGGATGATTTGAGGCTATCTTTCCCTAATGATGAAAATGGGAGCAGAATCATATTCACAACAAGAAATCAAGGCATTGCTGTGCAAGCTAATGGTATTCCTTATGCACTTCGTCTGTTATCAGATGAAGAGAGTTTGAAACTCTTGCTAGCCAGAATTTTCAAAGAAGGAAACTGCCCTCCAGAATTGTTCAATGTAGCTGAGGAAATTGCAAAGAGTTGCAATGGCTTACCTCTTACGGTAGTTTTAACTGCTGGTCTTCTCAAAATCACAGAGAGAAATAAAGATTCTTGGGAAAAACTTGCAAATGTATTGGTTTCACATGGGGTTGACTACCCAAGAGAGCTACATCTGGGGGTATTGGATCTGAGCTACAGACATTTGCCAGATCACTTGAAAACTTGCTTCCTTTACTTTGGATCATTTCCAGAGGATGCTGAAATTCCAGTTTGGAAGTTGGTACGTTTGTGGATTGCAGAAGGATTTGTGCAACCAAAAGCTGGCCTCGGCATCAGCCTAGAGCTTGAGGCAGAAAATTACTTGAATACTTTAATTGATAGAAGTCTTGTGATGATTGCAAAGAGGAGTTACAATGGAGGAGCCAAAGCATGCCAAGTACATGATTTGCTACATGATTTTTGCATTGATAAGGCAAAAGAAGAAAGGTTTCTACTGAGGACAGAAAGAAGTGAGTCACATTCTAGTCTGACGGATTCTGAATTGCACCAGCAGTACCGTCTTTGCATTGTTCAGTCTCGTATAATGACAGTTCCTCAAGTGAGAGCAGGGCATTTTGAGTCAAGAATCCGCTCCTTGTTTGGTATGGCAGGTAACTTAAAAATGAATCCAAACTCGAGAGGTAAGCCTTTATCAAAGTTATTTTTAACTCCATCTTGGTCTATATTCAGATACTATGATAAATTGCGTGGTGTGGATATTTTTCTGAAATTTAGACTACTAAGAGTGTTGGATTTGGGGAATCTTGATATTGTAGCTGAAGGTAGTTTCATTACCATTACTGAGCTGGTTCATTTAGTGTACCTATCCCTCAAAACCCTCATGAAGCAAATTCCAGAGGAAATTGAAAACCTTAAGAACCTAGAAACCTTAGTTCTGACTGCAGCAAAGACGGACCATATGATATTTCCAAAAACTATTTGGAATATGATAAACTTGAAGCATATTCATATAAAAAGTGGTGTCGTTGCTTGTTTCCCATCTGAATTCATTGAATGCTGCAACGAGTTAGATGGTTTAACTAGCTTTTCATCTTTGTTTATTCGTGATGGCTTTGAACTTGTGAGGATGATGAAAAAGGTGCCTAATCTCAAAAAATTGAAATTCACATTTACATATTTCTTTGTTTCAAAGACTTTCAATCTGGGCTTTCTGCATCAGCTGGAGGAACTCAGCATTTGTACTGAGTTTGGGCAGTTTATCTATCCTCCATGCCTGAAAAAGTTGACACTCACAGACTTGGATCAAATTAGTAATGAAATATCAGTTATTGGTGAACTTCCGAATCTCGAGGTTCTCAAATTAGTAAATGTGAAGTTGGGAAATGAATGGTGCATGAAAGAAGGAGAATTCAAGAAACTCCGATTCTTGACGCTATATAACATTGATATTGATGTATTGGATGGCTCAATGGAACACCTTCCTCGTCTAGAGCAGCTTGTATTGGAATTCTGCAGATATTTGGAAGAGCTTCCTTCTCTTGGAGAAAGTCCTTTCCTAAAGCTGATTTCTGTTAGGTACTGTAACACTTCTACTGTGGCCTCTGCTCAAAGAATTCAAGAAGATCAACATGAAATGGGAAATAATCAGTTCAAACTCGATATCTCAGGTGACCATTGGGATATGAGCCTTCTAGAGGAAAATCGGCCTTTCAAACTCTATATATATAATGGTGAGTAGAGCAGTGTACAGACTTGTTAAGGCAAGAAAGTTCACAATCAGCATTTCAGACTCTATATCTCAAGTGACCATTAAGATCATTTCTTATTTTCTTTTACTTTGCATTGTAATTTGCATTAAGATGATATATACAATTTATATTTATTTTCTTCAGATGTATTGTGTATACAAGTGATGACTAACATACAGCCTATTGTTGAAGTAAACAGATTGTCTAGAAGTTCATGGCGTTCATTTCTTGTTTAAGATGATATGTATTACAAAATTACGGTAAAATAATCACTCAAAATTGTATGTATATAGAGTAAGAAAAGTTATATTATATCGGCAGTTTGCAGGGAAATGGGATAAACAAATCTGTAGCCATAAAAAAAAAAGAGAAAGAAATAGGTTAGTATATCCTGGATTCCTCAGAAATTCACAATCTATTGAATTATATTCAGCGGATTGAAGATTGCTGGTATTCTGATCATGAAATGGAGAATCTCATTGGAAGACTTCAGCTAAAGATTAGCATTTTGACTTCAGATTGGGCAATTGATGAACGCTTAAATCCTGAAATATCTGCGGAGTTGAAGAAATATGAGTTTCTTCCTGTTCGTCTTTCTAGACCTCAGAAATTAGGATTTACTGGTGGAGAACTTGTTCTTCGGAATCTCGAAATATTTAAGTTTATCAAGCCAGAAATGGAGCAGATGTTTTCTGTTGTTTTCGATTGTTCAAAATCCATGACTCCGGAGAGTAGTAACAAGCATGTATTAAGTTTCTTTAGCTTCATTCATGAAAATCTCAAGCTAATTATAAGCTCCAAAGCTGGTATTCTTGTTCCTTCGAAACCCCAAATTTTAGCCCTTGAAGATGAGCTAAGATTTCTGAGAAATTTTCTGTATTTTATATCAGAATTCTCTATTAAGCACCGTTTTTCTAAGGATCTTTTGATTTTTGCACAAGCTGTGGTCGTCAACGCTGCATATCTACTTCACTTCCTTCAGGTAGACGAGCCGATGTATGGAGCGATGGAGACTCGTGTCGGAATTGAGCTTTTAGAACTGGTAGAGAAGCTTAATCCTTTTCAGCAGCAAGCAGTGAGGGAGATTTATCTTCGAGCCCTAGAAGGTACAATCCCAAAACTTCTTGATCATACTGTAATAGATTATGAATGTGCTCTGAGATTTTTTTATTCCATAGTTGAGAATTTGGGGAAGATGATTAACAATGCTGATCTTGAGTTTACTGCTAAGAATCAAATTGATATTCTCTATGAAGATCTGTGCTCTTTGGGATTTTATCTCATGGATTTACCATTGTCTGATTCAAACCAGAAATTGGATAATCTTATGTTCAAAGTTCAAGATTTGACCATTCATACAGCATGTTTCATTTATTCTTCTTTACAAGCATGATAATAAATTCCTATTCATGGCATCAACTGAGAAAATTGCACCTTTGTTGGCTAAGACAGAGAGTGTGACAAGTGATTCTAATCATTTTATCATGCCAAGATCATGGCAACCAAATTTCCCCAAGACTAATGAATTGGGGTATCTTGATTTTATCATAAAGAATTTGAAGGATAGGCTGCATGGTATATCACAATCAATTGATCCATTAGCAAATCAATTGAACACAATTTACAACAAGTTGGTAGAGTTGAGAGATGGTTTTGGCAAAGTTACTAAGCCTTGGAATGAGAGTGAAGAAGTGAAATCTCTCTTCTCCCGATACAGGGATGTTGCTTACCAAACTGAACATTTTACTGATTCATTTATCTGTGGAGTAGTTCCGCTATGGTCTCAGAAGATGGGACTGGTTAATCTGGTCAAAGATCTCTGTGAAATCAAGACAGCAGCTGTCAAGTCTATCTGCTTCTGTACTTGAGAATAGCTATTACTGCTTTGCTCTTTGTGTAAGGAATGAAATTTATTAAGACTTTTTTTTTTTATAAAAAAAAATAAAATAAAATTCAAGTTTCAAAAATATACTTTACTTCTTTGTCATCTTCAGTACGGAAAAATAATTCTTTTGCTAATCTCTTTTTTATGTGTTAGCATCACTGATGGTTTTTGTTCAAAGATAAATATCAACGCTTCTGCAACTTTCTGTTACTAGCAATGGTATTTTACAGAAAAATTATAGATTCTGTTTCTCCCTCTGACGTTAGCTATCTCAATAGGAATTGAAACGATTCCCATCACTTCAAACCGATATTGCAACAGCAGCAAATGATGCACTTGAAAGATTTCGTGATGAAAGCCGTAGGACAATTTCACGACTAGTAGAAATGGAGTCAAGTTACTTGACAGTGGAATTTTTTCGAAAGCTCCAGACAGAGCCAGAGAAAAACCAGAACAACCCAAACACTTCCAATCAAAATACTGACCGGTATGCAGATCCTCACCTAAGGAGAATAGGTATGCGTTCCTGCAATTCTCTGACTATTTGATGATTAACTATTTGAGATGTTTTTAGAGATGTAATGTAGTTCTGAAATGTATTAGTTTTATTTTATTTAGATCTCTGGTAGAAAAATTTAATCGAATGAGCTACTCTCAAATCTTTCTTAAGATTTCTAGTGATCTCTGACATGGAACTTCACACTCTTTCTATGTTTCTTAACACTTTTGCCACAATTGTTACTTCTTCTTACACAAACATCAAGAAGTGCAATTTTTTAATTTCATTACTCATAATGTGAAATGTTTCCATCCTTTCCTATAAGAGGTTGAAAGGTAAAAGAAATTGGTTCCTCATAGTAGGAAGTCTTTTTTTTTTTTTTCTTTTGTTATTTTTTTTGGCTAAAGGTGAAAAACTGTAGTAACCTGATGTGGTAGAGGATTCTATAGTATAAACATTACAGTAGAACATGCTTTGTTTTATGTATCATGTTCAAATGTGTCTGCATATGTTAACATGGTTGGAGATACTTTGAGGAATTCTATTCCTAAGGCAGTTGTACTTTGCCAAGTCGTTCAAGCAAAGAAAGGACTACTAAACTTTTTCTACTCTCAACTTGGAAGGAGGGAGGTAAAGTATTTACAAAGCTTTTTTCTTGCTTTTACACATGAAAATTTTCTTCATCTGAATCTACAGAGTAGTTCTTTTGGTTGATTAAATGATTAATGTAAGAGAAGTTGTAATTAACTGGACCAACAATGGAAGGTGAAATTTTGATGCATGATTTCTAACTATTTGGAGTGTAAATTAAAAAAAATTAATACATGAACCGTGTGTTTTCTACCATTTTTTAAAATATGGATCTATACTTATGACAATCCACTCCAACCAACAATACAAAGAAATGCAGTTGACCAAATATGTTCATTTCTAATTAAACATTCATGGGAAAGAATAAGAAAAACTCAGAAGTTTGTTATGGTGGTTGGTTATGATGGAAAGAACAGTTGGCAAATAGCCGTTTATGGCAAGTAGCCGTTAGAACAGTATGGCAAGAACAGTATGTAGTTGTTATACAATCACATGTATAAATAAGTTATACTTCAATGAAAAAATTGAATACAAATTTATTTTTCTAACATGGCATCAGCAATTCATTAATCCAAACGGATTATTACTTCTGTTCTTATCCAAATCTTCTAAGCTCATCATCTGCCAGAAAACTAGAAAACCATAGCCGATAGCGATAGCGATTCGGTTCGAACCACCGGAGAGAACTCCGGAAATACCCTTAACACAGACCTCTTAGCACAATTCGCCAAATTCCTGAAATTATCAAAAAACGATCAAACCGAGATACATCAGCCCCAACCACCAAAAATTGATCAGAAATTAAATAACCAAAATTACTCCTCGTGAGCTAGACGATTACATCTGGCGATAGATGCACGAGATAGGATCCACCACATCACTGGCAATCCAACGCCGCCATCTCCAGATGATCCAGACTTCCAGAAATGGAGGAAATCAGATGTCGTCGTCTTCAACTGGATCATCGACGCAATTGAAGATGATTTAGTCGGACAATTCATCGAATATCCAACAAGCAAAGATCTTTGGGACGGGATCGCCGCAACATTTAGAAGCGGTGAAGACGAATTACAAATCTATGAACTCAATGTTCGAGCCATGGAACTGAAACAGGGCAATGCCCCCCTGGAGAAATACTACGGAGCATTTCAAACTATATGGCGAGAGATCGATCGCCGTGAACCAAACCCGATGGAATGCTCCAAAGACATAGGCACCCACAACAAATTCAAAAACAGACACAGGTTATACCAATTCTTAGCCGGAACCAATATAAGATACGACTCAGTCAAACGAGATCTTTTAAGAGGAAAAGAAATACCATCGATTGAGGAGGCATACGCAGCACTCCGGCATGAGGCAGCCCGAGCACAAATCCTCAACACATTGGGTGGAGACTCGACGGAGGACATCGGCACTAGACTCGCCGCTGGCACCAAAACCATCGCCGCTCGCATCAACTCCGACCCACAGAATCACCAAAAGATCCCAAGACTACCCGCATCAGATGGACCCTCCAATTACAACCCTGGGTCAAGCTTTTTATCACGCGCGGCTCCCCTCACCGTCTCCGACAAAACCAAACTCCGGTGCACACATTGCAAGAAAATTGGGCATCTCAAAAGTGTCTGTTTCGAGCTACATGGTGAACCAGACTGGTTCAAGAAGCTCCAAAAACGGAAACAACAAAAGGGGACTGCGGCTACCGCCGTGGGTAATACTACTGGACACAGTGACTACCAAGCAGAGGCCCCGGAATATGGCTTCGCAGCGGTTGAGGTGAGGGGAGGAAGAGATGAAACAATTAGGGTTTGTGAGAGCGGCGGAGGTGAAAGAGGTGAGAGGGTCTCGTTGAACAAAGAGAAATTAGCGTCTGGAATTGGAACTAAGTGGGCTGCCATTCATGCTGGACCCAGCCCAATTGAAAATGGAAAATGGGCCGAGAAGTGGGCTGTCATTCATGCTGGACCCAACCCAATTGAAAATGGAAAATGGGCCGAGAAGTGGGCTGCCATTCATGCTGGACCCAGTCCAATTGAAACTGGAAAATGGGCCGAGAAGTGGGCTGCCTCTCATGCTGGACCCAGCCCAATTGAAACTGGAAAATGGGCCGACAACAAATACGGGGTTGGACCAACCGAGAAATAGGCTGACAACACCCTTGAAATCGTGGCCCAAACAGGTACAGGGCTTGGTGGTAAGAGACGAGGCCCAAATCTAGTGTCTTTAAAAGAAAAATTTTATAATAAAATCCACACTTTTTCTGATAATAACATTATTCATGAAAATAAATTTGAACAACTTTATAACTTAGATAACGAAATTAGATACTCTTTCATGGCCAATACCCTAAAACCAGAAATAAGAGAGTGGATTTTAGACTCATGTGCCGCTAACACGATGACATATGATGAAAAAGATATTTTAGATACATGTAAATCTAATATCTCACATATTGTAACTGCTAACGGAGAAATGACACAAGTTAAAGGTGCGAGAAGAGTTGAAATTTCAAACAATATAAATCTTTTTCACTGTTTATTTATTCCCACTTTAACTTGTAAACTACTATCTGTTAGCCAAGTTACAAAAGAACTAAATTGTATGGTTCTCATGTATCCAACCTTTTATCTTTTACAGGATATCATGTCCAAGAAGATCATTGGACGTGGTTATGAGAAAGACGGGCTTTATTATATTAATGATTTTTCTCCACCCAGCACCGCTCTCCACTCCAAAGGCGTGTCTATCGGACTTTTATGGCACCGCCGTTTGGGTCACCCTTCCTCCAATTATTTTAAGATGTTATTTCCTCACTTATATTTTCCCGAACATTGCGACTCATGCGTTTTAGCAAAAAGTCATCGCAAAATTTTTTCAATAAGCGATACTAGATCTAAAAAACCCTTTGATCTTATTCACTCTGATGTTTGGGGACCCGTCCCTACAAATTTACGCTCTTCCTTTACTTATTTTCTTTTATTTATTGGTGATTGCACTCGCCTTACCTGGATTTATTTTTTGAAACAAAAGTCTGAGGTTTTTGATAATTTCTCTCAATTTTACGAAATGATTTCTTTACAATATAATCAAAAAATAAAAATCCTTCGCTCAGATAATGGGGGAGAATTTGTTAATCATGATATGCAATCCTTTTTTCTTTCAAATGGCTTAATACATCAAACTTCCTGCCCTAACACTCCTCAACAAAATGGAATTGCCAAACGAAGGAATAGAATTATTTTAGAAATCACTCGTGCACTCCTTTTAGATTCACACACACCCCAACGTTTTTGGCCTGAAGCTGTCGCCACCGCAGTATACCTTCTCAACCGCTTGCCCACTAAAACTTTAAACTTTCAAACACCACTAGCTACGTTCAATAAATCGCTCCATAAAACCCCTACACCCTCATTGAAGCCAAAAGTCTTTGGCTGCACTGTCTTTGTCCATATTCCTAAACATGAACGATCTAAGCTCGATCCCTGTGCCATCCGATGTATATTTTTGGGCTATGGGGTTCATCAAAAAGGCTATCGATGTTACCATCCTCCTTCTAGACGACTCTATATCACTATGGACTGTGATTTCGTGGAGACCGAATTTTACTATACCCATGGTATCCATTCCAGTGATTAGGGGGAGATCTCCAATAGTGGACTACTAGAATGGTTATATCGACCAACCCCCAGTCTTAACCTTAGTGGACCACGAATACCCACTACTCAAAAACATCATACGCCCGTTCCTAATCCTAACGTAACCGAAAAAAGCCCGACTATATCAGATACACCACTCCAAATATCTTCCTTGGACAGCTCTCCTAGAGTAAGTAATTATGATATTATCATTAATAACTCGGATAATATTACTGACAACATTGTTGTAGATACTTCCACAGACAATAATGCAGGTACCTACACTCTTCCGCCGCGAAACAATAGGGGAGTACCTCCTAAGAGATACACTCCAGAGCATGTTCCAAGACAGTCAAAGTACCCTATAACTAATATGGTCAGGGGGAGACTCTCAGAAAAGGCAAAAGCTTTCAAAGGATCTTTTGTCTTTTGCACAAGCTGTGGCCGTCAACGCTGCATATCTACTTCACTTCCTTCAAGTAGATGAGCCGATGTATGAACTGATGGAGACTCGGGTCAGAATTGAGCTTTTAGAGCTGGTAGAGAAGCTTAATCCCTTTCAGCAACATGTAACGAGGGAGATTTATCTTCGAGCCCTGGAAGGTACAATCCCAAAACTTCTTGATCAAACGGTAATAGAATATGAATGTGCTCTGAGATTTTTTGATTCCACAGTTGACAATTTGGGAAAGATGCTAAAAAGTGTAGATATTGAGTTTACTGCTAAGGATCAAATTGATATTCTCTACAAAGATCTGTGCTCTCTGAGATTTTATCTCATGGACTTACCATTATCTGATTCAAACCAGAAATTGGATAATATCGTGTTCAGAGTTCAAGATTTGACCATTCATACAGGAAGTTTCATTTATTCTTCTATTCGCAAGCATGATACTAAATTCCTAGTCATCGCATCAACTAAGAAAATTGCACCTTTGATGGCTAAGATAGAGAGTTTGACAAGTGAGTCTGGTCATTTTATCATGCCAAGATCATGGCAATCGAACTTCCCCAAGACTAATGAATTGGGATATCTTGATTTTATCTTGAACAATCTGAAGGATAGGCTGCAAGACATGTCACAACCAACCAACGCGTTAGCAGATCAATTGAACACAATTTACAAAGAATTGGTGGAGTTGAAAGCTGCTTTTGGCAAAGTTGCTAAGCCTTGGAACGAGAGTGAAGAAGTAAAATCTCTCTTCTCCCGATACAGGGATGTTGCTTACCAAACTGAATATTTTGCTGATTCAGCTTGCTGTGGAGTAGTTCCGATCTGGTCTCAAAAAATGGGACTGGTTAATCTTGTCAAAGATGTATGTGAAATTAAGACAGAGCTGAAAATTGTTCTTAGTGAAAACATAAATGATGCGACGAGCAATAGTTTAAGCTTCATATCGGCAGAAGATGAGTCTCTAAATAGTAAGGAAGTGCTACATTCTGAAAATAGTTTGAGAAATGATAACAGTGATAGACAATTGGTTGGCTTTGAAGACGAGGTGAATGATATAAGAGATCAGATAATGGGAGGGCGGGATCAGTTAACCATTCTCTCAATCAGCGGCATGCCTGGACTTGGGAAAAGCACCATAGCTAATTCAGTGTATAAAGATCCTGCTGTAACCAAGTGGTTTTATGCTCGTGCATGGTGTTCTGTGTCTCAGGTATATAACAAGGAAAACTTGTTGCGTGACATTTTATTTCAAGTAAAGCCAGAAGGTAAAGAAGAAAATAAAATGAGAGAGAATTCCTTTGACCAAGAACTCTACAAGAGTTTGAAAGAAAAGAGGTATCTGGTGGTGATGGATGATATATGGGATATTGGGGCATGGGATGATTTGAGGCCAAGTTTCCCAAATGATGAAAATGGGAGCAGAATTGTATTCACAACAAGAAATCAAGGTATTGCTGTTCAAGCTAATGGCATTCCTTATGCTCTTCGTCTGTTATCAGATGAGGAGAGTTTGAAACTCTTGCTAGCCAGGATTTTCAAGGAAGAAAACTGCCCTCTAGAATTGCAATGGTTTACCTCTTACTATAGTTTTAACTGTTGGTCTTCTCAAAATCACAGAGAGAAATAAAGATTCTTGGGAACAACTTGCAAATGTATTGGTTTCACATGGGGTTGACTACCCAAGAGAACTACACCTGGGAGTACTTGATCTGAGCTACAGACATTTACCAGATCACTTGAAAACTTGCTTCCTTTACTTTGGATCATTTCCAGAGGATGCTGAAATTCCAGTTTGGAAGTTGGTACGTTTGTGGATTGCAGAAGGATTTGTGCAACCAAAAGCTGGCCTCGGCATCAGCCTAGAGCTTGAGGCAGAAAATTACTTGAATACTTTAATTGATAGAAGTCTTGTGATGATTGCAAAGAGGAGTTACAATGGAGGAGCCAAAGCATGCCAAGTACATGATTTGCTACATGATTTTTGCATTGATAGGGCAAAAGAAGAAAGATTTCTACTGAGGACAGAAAGAAGTGAGTCACATTCTAGTCTGACGGATTCTGAAGTGCACCAGCAATACCGTCTTTGCATTGTTCAGTCTCGTACAATGACAGTTCCTCAAGTGAGAGCAGGGCATTTTGAGTCTAGAATCCGCTCCTTGTTTGGTATGGCAGGTAACTTAAAAAAGAATCCAAACTCGAGAGGTAAGCCTTTATCAAAGTTTTTTTTAACTCCATCTTGGTCTATATTCAGATACTATGATAAATTGCGAGGTGTGGATATTTTTCTGAAATTTAGACTACTAAGAGTGTTGGATTTGGGGAATCTTGATATTGTAGCTGAAGGTAGTTTCATTACCATTACTGAGCTCGTTCATTTAGTGTACCTATCCCTCAAAGCCCTCATAGTGCAAATTCCAGAGGAAATTGAAAACCTTAAGAACCTCGAAACCTTAGTTCTGACTGCAGCAAAGAGGGACCGTATGATATTTCCAAAAACTATTTGGAATATGATAAACTTGAAGCATATCCATATAAAAAGGGGTGTCGTTGCTTGTTTCCCATCTGAATTCATTGAATGCTGCAACGAGTTAGATGGTTTAACTAGCTTTTCATCTTTGTTTATTCATGATGGCTTTGAACTTATGAGGATGATGAAAAAGGTGCCTAATCTCAAGAAATTGAAATTCACATTTACATATTACTTTGTTTCAAAGACTTGCAATCTGGACTTTCTGCATCAGCTGGAGGAACTCAGCATTTGTACTGACATTGTGCAGTTTATCTATCCTCCATGCCTGAAAAAGTTGACACTCACAGACTTGCTTCCAATTAGTAATGAAATATCAGTTATTGGTGAACTTCCGAATCTCGAGGTTCTCAAATTAGTAAATGTGAAGTTGGCAAATAAATGGTGCATGAAAGAAGGAGAATTCAAGAAACTCCGATTCTTGACGCTATATTGCATTAATATTTTTGCATTGGATGCCTCAATGGAACACCTTCCTCGTCTAGAGCAGCTTGTATTGGAATTCTGCAGATATTTGGAAGAGATTCCTTCTCTTGGAGAAAGTCCTTTCCTAAAGCTGATTTCTGTTAGGTACTGTAACACCTCTACTGTGGCCTCTGCTCAAAGAATTCAAGAAGATCAACATGAAGTGGGAAATAATCAGTTCAAACTCGATATCTCAGGTGACCATTGGGATTGGAGCCGTCTAGTTGAAAATCGGAAATCCAGGTAAAAAAAATTTATAGGCCTTTCAAACTCTATATCTCAGATTATCATGGTGATTAGAGCAGTGTACAGACTTGAAAGTTCACAATCAGCATATCAGACTCTATATCTCAAGTGACCATTAAGATCATTTCGTATTTTCTTTGACTTTGCATTGTAATTTGTACCATAGATGATATATACAATTTATATTTATTCTCTTCAGATGTATTGTGTATACAAGTGATGACTAACATATAGCCTATTGTTGAAGGAAACATATTGTCTAGAAGTTCATTCTCTTGTAGATTAGAAGCTCATATTATCTATCTTTCATGGCGTTCATTTCTTGTTTAAGATGATATGTATTACGAAATTACGGTAAAATAATCACTCAAAATTGTAAAAATTAAGATATATATATGTATGTATGTATGTATATAGAGTAAGCAAATTTATATTATATCGGTAGTTTGCAGGGAAATGGGATAAACAAATCTGTAGCCATAAAAAAAAAAGAGAAAGAAATAGGTTAGTATATCATGGATTCCTCAGAAATTCACAATCTATTGAATTATCTTCAGCGGATTGAAGATTGCTGGTATTCTGATCATGAAATGGAGAATCTCATTGGAAGACTTCAGCTAAAGATTAGTATTTTGACTTCAGATTGGGCAATTGATCAACGCTTAAATCCTGAAATATCTGCGGGGTTGAATAAATATGAGTTTCTTCCTGTTCGTCTTTCTAGACCTCAGAAATTAGGATTTACTGGTGGAGAACTTGTTCTTCGGAATCTCGAAATATTTAAGTTTATCAAGCCAGAAATGGAGCAGATGTGTTCTGTTGTTTTCGATTGTTCAAAATCCATGACTCCGGAGAGTAGTAACAAGCATGTATTAAGTTTCTTTAGCTCCATTCATGAAAATCTCAAGCTAATTTTAAGCTCCAAAGCTGGTATTCTTGTTCCTTTGAAACCCCAAATTTTAGCCCTTGAAGATGAGCTAAGATTTCTGAGAAATTTTATGTATTTTATATCAGAATTCTCTATTGAGCACCGTTTTTGTAAGGATCTTTTGATTTTTGCACAAGCTGTGGTCGTCAACGCTGCATATCTACTTCACTTCCTTCAAGTAGACGAGCCGATGTATGGAGCGATGGAGACTCGGGTCCGAATTGAGCTTTTAGAACTGGTAGCGAAGCTTAATCCTTTTCAGCGGCAAGCAGTGAGGGAGATTTATCTTCGAGCCCTAGAAGGTACAAACCCAAAACTTCTTGATCATACTGTAATAGATTATGAATGTGCTCTGAGATTTTTTGATTCCATAGTTGAGAATTTGGGGAAGATGATTAACAATGCTGATCTTGAGTTTACTGCTAAGAATCAAATTGATATTCTCTATGAAGATCTGTGCTCTTTGGGATTTTATCTCATGGATTTACCATTGTCTGATTCAAACCAGAAATTGGATAATCTTATGTTCAAAGTTCAAGATTTGACCATTCATACAGCATGTTTCATTTATTCTTCTATTTACAAGCATGATAATAAATTCCTATTCATGGCATCAACTGAGATAATTGCACCTTTGTTGGCTAAGATAGAGAGTGTGACAAGTGATTCTAGTCATTTTATCATGCCAAGATCATGGCAATCAAACTTCCCCAAGACTAATGAATTGGGGTATCTTGATTTCATCATAAAGAATTTGAAGGATAGGATGCATGGTATATCACAATCAATTGAACACAATTTACAACAAGTTGGTAGAGTTGAGAGATGGTTTTGGCAAAGTTGTGTTGACCGTTGAAGCCAGCCTTTGTTGAAGCCTCCTTTGTTGATCAAGCCGTCAAGCCATCTTCCTTGAAATATATATATATATATATATATATATATATATATACAACCACCTTTTTTGACTCTCTTTCCTTCCTATATACTATATATATATGTATATGTATGGACGATGTAATAGAGCGAAAAAAAAGGGTGAGAGAAAAGGCAGAGAGCAAGAGAGAAAAGGCAGAGAGCAAAAGGGAAAAGCAGAGAGGAAAAGAAGAGAGAAAAACAAGAAGAGAGTGCTTTCCTATGTAATCTCTATAAGATCCATCTATTCCTTAATCATAATTTTTTGAAGAAAGAAATAAAACATCCTAGTTACCCACCGTGGACGTAGGTCAGATTTTGGACCGAACCACGTTAAATCTTGTGTTCTTAATTGTGAGCTGAGTGTGTGTGTTGATTTGTGTTCGTGTGTGATCCGTTTGATCCTAACAACTGGTATCAGAGCAATAGGCTCTTTGATTCACACGAACCTGTGAAATCGGAACTAGGGTTCCGATCAGAGACGTTCAGCCACTACCGCCGCTCGTCAGCCGCCGCCGCCGCTCGTCTAGGGTTCCGACGAACCGGTTGACTTGAACAAGATCTCATTATCCACAATAACTTGTTCCTTGCCAATTAAAGCTTGAAACAGATGGCAGAGGACGGTAAAATTAAGATTGATAAGTTTGATCGAAGTGATTATGGATTTTGGAGAATGCAAATTGAAGATTTGTTATATCAGAAAAGTTTGCATTTGCCTATGTTGGGTGAACAACCGGATGACATGAAAAATGAAGAATGGAAGTTGTTGGATAGACAAGCTTTGGGTATGGTTAGGCTTTCTTTGGCAAAGAGTGTTGCATATAACATTGTCAATGAAACAACCACATATGGTGTATTGAAAGCTTTGTCCAACATGTATGAAAAACCATCCGCTTCAAACAAAGTATTCCTCATCCGACAATTGGTTAACACCAAGATGAAGGAAGGCATGTCGGTTACCGCTCACATAAATGAGTTTAACTCGATTATCTCTCGTTTAGCCTCAGTTGGAATAAAGTTTGAAGATGAAGTACATGTGCTACTCCTTTTATCATCGTTGCCCGACAGTTGGTCAGGCACAGTCACAACTGTTAGTAGTGCATCCGGCACTACCAAACTCACTTTCGAGAATATTCGTGACTTGATAGTAAATGAAGACATTAGACGGAGAAGCAATGGTGAGACTTCTAATTCTAGTTCTTTATTGCATACAGAAAGTAGAGGAAGAAGAAACGAAAGAGGACATAATCGAGGCAGGTCTAAGTCAAGAAAAAGGGGACAGTCAAAGAACAGAAAAGACATTGAATGTTGGAACTGCAAAGAAAAAGGTCACTTTAGAAGCCAATGTACAAAACCAGCTGCAAAGAAAGAAGTAAACAATTTATCCTCAGAAGAATTAGGTGATGCCCTCATCTGTTCTGTTGAAGATTCAGTTGAATCTTGGATTATGGATTCGGGTGCTTCTTTCCATGCTATCTCATGCCCAGATATGGTCAAAAATCTACGAACAGGTAACTTTGGTAAAGTTCGATTAGCAGATGATCAAATGCTTGATATTATAGGTATTGGAGATATAGACTTGAAGACCTCGTTAGGAACTATATGGACATTGAAAAATGTCAGGGTTATTCCTAACTTGAGAAGAAAGTTGATTTCAGTTGGAAAATTGGATGATGAAGGGTTTAATGTTCACTTTGGGGGTGGACAATGGAAAGCGATCAAAGGCAATTTAGTGATTGCCAAAGGAAATAAGAAAGACACTCTATACATGACAGAAGTTTCCGCTGAAGGTGTTCATGCAATGACCACCGGTCCGAGTCCATCAAATTTATGGCACAACCGACTCGGACACATGAGCGAGAAGGGATTGAAGATGTTGGCTCAGAAAGGAAAGTTTCCAGACTTGAAGAAAGTGGAAACCGAATTTTGTGAACCTTGTGTTCTTGGAAAACAAAAGAGGGTTACTTTTGTGAAGACAGGGAGGACACCGAAAGCTCAGAAGTTGGAGCTTGTTCACTCGGATGTATATGGACCAACTTCAGTTTCATCTCTAGGAGGCTCGAGATACTATGTTACCTTCATCGATGATTCAACACGCAAGGTATGGGTATATTTTCTTAAACATAAATCTGGTGTATTTGATGCTTTTAAGATATGGAAATCTGCTGTTGAAAATGAAACTAATTTGAAGGTAAAGTGCTTAAAATCGGACAATGGTGGTGAATACATAAGCAAGCAGTTCACTGATTATTGTGCCAAGGAAGGGATAAAGATGATCAGGACAGTTCCGGGAACTCCTCAGCAGAATGGTGTAGCTGAGAGAATGAACAGAACGCTAAATGAAAGGGCTAGAAGCATAAGGCTGAATGCCGGGATGCCCAAGACATTTTGGGCAGATGCAGTTAACACTGCAGCCTACTTGATCAACCGTTCACCATCCGTTCCCTTGAGTTTCAAATTGCCAGAAGAAATGTGGCAAGGAAAGGAGGTAAGTCTCGAACACTTACGAGTCTTTGGTTGCAGTGCTTACGATTTGTTAGAAGCTGGTGACAGGGATAAGCTAGACTCAAAGTCCAAGAAGTGTACATTCATTGGTTATGGGTCAGAAGAAATGGGTTACAGACTTTGGGATAATGAAGGCAGAAAATTAATCAAAAGCAAGAATGTCGTCTTCAATGAAAACGAGTTGTACAAAGACAGAAACACCAAAAGACCGGAAGTTCAGAAAGAAAGTGTTGAGTTTGAAAGTGGTGAAAAAAGAAAAGAAGCTTCAGTCGACATTCCAGAAAATGGGAATGAGTCAAGCGACAGTGGGAGCTCAGAATCCCCAGAAACACCTCAAAATCAACTAAGGAGGTCGTCTAGAATCACTAGACCACCAGAAAGGTACTCACCATCAGTCAATTACATACTTTTGACAGATAATGGTGAACCCCAGTGTTACTCTGAAGCTATGGGATTGAAAGATTCATTGCAGTGGGAGCTTGCAATGAAAGATGAAATGAAGTCGCTTGAGAAGAACAAGACCTGGCACTTAACAAAACTTCCATCTGGGAAGAAGGCTCTTCAGAACAAATGGATCTTCAGGGTCAAGGATGAACATGATGGTACCAAACGGTACAAAGCAAGATTAGTAGTCAAGGGATTTCAACAGAAAGAGGGAATTGATTTCAATGAAATATTCTCTCCAGTGGTGAAGATGACTACCATCAGACTTGTTCTCAGTATTGTAGCAGCAGAAGGCTTGCATCTAGAGCAACTAGATGTCAAAACAGCTTTTCTACATGGTGACCTAGAAGAAGACATCTACATGACACAACCAGAAGGTTTTCAGGTTAAAGGCAAAGAAAACTTGGTGTGTAAGTTGAAGAAGAGTTTGTATGGTCTGAAACAAGCGCCCAGACAATGGTATTTGAAGTTTGATAACTTCATGGGAAGAGTTGGTTACAAGAGATGTGACAATGACCATTGTTGTTACATAAAAAGGTTTAAAGGTTCTTATATCATTCTACTACTCTATGTGATATGTTAATTGCCGGATCAGACATGACAGAGATCAAGAAGTTGAAGAAGCAAATGTCTGAAGAATTTGAGATGAAAGACTTAGGAGCTGCAAACCAAATACTCGGGATGAGTATTTTCAGAAACAAAGAAGATGGTTCTTTGACACTCTCTCAAGAAAAGTACATTGAGAAAGTGTTAGAGAGATTCAGCCTCAAAGATGCCAAAATCAGAAGCACACCTTTGGGAAGTCACTTTAAGCTTTCTAAAGTTCAGTCACCCAAATCAGATGAAGACAAAGCAGAAATGACTAAAGTTCCTTATGCATCTGCAGTTGGTAGCCTCATGTATGCAATGGTATGCACGAGACCAGATATTGCACATGCAGTGGGAGTTGTTAGTCGGTTTATGTCCAATCCTGGAAGAGAACATTGGGAAGCAGTTAAATGGCTGCTGAGATACTTGAAGGGAACTTCAAAGATGGCATTGCATTTTAGGAAAAAAGATGTTATTCTGAAGGGTTTTGCATATGCAGATCTTGGTGGGTGTAAAGAGTCATTCAAAAGCACCACATGGTATGTCTTTACAGTGGGAGACACTGCAGTAAGTTGGATGTCCAAACTACAGAAAAGTGTTGCCCTTTCAACCACAGAAGCAGAGTATATGGCAGTTGCTGAAGCAAGCAAAGAGCTTATATGGTTGAAGAACTTTCTCAACGAACTTGGCAAAGAACAAGATGATTGTGTGCTATTCTGTGACAATCAAAGTGCAATTCATCTTGCAAAGAATCTTGTCTTCCATTCGAAGACGAAACACATACAGCTGAGATATCACTTCATCAGAGAGCAAGTTAGTGAAGGCACTCTGAAGTTAAAGAAGATCAAAGGAAGTGAAAATCCATCTGATATGTCGACTAAGGTTGTCACCTTAGAGAAGTTGAAGCTTTGCATAGCTTCAACTGGCCTTCAGGATGATTAAAGAGAAGGTCGGGTAACTAGGAATGAGCTAAGATCAAAAGTTTTTTTGATAATACAGATGCGAAGGTGTAAAGGTGTGAAGACTGATTGAAATCAAACTTCAAGTGGGAGATTGTTGACCGTTGAAGCCAACCTTTGTTGACCGTTGAAGCCAGCCTTTGTTGAAGCCTCCTTTGTTGATCAAGCCGTCAAGCCATCTTCCTTGAAATATATATATATACAACCACCTTTTTTGACTCTCTTTCCTTCCTATATACTATATATATATGTATATGTATGGACGATGTAATAGAGCGAAAAAAAAAGGGTGAGAGAAAAGGCAGAGAGCAAGAGAGAAAAGGCAGAAAGCAAAAGGGAAAAGCAGAGAGGAAAAGAAGAGAGGAAAAGAAGAGAGAAAAATAAGAAGAGAGTGCTTTCCTATGTAATCTCTATAAGATCCATCTATTCCTTAATCAGAATTTTCTGAAGAAAGAAATAAAACATCCTAGTTACCCACCGTGGACGTAGGTCAGATTTTGGACCGAACCACGTTAAATCTTGTGTTCTTAATTGTGAGCTGAGTGTGTGTGTTGATTTGTGTTCGTGTGTGATCCGTTTGATCCTAACAAGTTGCTAAGCCTTGGAATGAGAGTGAAGAAGTGAAATCTCTCTTCTCCCGATACAGGGATGTTGCTTACCAAACTGAATATTTTACTGATTCATTTATCTGTGGAGTAGTTCCGCTATGGTCTCAGAAGATGGGACTGGTTAATCTGGTCAAAGATCTCTGTGAAATCAAGACAGCTGAAAATTGTTCTTAATGAAAACATAGATGAAGGAGCTGAAAAGAGTTTAAGCTTCATATCAGCAGAAGCTAATTCTCTTAATAGTAAGGAAGTGCTGAATTCTGAAGATAATGTAAGGAATACATATGATAATGGTGCTGATCAATTGGTTGGCTTGGTAGACGAGGTGAATAAAATTAGAGATCAGATAATGGGAGGGTTGGGTCAGTTAACCATTCTCTCAATCACTGGTATGTCTAATTCAGTGTATAAAGATCCTGCTGTAGCCATGTGGTTTAGCGCTCGTGCATGGTGTTCTGTGTCTCAAGTATATATAACAAGGAAAATTTGTTGGTTGACATTTTATATCAAGTCAGGCCAGAAGTTAAAGAAGACTATAAAAAGAAAGACAGGTCCTTTGACCAAAAGCTCTACCAGAGTTTGAAAGGAAAGAGGTACCTTGTGGTGATGGATGATATATGGGATATTGGGGCATGGGATGATTTGAGGCCATGTTTCCCAAATGATGAAAATGGGAGCAGAATTGTATTCACAACAAGAAATCAAGGTATTGCTGTTCAAGCTAATGGCATTCCTTATGCTCTTCGTCTGTTATCAGATGAGGAGAGTTTGAAACTCTTGCTAGCCAGGATTTTCAAGGAAGAAAACTGCCCTCTAGAATTGTTCAGCGTTGGTGAGAAAATTGCAAAGCATTGCAATGGTTTACCTCTTACTGTAGTTTTAACTGCTGGTCTTCTCAAAATCACAGAGAGAAATAAAGATTCTTGGGAAAACTTGCAAATGTATTGGTTTCACATGGGGTTGACTACCCAAGAGAATTACACCTGGGAGTACTTGATCTGAGCTACAGACATTTACCAGATCACTTGAAACCTTGCTTCCTTTACTTTGGTTCATTTCCAGAGGATGCTGAAATTCCAGTTTGGAAGTTGGTACGTTTGTGGATTGCAGAAGGATTTGTGCAACCAAAAGCTGGCCTCAGCAGCAGCCTAGAGCTTGAGGCAGAAAATTACTTGAATACTTTAATTGATAGAAGTCTTGTGATGATTGCAAAGAGGAGTTAAAAAGGAGGATCCAAAGCATGCCGAATTCATGATTTACTGCATGATTTTTGCATTGATAGGGCACGAGAAGAAAGGTTTCTACTGAGGACAAAAGGAAGTGATAAACATTCTACTCTAGCAGATTTTGAAGTGCACCAGCAGTATCGTCTTTGCATTGTTCAATCTCGTACAATGACAGTTCCTCAAGTGAGAGCAGGGCATTTTGAGTCAAGAAACCGCTCCTTGTTTGGTATGGCAGGTAATTTAAACAAGAATCCAAACTCGATAGGTAAGCCTTTTTCAAGGTTTTCTTCGCCTCCATCTTTGTCTAGATTTAGATACTACAATAAATTGCGTGGCGTGGATGTTTTCTTGAAATTTAGACTTCTAAGAGTGTTGGATTTGGGGAACCTTGATATCCTAGCTCAAGGTAGTTTTGTTACCATCACTGAGCTGATTCATTTAGTGTACTTGTCCCTCAAGAACCTAGAAACCCTAGTTCTTAATAATTTACGGCTGGAACGTATGACATTACCGAACACTATCTGGAATCTGATAAACTTGACGCATTTCCAAGCGAAAAGTGGTGCCATTGCTCGTTTCCCATCTGAATTGATTGACACATGCAACCAATTAGATGGTTTAACTAGCCTTTCCACTTTGGTTATTCGTAATGGCTTTGAGCTTGAGAGGATGATGAAAAAAGTGCCTAATCTCAAAAAATTGAAATGCACATTTTTAAATTACTTGGATCCTTCAAAGACTTACAATCTAAACTTTCTGGATCAGCTCGAGGAACTCAGTATGTTTGATTGCATTGAACAATTTACCTATCCTGTAAGCCTGAAAAAGTTGACACTCTCATGCCCTGCTCTATCTTGGGATGAAATATCAGTTATTGGGGAACTACCAAATCTTGAAGCTCTCAAATTAGTATCTGTGAATCTGGGAGATGAATGGTTCATGAAAGAAGGAGATTTCAAGAAACTCAGATTCTTGACACTGGAAGACATTAATATAGGTGTATTGGATGCATCTGTGGGGAGCAACTTCCTTGTCTTGAGCAGCTTGTATTGGAAATGTGCAGGTATCTTGAAGAACTCCCTTCTATTGGAGAAAGTCCTTTCCTAAGGCTTATTTATGTGGGGAACTGTAACACCTCTACTGTGGCTTCTGCTAAGAGGATTGAAGAAGAACAATTTGATATGGGAAATGATCAGTTCAAACTCTATATCTCCGGTGGCCATTGGTATGTGTAATCCTTTCTTTTTCTTGTTATCATTGCATTGCACCATAGATGATAGAATATTATGTAGCCAAAAAATATCATGCATATGAATCATAAACACACACACACGTATGTATATTATGCACAATATTGGTGAAAAGGATCAGTTCTTTTTATCATACTTTATCTGCTGGTTGAATATATTATATATATATACACGTATATATTATGCAGTGAAGTCATAATGTTTAGCAGGTTTTCTCATTGCATCAGCATTAAGCACATCAGGTGAACAGGGAAAAACAAAATTCAATTGTTCTTTGTTCTTAAAAAAACTGGAAAAAATTGGGATGAATGCCTACCTATTCACAAATCTTCCTTTGAATTTGAAATTCCACAAAAAGACTTCTGAAGCTTTATATATATATATGTGTGTGTGTATTTTTGAGGAATACAATTTGAGAGAACAATTACTAAAGTTATTAGATAATTAATATCTAAACTAGTTGAATATTATTCATCCAACATAACTTTTTTACAGTCCAAGTTTTGTACCAAACAGCAGCAAATGGTCACTACTTCTACTATGGCTCTCAAGAAAAGCTCATCATCAATTCTTAAGAAGCAATCTAAGATCAGGGAAACATGTTAAGCACTAACAGATACAGGTTTTAATGAAATAGGACAAACTTCATTAAATCTTGTATCTATCTACTAGCAAATCAGTGTGTGAGTAAGATAGTGGTGAGGTTATCATGGTAGAATCACATATAGCCACCCCTTGCTGGTATTTATTTGACTAGGGAAGTAGATTGTACCTTATAACTGACTGCTGCTTCAGAGTAACAACCATGGTGTTTGCTCTCATTCTTCAAAGACACCATCATGCAACTAATCGAGCCTCATCGCTTTCAGGAATGACAATATCATCTCTCATCATTGGTTTGTATTTATCTGATATCTTTGCTCCGGCCTGTCTGCAAAGTTCAACTACAGCTGGAACTTTCCCATAGAATCTCTTCAGTGCACTCCTCAGAGGAGGTCCTTTTGGATCTCGAACATACCACACGTAATTCGGTGGAAAGACTTCATCTACTATTGCATCTTGCCAACCATGTTTTCCATCTCTCCACTGATGCTTAAATTCCCCACAAAGCTTAACATTATGACCCCAAGGTCCCACATGAACCTCTGAACAGTATCCACAGGCCTTCACTGTGTACTTCTTCATTAGCTTCCTTACACCCCATTTCACTTTCTCATATGCTTTAATAGTCTTTTGAGCAATCTGGAGAACCTCTGATTCTTTGGGAGGATAAAATCGTTCTAGAGTCCTATGCGTGTCAAGGTCTACAATGGATTGTTTATCTAAATGCTGCACTTCAGGTTCATCAACAAATCCACCTCTTTCAATCACTTTCTTCCCAATCATTCTTATAGGTTCGGTCCTCCTACGTGAAGGATATCCTGGTAATTCAACACCTGCTTGGATGCAGAGTTCCACAACAGCTGGAATTCGATCATAGTGAAATCTAGTCTCATGTGTAATACGCCTACCAAAGGGATCGTACAAATGATATGATTCGATAGGAATTAGTACATCATTGATAGAACCTTTCACCCATGAATGGAAGCTCTTGCGAATTCCATTGGTTTTCCCCTGACAATCCTGAATTTCATGACCTGAATGAGCCACGTGCACCTCTGAGCATTCACTGCAAGGCCATTTTTCAGTTCAAATACCGAGATAACATAGGTATACAAGAGTAAGAAGGATAACCATCACTACAAGTATTTAATATCATACACAAATTACCTACAAGCATAGACAGGAAATATGTGTAAGAGCTCGGCAACTCCTTCAATGAGGATTTTCCAAGCATCTAGAACATCATATGCAACAGGAACAAGTTCAGGCAAAAGAAGTCCATTTTTAGGAGGCTCAAGAGGCTTCTCAATACCCATTTGTGCAAGTTTCCTATCAGCTCTAGAAGCTTGCAGAATCTTCTTCAGAGGTATTGGATAGGGCTTCTTCTTTTTCTTAGGCAGCATAGGTGGAAGATCCATATTTTGAGGAAAATTGTCACCTTTCTTTGCAGAATACCCCTTACCTGGTCTCCCTTTTGAATTATTATCACGATTATACTCGTTGCTCAACTGCAGCTGAAAAAAACATGATTATTAGGTTCTGGATCATTCATTGTCATCCATTCAAAATTGTCCTACACCAAACTCAGACAACATGCACCAGAAAATACAGAAATGTACAAACCATAATAACTAATGAGAAATATACAAGAAATTGAACCAAGATCTCTAATTAAATTGAATAAGATATTTTGCAACCCAAAGGAACAGAAACTAGTATAACAGAGACTATCTTGTTATTTTATGATTGATTTCCTCAGGGAAAAGCTAAAAGATGTGGTCAGACAAGAAAAAAGAAACATGGCTAATGGTATTCAATAAAGTGTTTTTTGGAAAACTCATCACAAAATCATTTCAAAGAAAACACTTGAAGATCTTAGGTAATCCACAGGACTATACATTTTCTTCATCATCTCAGAACCTCAGATAAATCAAAATTATTGAAGATATATAACCGTATATGAGCTTAATAATCCGTCTAAGACAAGAACTTGACCATAAATCAAAACCAAAAGAAAATATGCAGACCCTTTTTCATCCATAGAGCAAACAATTACATGCACAAAGTGAATAATAATATATAAATTAACATCAAGATAAAAATTTCCATTTCCAGAAAATGAAAATCAAGACTCATGCAACTAAATTAAAAGATAATATATATATATATATATATATACACATATTGTATATAGAACAGAAAAAACCTTGAATCCCGTAAATTTTGTGCTTGAGACAGGTAACTGAGGTCTCCTAAATTGTTTCAAATCATATGAAAGACCTAAGAATTAGAACGAGACAAAAAAAAAATCAGCAGTTGTTAGTCTTGAATACTACACCAAGAAAAAAGGGGCATCTGCCAGAGCTGTATATATATGTGCATACATTCACAGTTGCGAATTGGAGCAAAACCCAGAGCTGGAAACTGCCCTTGAAGAAGCATTTTTTCCGTTTTTCATCAATATATCACTCTCAAGCTCCAAAACCTCTGCAGCTGAAAATTGATATTAACTGATTAAATTTGGGGGGAAAAACAAGCAGAAATACTTGGAATTAGTAACCCAATCCGAGAATGCAGCAAAATTTACAGAATTCTGAGAGCAATTACAGAAAATGGGCTGCTGGAGGAGAAGAAGAACGAACAGCGAACAATTAATACAAAAAATCTTTTCTCATGTGGTGCAAATATGTTTCCAAATTATGAACATACCCCTTAAAATATTTAGATTTAGATTTTCGCTCTCAAACTTCTTTTATTTTCATATTCTCTCCTTTTAAATATAAATTATGTTGGGCTGCTCTCCTTTTTTTTTCAACATTCCCCAGCCAAATTTAAGAAGTCAACAACGGTAGCTTTTATATGTCAACAACGGTAGCTTATATATATATATATATATATGATTGTCAACTAAGGCAACTCTACCTTATATATATATATATATATATATCATTGTCAACTAAGGCAACTCTACCTTAGGCCTATATATATACATTGATGATTTACATTCAATTGGAGAAGCATAAGCCGAGGGAGAACAAATTGCTAAGGAATTCTATTTCCTTTTTATTCCCCCAATAATCTCTCCCTTTATATTTTCTTCTTTTCTCTACTTCTTAGTTGAGTATTTCTATACTCGTAGAGAATCTGTAAAAGGCTATTTTGTCTTATTAGCCTGAAGAAAATATTTTGTACTCCTGTCAATATTAGTGGAATTTTTGACTCTCTCGCCGGTGGTTTTTTACCTCTATTTTAAAGAGGGTTTTTCCACCTAAAAACCTTGGTGTCAATTTTACCGCTTTATTAATTTCTCGTAATCTTTGGTTGAATCTATTACGCTTCCGCACTCTGTACCCCTACAAATTACAATAGCAAAAATAATTTTTAAAAAATTAATTAGAGGATCGAGTTTTAAAATATTTAAGATATTGGATCAAGTCATAAAAACTAAAATAGTTAAGGGACTAAATAAGAAATATGATAATTTGCAATGGAATATATATATATATATATATATACATACACACATTCAAAATCAAAGAAAACCATCCTACAATTTTTCAAAAGTGATACAATTTTTCTCATCATTCCTTCTTTTGCCTCTCTGGTCACTCAATTGCTCATCTTCACAAAAGTTCTGCAGTACAATGAATATTTGTTAGTCCAATGTTTCTATAAGACACCAATTCTTGAAATAAATGAAGTGTGTGCATATATATATACACACACACATATATATATGTATGTATATGTATATATGTATATATTTTACCCAATGTTTGGCATACCTAGTATATACTGGGAGTACGAGAGGTTATGTCGACAACTAATTTCTCATTGCCAGCATCTTCTTGATCTTCTTTGATTATCTTGGCTGATTCCTCAACATACTTACTGCAGAATACTAATTTGATTTTCTGCAATGTTGTAATTTCAGCTAAACAAGAAGGAATCTCCACAAGTTTCTTACAATCTTCAACATGTAATTGCTCAAGGACTGAAAGTTCTTCCACTGTGTTATCAAATTCTTCAATATCAAGGTAAGACAAATTCAGGTACTTGAGTTTTGGGAATTGTTTACCAACCATGTTCCATACTGGTCCAACAAAAGCTTCATGTTTCAATTTGAGAATCTCGAGAAACTCGAAATTTCCCATCTCTGAAATCTCTGTCCATGGAATGTGGGAATATGAAAGAGCTAGTTTTTTGAGGTGTGGAGGAAATTTGATGATCTTACAAGGATATGGAAGTTCATAATATCTATGCCTTACTTTCAAGAATTCAAGTTTCATGAGAAAATCTAGTGCAGGAAAAGGATAATCATATCCATCAGGATTATAAAATATGACTTTCAAATGTTTAAGATTTGGCATTAGCTTCAGAATCTTCTCAATATCTTCATCATATCCTATTTGAATATGGTAAAGAGTTTTCAAGTTATGGAAATGGAAAGAATTTTCCAGTATACTTTTGTTGTGGTAATCCAGATAAACATGTTTTGCAAAATAGCGGTGACTTAATTTTGTCATACTGCAAATCCTTTCCAGTAACAAAGACAATCCTAAGAAACTTCCATGGATGAACAAGGTCTCTAGATTTTGAAGCTTGTGAATCTCTGATAAGATCTTCCTTTCAAAGATGAGAATGGCTAAGAACTTTAAATGATTCAATGTGAACATTGTTGGACAGTAATAGCAAGAGATATGGGGAATATCAAGAACTCTCAGAAGTTTGAAACCAATGAAGTTTAAGGAATTGAGATGTAAATACCCCGAAGTTTTTGTTAAAATGAGAGCTCTTGCTCGAGGAGCAGAAGGTTTTGATTCGAGAAATTTTTTCCAATTTTCAGGATAGATGCAGAGGCGATATTGAGGAAAACATTGGTAATCATTAGAAGAAGATGAAGTTGAAAACTTAGTCTTACCATCAATTTTCTGCAGAAATCTTTCTTCTTGAGCTTTTGATGAAACAAACTCGTGTAAAAGATCATGAATGGAGCTTTCTTTAACTCCACCCATGGCTGTTCTTCTGGAAACTGTTATAAGGCTTCTACTTATAAGGCTATTCAAGATATCCATTGCTACATCTTCCAAGCTTTTTCCGTTACCATTTTGTGGCTGGACTAAACCTTCTGCAATCCATAACAAAATCAACTTTCTTGTAGGAATATTAGCATCCTCAGGAAAAGCTGCAAAGTAGAGAAAACATGGCTTCAAATGATCAGGTAAATTGTCGTAACTAAGTTGCAATACTTCCTTACACCGTCCTTGTGGATCTTCAAACAGATATTCCTTCATGCTTTCTGCAACTTTCTCCCATTTTTCCTTCTTTGTCTCTCTGAGGATTCCAGCTATCAAATCAATGGTTAAAGGTAAACCTTTGCAATTTTCAACAATGTCATCTATAACCATGTTCAAATCTTTAGGACAACTTTTTCCCTCTCCGAATAATTTCATTTGTAACATCTGCCAACTCTTTTCAATTGAGATTGGTGAAAGGTAAAAGAAAATATTCTCTGATCCAATTTGTGAAGCAATGCCATCTGAACGGCTCGTGAAAATAATCCTGCTGCCATTTCTTTCATCTGGGAAAGATGCTTTCATGTCCATCCATGGCTGAATATCCCACATATCATCCACGAAGATAAGGTATCTTTTTCCTCTCAAACGTTGGTATACCTTCCTATCTAAATCATCTTCATTATCATGATTATCATTACTTGTGCTTCTTTCACCAGGAATGTCATGTAAAATTTCATGGAACATTCTTGTCTTATCATGCACATGACCAACAGTACACTTTGCCTGAACATGAAAATGTGAGGTAGTTATAGAATGTTCAAACACTGAATCAGCAAGAGTAGTCTTGCCAATTCCAGGCATGCCCACAATCCATAGAAAGCCTAAATTTTCTGATGATGCATTTGTCAGTTTCTCCCTTATCTTTTCTGCCTCTTTTTCAAAAACCCCAACTTTATTTGTTGTCTTTTCATCTTCCAATCTTCCTTTGGAACTCAGCATTAACAAGGGCTTCTTCTTCTTCTTCTTCTTCTCCTGGACTATTAAGGTTTCAACATCCTTTAGCCCTTTCTTGATTTTCTTGATTTCTTCAATGACATTGAATAGCCCCAACTTGTGAGAGTTCGAATCACTGCTTCCTGCAGCAAATGAGTCAATTACATATTCAGTTTGGTATGCAGTGTCGACAAAACTAGTCCACAGACTTTGAACCTCTTCGGATTGGCTTGGCTGCATTGAAATGTTTTTGAAATCTTTCATTACCAAAGGTAACTCCTGCTGAATTATCTCAATCTGATATGTAAATGCTGAATCTAAATCGGCTTCAGTGTTTAGCAGCTTCTTCAGATTCTGCATCAGAGTATCAATAAATCCTTTGCCATCAGTTACTGGAAAGTTAGACCACAATGACTTTGGAACATACAATTCATATTTTTTCCTTGCATCTTCTTTTGCAACCATTAAAATATCTTGCAGATCTGCAACTTTCTTGCCGAGTATCTCAGCTATCTCCTCATTCTTTTCAACATTGTCGAGCGAGAAAATGACAGATCCAGTCTCTTTCATCACAGAAACGGTATGCTCATATAGATCCTTGAACATGTCATCATTTTCAATTCCCTTTTCCATTGATGAATTAATTGCTAGATATGTTATGAATCGTAGCTCCTCAAGTAGAGCTGAAATTTGATTCTTGATAAGTACTGTGTACCTTGAAGAACTTTGTGACATCAATGACATGAAATCCGACTCAATCCATCTCAGTTGATCTTCCAGTACTGCTGATATTCCCTTTACTGCACTAGTTTTTCCTGAAGCCTTGTTGTTATTCCCCGGAGTGTCATGTCTCATATTGATTTCAAGATCTTCGAGCTCGATCTTGATTTTTCTCATTTCTTTGATGATAATGAACAACTTCAACTTGGAAATCCAATCCTGATCACCTCTTGAAAAGAAAAATCTTTCAAGGATGTATATAGCTTTCGGTATAATCTCATTAAAATATATTCTGAGTTCAATTATTTTCTGACCTTGGTTGTGTTGCTCTGCAGTGATTTTGTCGAAAGCTATGGTTAGAGAGAGTATCTCATCTCGAACAAATTCATATTGATGTTTTGTTGTAATAGCCATGAAAGCTGAGTAAGTGGTAAGTTCCTCAAACATCAATTCTAAGTCATAACCTCTTACTCTCTTCTTATAGCTTCTTGGAAGTTCAGGTAGCAATAAATTTCGAAGATACATGTCGTATTCTTCCTTAATCTGAACAATATCCTGAACAATATCCTGTGAATGGGGCAAGTTATACACAGCACAAGCAATGTCAATGATGGTACCACAAGTATGCTCCAAGAAATTATAGACCATTCCGTTGGGTTTAGACTGATCTTCCATTAATCTTCCTTCCATTGCAAAAAATTGAGTGAGAAATTGAAGATCCTTGTGCAGGGATGAAATTTGATCTTTGTCTGAAACCTCAGCTGCATATTCTTGAATGGAGTTGAGAAACTCCAAGTCAAGTTCATCCACCATGGTAGATTTTCCTGCAGATCTTGATAACTTTGAAATCTTCAGGGATTTGATATAAATCTTTCTGACATTTGGTTCTGTTAATGGACTAAACTTCTGCAGCTGAAAACGAAGCTGCAACTTCATTTCCTTCACTGTCTCATCATCATCCATTTTAGCAATTACAGAAGTCAAATAAAGCAGCAGAGATGTTGTCAGCCATGGATTCAGCAAGAATCAAGGTGTCTTTCAATTTCCCAAGGTGAAGACATCTTCTTCCTATAAAATGAAGAAAGTATCCAAGAAATCTCACGGTTTTCTGAACAGCTTCAAGTTCTTCTTTCAACTGAGATACAACTACTGATTCAGCAAAACATTTCATCAGATCCTCTGTGTTCTTCAGGATGGACTGAAGAATTTCCATGGCAACTTCAATATTCATCGAAGTGATGGATCTTGAAGTTCTTGAAAGTATGGTGTAAACTTGTTGAACTTCTGGGATCATATGCTCAAACTTTTCTAACAGATCATTAATGACAAACTCCATGTTCATAGGAATTTGCCATCGTTTTTGAGATGAAAGCTTTGGGAAGTCCAACCAGAGCTTGACAAGATCAATATCTGAACTTCGGAGCACAGATTCAATAACATGGAGGTGAGTTTTCAAACTTCCATCTTCAATATACCATTTCCCTTTGCAACTAAAGAAATTCTTGAGAAAACTTCTGAGCAGTTCAAGAATTTGAATTTGATTAGCTTTAAATGGACATATATTCTGAAGAACACTTAGAATATTTCCTGCATCAAACTTAGAAGAAGCCATTATCAGTACAATAACCTGTCAAAAACACATATGAAATTGTTTTCAGCTGAGGATTTGTTTCCAGTATTTTGAAATTTGCTAGTAAAATTCTAATCATTCTATTGCATTTTAGTATCCAGTGGTCAAAACCATTACATTATTTAATTTATCTCCTATGTTACAATTAGTCCAAGTTGGTATGCTCCTATTGGAACTTTTTATATAAACATTAAAAAAAGACTTATGTTGAGATTAAAAAGGACTTTTGACTAAGTTTTTGTTTTCCCATTCCAATATATATATATATATTACTTTTCAATGAAGTGTCTTTTTGTGTATGAAAAAATTTAAGTATTTGATTATCTCAATAATGGATTAGTAGGACCCAAAATCAGAGAATTAAAAGAGAAACAAAAGTTGTTTCCAAAAGAACTTAGAAACCTTAATTTAATTGCGTGTTCTAAACATTTGAGGTACATTTTTCAAATGGAAAGAACAATAAACATCCCAAAGTGTAGTATTAAGAACAAGAAAAAAAGAAAGGAAAAGATCTGTAAAGAAATCAGAGCTCCCATCACAACATAATACATCTGTAGAAGGAAATTTTGCTTTACTTTGCCTAGAATTTTGTTGATCCAATCTGATGTATATTCTTGAGAAACTCTATAATCTGTTAGTTTAACTAAGCTGCTGTAAATATCATAATTCTGAAAGATGGCAAAACAGTTGCAGGGAGGAATCAAGATTGAATGGCAGCCAAACCTTAATGGCAATAGGTCTTCTTCAACCAAGACGGAGAAAAGTAATGTTTCATATAAAGTTGAAACAAATAATCAGCTGGGCTCTCCATGACGCAGGAATAGATTGAATTTTGATCTAACTTCCTGAGGAATACGGACAGGGCGATAATTCTTAGAGTCTTTTCCTAAAATGACCTAACTTTTTAAAATTTGTCCCGGTTTAATTTAGTTTATAAAACTATTTCCCAAATTAACTTTAACTCATTCTCAAAATGAGTTTTAATGGGACCTACTAATTTTTTTTTAAAATTTCCTCTTTTTTCTTTTTCTATTTTTAACTCTTTTTTTAAAAAAATTATCCTCTCCGTTTCCTCTCTCCGTTTCCGTTTCCCTCTCCTTCTCTTTTCTTTTCATTTTTTTTTATTTCTTTTCCCTTTCATAATCACCTTCTCCCCACTTTGCCTTTTCTTTTCATTTTTTTGAAATTCTCCATTCCACCTCCCTCTTCTTTCCTTTTTTTTTTTGTTTTTTTCTCTTCTATATATATATATATATATATATATATATATATATATATATATATATATATATATATCTCTCTCTTTCTTCTTCTCTTATCTGTTGAATGCTGCTGTAAAAAAGATACCGAAAGTGAGAGGGGGAGAAATTGTTCAATTTTTCGGCTACTTATTTATTTATTCAACTAGAGTTTCTTTTCAGTAATATTCCTTCTGGATCAAATACGACATCATTCACAAGTTTTCTACTTCTTCTTCTGGGTTTCATTTTAGGTAAGTCATTTCTTCTCTCGTCTTCAGTTCATAATATCATATCTTCATTATTATATATCTGCTGCTGTCAATATTTTGGATTATTTATTACTTTGGAAACAATCCAACCCGACTGTGTGTATATATATATATATGTGAGAAATTTTTATATTCATCCATTCCATTCTCGATTGTAGTAAAAGTTATTACCAGTAACTGCAAATATACTGAAAAGGGATGCTTCCCCTGACTTCCTTCCCATTTCCTTTAATGCAAAACCACTTTTACAGACTAGTCAAACAAACAATTTTTCATTTTCACACACAAATATATCACCCCAGATGAGCATTAAATACAGGACACATTCAAAGCATCACAATGTCCGTAAGGACTTTGGGAAAAATACTACTAGTAGAAATGATGATGACAACAAAACCTGTGCTCCCCCCCACCCCCATCCTCTCTCATCCTTATCTTCACGCTACAATGTAGGTGAAGAATAATGAGAGAATTGACACCACCAAAATAACTGACCATTTTTGGCTTTTCATGCAATGCCCCTATAATTGGTTGGAGAAAAAAATTAAAGGTACAAATTGTATATAAAGAACAGCAGGTACAACAAATAGTTCAAATGAGGTACCAGGTAGCATAATATAAACCATGTGCACTTTTAAAATCCCACGAAGAAGATTTTGTGAACGTGGAAGCAAGGAAGGAAGGGGGAGTATGTGAGTGCAGATGAAGTTAATGAAGTAACATGCCATGTGCACTGATTAATTTGGAGATTATCATGATAGGAAACACCTCCACAGTTATTAATTCATACTTAAAATTATTCACAGGTGACTAATAAAGAACCCATAATAAATCCCAAAGATGATGATCAAAATCTTGGCAGACATCATTAAAATGTACAGAAATGATGCTTCTATGAAGAAGAAATTTTTATGTGAGAAATTTATATATGTGAGAAATTTATTTTGTGTTTGACATTTTAGCCTTTTTCTTTTGATATTGTGTAGTAGTTGGGCCTAGTAAGGCTTTTGACTTCCTAACTTGAACTTCTATAAATTTGGGTGTCTTTTAGTGAATATTTCAAGTTTTTGAATTATTTCCTCCATGGAGGCAATACTGAAGAATATTCAATTATTTACATACTTTTCGGATGAGTTTTCACTACCTTGTTATTGCATGTCTTATCCCGAAGGGATTTGATGATAATTTATTGTTTTAGATATTGATAGTATCTTTATAACTCGAGTTCAGACTTCAATCAAATTATGACACTATTTGAGCTTGTTCCTTTGTGGAATTTCTTATTTGTGCTTTAATTTTCAATACACAACATCATGTATTGCGAATTTGAAATCATTGCTATTGTTTCTTCTTCTTTCTCTTTCAAGTCTCTCATCATTTTTATTCAATGTTGTTAGATGTTTTTTAAATGGTTAATAATATTCATTTTTCTTTGTGTGACATGTTACTTAGTAGGAAAGAGATATTTTTTTTAGTTTTTTTTATCAGGACTCATGTCATGAATGAAACATTCTAATAAATATCCACATTTATGTTAATGTAGATGACGAGTTCTCATGAAGTTGTGAATCCAGGTCCAATAAAGGAAACTGTTTTGAATGAGCAAAAGGATCATAGGACATCTTTAATATGGGATGGTGTAAAAGAGACGAGTGAGAATGCACTGGGTGTGAGAAGGTTTGATTCTAGTTTTTTTGAGTTGTATATATGGCTCCAACTAGAGTGAGGGAGTTTTAGATATTGCTGGATTTGGAGGGGTAGCACGTGCTGGGTATTTTATGGTTGATCATAGTTTAGTTACTGCACTTGTAGAAAGGTGGAGACCTGAGACACATACATTTCACCTTTCATGTGGTGAGGTGACTATTACATTACAAGATATTGCATGTTATGGGTCTATCTATTGATGGAGAGCCTATTATTGGGCCAAGGATTGCGGGTGGTACAGAATATTGGCAATATTCATGTGAGAGGCTTTTGGGTTTTAGACCTAGAGTAGATGAAATAAAGGGTAATAGAATGAGGAAGGCTGCTTTAGGTAGGTACTTGTCGATTTCTTTATCACCCGAGCATCTGAGGATCATTTATTGCATACTCACGATCGTTAGCTCTATTATTGATCGGTTGTTTATTATTCACTGATAGTTCAGGTAATAAAATTAACCTTAGATATCTCCTTCATTTAGAAAATTTGAAAGACGCTGGAAATTTAAGTTGGGTAGTGGCACTCTCGCTTATTTGTATCGATCATTGTGTTTGTCATCAAAATGTGAGGCCCGTGAGATTCTGGTCCGGTGGTACTACTTCAGGTAATATTTAATTTAAATATTAAAATAGTGGTACTACTTCAGATAATATTTAATTTAAATATTAAAATATTTCAAAGTTACATTAAATTGAAAGTTGAATCTAATATTACTTTGAATTATTTTGTTTTACAGTTGTGGGCATGGGAGCGTCTTCCCATATTACGACCAAATGTACGCCTTGAGTTACCAATTTTACCAGAGTTAGCACCGTACGGAGCAAAGTGGCAAGTGAAATTTGATCTCACCAAACTATCGACCCATGTTCTTATCACTTATCGGGATCAACTTGACGCAATGTCCCCCAATCAGGTGATATTCTATTTCAATTTAATATATAATTTATTATTTATGACAATGCAATTGAATATATATATATATATATTGTAGTTTTCGTGGATGCCATACAATGAGATTATTGAATATCTTCCCGAGAGATATTTAGTTGGCCGAGATATATGGTGTGCTGAAGTACCATTGATATGTTGGGAGATTGTAGAGCTTCATTGTCCTGATCGAGTTACTAGGCAATTTGGACTTTATCAATCAATTCCAAAACATATTTCAGGTGAACTATCTCATCTACACAAATTCCAATTACGTGGGAATATGTCTATTGATTGGATGATACATCACCGGATTCATCTTTACCGTTGGGGAAATCGATACAATCATGTTCTTTCTGAAATACCAACGACAGTTGATGGAAGTGATGTAGCCGAGGATTACTACCCTTGGTATATTAGAATTACTCGGATTTTATTAGGCAATCCGATTTATCGAGGGCATGTCGATGAGGGATATTCCATTACCGGTTCTAGTGCTGTCATATTGGTAATTTCTACTTCTAGTTAGTATATATATATTAACTATTAATTAAGAATTTGCTAATTTCTAATTTTTTTCTCAAATTTGCTTGTAGACCAATGCTGCTGAGGCTAGTCTCCGAATATGTGAGGAGCAGTTGAAGAATATATCTGAACCAAATGATCAAATTGGTTTTAGTCAAATTAAATATTTACTTACTCGTGGTCTTGCTGCAATAGGATCGAGGATTGGACATCACGAGGCAACATGTGTTGTTACAGGATCACAAAATGTGGTTCATCCATCTAAAGGACCAAAGAATCGAATCTTCACACGTGGAGCAAAAGGGGTAAAGAGAGGAGGTAAAAAATCTAACTTTACCAGACGTGCAAATGATGTTGATTCAACTGAGGTACCAGAGGATGATGAAGTATTTGGTTTTGGTTCAACTTCGCAACCTCCTCGAGAGTGTCTTACTCTAGAATATGTATGTGGTTCAGCATCAACTTCCCAAGAAAATCCAAGTCAAGAAAATGTTATTCGTTCAGGCTCCGGTTCTCAACCTTCTCATGATTCTACTAATGAAGAGATTATACCACATACTAGAACTAGGCCTCGTCGAGCTCGGAAGACTGTAAATAGATATACCCCTGGATGATGTTCTTTATTATAAATGAAGTTGTTGTTTTGGCATTGTTGTATTTTTATTTAATTTATTACAAATCAACTTCTTGCTTTGACATTGTTGTAGTTTGAGGTGATGTGATTTGTTCTATAAATTGAAGATTGGTATTGCTATTTTATTATTTACAAAAATCAACGATTTTTGTTATATGATCCATTTTTCCTTATTGTAAAATTATATTTAATTCTATAGATAGATGTATATAAAGTGGAACATTATGACTCGTGGCCAGAATGCGTTCTACAAACATTAGGACTCATCCTCTCAATGCGTCCTATAATTCAGTACGGGAATTCGTGGCCAGAATGCATTCTACAATTTAGTACTGGAATTTATCACGTTTGAAAATTATGTGAAACATTAGGACTAATCTTCTCAATGAGTCCTATAATTCAGTACTGAAATTTATCACGTTTGAAAATTATGTGAAACATTAGGACTCATCTTCTCAATGAGTCCTATAATTTGAAACATTAGGACTCATCTTCTCAATGAGTCCTATAATATAGTATTGGAATTTATCACGTTTGAAAATTATGTGAAACATTAGAACTCATCTTCTCAATGAGTCCTATAATTCAGTACTGGAATTTGAAAATTATGTGAAACATTAGGACTCATCTTCTCAATGAGTCCTATAATTCAGTATTGAAATTTATCACGTTTGAAAATTATGTGAAACATTAGGACTCATCTTCTCAATGCGTCCTAATGTTTCACATAGTGATAAATTTCAGTACTCAATTATAGGACTCATTGAGAAGATGAGTCCTAATGTTTCACATTAGGACTCATCTTCTCAATGAGTCCTATAATTGAGTACTGGAATTTATCATGTTTGAAAATTATGTGAAACATTAGGACTCATCTTCTCAATGAGTCCTATAATTTAGTACTGGAATTTATCACGTTTGAAAATTATGTGAAACATTAGGACTCATCTTCTCAATGAGTCCTACAATTCAGTTCTGGAATTTATCGCGTTTGAAAATTATGTGAAACATTAGGACTCATCTTCTCAATGAGTCCTATAATTTAGGACTCATCTTCTCAATGAGTCCTATAATTTAGTACTGGAATTTATCACGTTTGAAAATTATGTGAAACATTAGAACTCATCTTCTCAATGAGTCCTATAATTCAGTACTAGAATTTGAAAATTATGTGAAACATTAGGACTCATCTTCTCAATGAGTCCTATAATTCAGTATTGAAATTTATCACGTTTGAAAATTATGTGAAACATTAGGACTCATCTTCTCAATGCGTCCTAATGTTTCACATAGTGATAAATTTCAGTACTCAATTATAGGACTCATTGAGAAGATGAGTCCTAATGTTTCACATTAGGACTCATCTTCTCAATGAGTCCTATAATTTAGTACTGGAATTTATCAGGTTTGAAAATTATGTGAAACATTAGGACTCATCTTCTCAATGAGTCCTATAATTCAGTTCTGGAATTTATCACGTTTGAAAATTATGTGAAACATTAGGACTCATCTTCTCAATGAGTCCTATAATTTAGTACTGGAATTGATCAGGTTTGAAAATTATGTGAAACATTAGGACTCATCTTCTCAATGAGTCCTATAATTCAGTTCTAGAATTTATCACGTTTGAAAATTATGTCCTATAATTCAGTCCTATAAATATATAAATCATACTGAGTCCATCATAATATATATATAAAATAAAAGTACAACAATGAGTTTTTTATAAAAACAAGTGAAATACAAAATCAACATCCATCGTTATTTCGGTTAGAGATACAAGTTCTTCTATTATGACCTGACATATGACAGTTACCGCATCTTGGAGGTGAGTCCGGATTTCTTGCATCCATTGAACCCCGATACCTTCGAGATCGTAAACGACCTGGACCACCCCTCTTCATATTAGGTTTATAGCAATGAAGTACAAACCCTTCTTCATTCCATTCTTCTTCATTTGCGACAGGATAAAAATTTGCCTCATAAATCAACTTGTAATTAGAGGTTGAATAAAATGGCATAACAAATGAAGTTGGATCCCAACCACGATGTCGACACACTGCAAATACATGAGAACAAGGTATTCCAAATATGGACCATTTATTACAGCTGCATGATTGATCATTGATGTTGATTGTGTAAACATTGTTTCCCCTTCCATCTCCCCTTAAAGGTGTAGTAACCCTAAATATTCCAGTTTGAAGATTGTAATAGAAAACAATATGTCTTGCTTTTTTTTCATTCTTAACATATTGCCTCCAAATTATAGATGGAAAAGGATGTATAGTATGTGTTGCCTCATCTCGGTATTTACTAAAATAATGAACAATTTTGTCGCATACAAACTCAACCAAAGCCTTTAGAGGTAATGCACGACACTTTTTTAAGACACTATTTAATGATTCAGAAAGATTTGTAGTCAAACAACCATACCTGTAACCGCCATCATAGCTAGTGTCCATTTTTCCTTATCTATGGCTGCCAAATAATTAAATGCTTCCACATTCCTCATTTTGATCTCTTCCATAAACTCGTTAAATTTTGTGATCTTAGTAGTCGATCCAGCCTTATACATCAAATTTGACAACTCTTTCTTTTTGAATGTCACTTTGAAGTTTGCCCTTACATGTCTTAAACAATACCTATGAACTGCATGTGGTGGTTGCCATTCAAGTTGATTACTAATTGCACTCAAAATACCCTTGTGCCTATCAGAAATTAAGCATATAGTCCTATTAAGTACCACGTAACATCGCAGAAGTCGTAAAAACCAACTCCAACTTGCAGCAGTTTCTTCATCAACAATTGCAAATGCCAAGGGATATATGTGGTTGTTTGCATCCCAACTACTAGCAATGAGGAGAACGCTTTTATATGCACCTCTAAGAAATGTACCATCTATAGAAATAACTGGTCTACAATGGGTAAAACCGAAGATAGATGGCTTGAAAGACCAAAACATGTAGTGAAATACCTTATCATTTTCGGAACTTGATTGATGGTGTTTCCATTGTACGATTGTATTTGGATTTGCTTGTTGTAAGGCACGCATATACTTCGGTAATATTTTGAAAGTGTCATCCCAACTCCCGAACAAGATTTCAACTGCAGCCTTCCTTGCGTGCCATCCTTTCTTATAGGAACAATTACTTTGAAATAACTTGTGCACTTCTTTTTTGATAACACTAACATGAGTCTCTGGGTCATTCATCATAAGATGTATAATATTTCTTGCAATATACTTATGAGTCAAATTTCGGTGGTTATTATTGACAACTCGCATGATACACGTGTGATCATGAGTTAACACTGAAATATACCACATTTTGAATGATTGTTTCCAAATTACTCTAATATACCAACTGCATGGATGTTCTCTTGTCTTGTTCCTACATTCAGCTGTCCAAAGGGTACTAGTACTTTTGATAACTGTAAATTCCCGACCTTGTTGTATGTGCCACATTCGTACTGCATAAAGAACTTGAGCCTTATCACTAAATCTCATTCCCAATCTCAACTCATTATCATTTTCCGACCATCTCTGCATATTGATATTTGCTGTTTCAACGTCATCAGGTATGGGTTCACCACAACCCATATCACTATAACATGGATATGAATGATATGATGAATTAAAATTTCTACATTGTGGATTGACATTATTCTGATTATCTTCATTCTCTGAAGCACATCCATCATCATCATTTGGTCCTTCGCTATCTGGTTCCCCATCAACATCTGTAGTTCCTCCAAAACAATCCATAAATGCAGGACCATCATCAATTGAAGGTTGAGATGCCATGAGATTTACATCCAAATTTATATGTGTTGTTTCATCGTCCGTTGTTTGATGTAATCTTGAAACATTGTTTGGAATTGACGAATTATTTGGAATTGGAAGTGTGAAATCATTGTCAACACATGTAATATTTTCCATCAACAAAGGTCTCAACAAGCTCGAATTTGATTGCACTAGAGGTGTTGGAGTTGGAGATTCATGAATTATTGGTGGTGAAGGAGGTCTTGGAGATTCTTGAACCAAAATAGAAACACCCACAGTCTTGAAGTCACTTGGTATAGACCAAATATGTTCCATATCTTCCTCATCCATGATTGTAATAATAGAATATTGAACAAATGAACAACCTCTTACAACACCCGGATAACGTAGTATGAACTTTAGGTTTGTTGTTATATCAACACCTTTAAAGTTGCATACCTTTTGAACTATGTCTGAATATGATATTTGTCTTCTAAAAACCCATGATTTTTTAGCTGGTCCTTCAAAATATGGATTGCCATTTACATCGTATAAAATGTTAGAATCCCAATAGATATTTAATCGAATTGGTTCCTTCAACAATGCCATCTACAAAATTACAAAATGTAAATAAAAATTTAATATATAATTTAAGAGAAGAAGAAAGAGAGAGCATATATATATATATATATATATATACACAAATGGAGAGATTTCGAATAATGTATGTATATATAATTCCTTCTTTCTGCCTTTTGTCTTTCTACGTGACTACAGAATCATTTTATACATTAATATATATATATATATATATTATATAATATATATATATTATTATACATGTCTCAAATGTTGTGGGAATTCTACAGTGATAAATTATACTCTAATCCCTAATATTTTAATACACACTCTAATCCCCAATATTTTAATACACACTCTAATCCCCAATATTTTAATACATACTATAATCCCCAATATTTTAATACACACTCTAATCTCCAATATTTTAATACATACTATAATCCCCCATATTTTAATACACACTCTAATCCCCAATATTTTAATACACGCTCTAATCCCCAATATTTTCTCTGTACTATTTAGGCATATTTCACTTTTGTTTATGATTGAAAAAAATATCATTCATCCTTTCAAAAAAATAATAATAATAAAATACCAAATCATCAAAGACAATAAAATCAAATTTTATCAAACAAACAAAAACTTAGACAATTATAAAAAAAAAAGGGAAACAAGCCATACTAACCTGAAATTTTGAAGCACTGAGAAGTGGTGTACTTAGTCACTAAAAAAAAATTATTGACTTTTAGGAGGGCTAGGGTTTATGTGGAGAGGTGGACTGGAGAAAAAAAAAAGAAAAGAAAAGGGACGTCAGGGAGGTGGAATGGAGATGGACTAGAGAGGAGAAGAGAAAAAAAAAAGGAAAGAAGAGGGACGTCTGGAGGTGGAATTGAGATGGACTGGAGAGGAGATGGAATTGAGATGGACTGGAGAGGAGAAGAGAAAATAATTAAAAAAAAAAAAAGGAAAGAAGAGGGAGGTGGAATGGAGAATTTCAAAAAAATGAAAAGAAAAGGCAAAGTGGGGAGAAGGTGATAATGAAAGGGAAAAGAAATAAAAAAAAATGAAAAGAAAAGAGAAGGAGAGGGAAACGGAAACGGAGAGAGGAAACAGAGAGGATAATTTTTTTAAAAAAGAGAGAGATAAAAATAGAAAAAGAAAAAAGAGGAAATTTTTAAAAAAAAATTAGTAGGTCCCATTAAAACTCATTTTGAGAATGAGTTAAAGTTAGTTTGGGAAATAGTTTTATAAACTAGGTTAAACCGGGACAAATTTTAAAAAGTTGGATCATTTTAGGAAAAGACTCTAATTCTTATCAAGCCACACTGCTGTGCCTTTAGCCTCCAAAATGAGCTGGAGAAATACAAACATGAAAATAAATATCTCATTCTCTGCAGGAACAAGGCTAGGAAGTATGGCATCAGGAGAGAGAATCTAACCTCTTCAGTAGGTAATTTAAAGATGAGGTGCTCGAAGAACATTCTAGCAGCTGAAGTATTTGTGTGGTTGAGGGATTGAATCCCTCCAATTTAAGAAGATTTTTAAAAAATTTTAAAATTTTATAAAAAAATAAAATTATTCTTAAAAATAAAACCTTAATAATTTTAAAATATTAATTATTTTAAAAGACAAAAATGCCCCTAAAAATTGAATAGAAAATAAAGTCTAACAAAAATTTTAGACGGAAAGGCAAACGAGATGATATTTTATAGTTCAAGTGTCAATTTAAAGTAAAAATAAATACATGTGCAAAAGTTGGATTTTTGAAAAGTTAAATGTTAGTAGGATAATTTACCGCCTTTCAAACTCTATATCTCATATTATCATGTGATTAGAGCAGTGTACAGACTGAAAGTTCACAATCAGCATATCAGACTCTATATCTCAAGTGACCATTAAGATCATTTCGTATTTTCTTTGACTTTGCATTGTAATTTGTATCATAGATGATATATACAATTGTTAGGTCCTACCCACATGTTACTCCACCAAGAAATTTTCTTTCTTGTGCATAATATTCAAAAGGGTTGTGTGAACATTTGTGTCATTCACACTCACCAACTCTTCCCTCTCCCTCCTATAAATAGAGTAGATGTTGTAGAGATAAATACACACCAACACAAATAGAGAAGACAGAGAGAGTTCTGTGAGGGAAAGAAAGAGTGTCGAGTCGAGTACGAGTTGTCGTAGCTCCTCCTCCGATCAGAGTTTTTGTAAACTATTTTGTATAGTAGAAATTTTTACTCTGTTTATATCTCTCGTGTTTATATATTTCGTGTTTACATTTCGTCTCGGTACCTAACAAAGTGGTATCAGAGCAAGGTTATCGGTACCGGAGGCGAACCGACGAAACTACTGTCAAAATTCGAAGTGTTCAGAACTTCATTTTCACACCACAGGAAGCTTCGTCTCATCGAGACGAGTTCAGAACATCTCACGGAATTAAAATCCGACATCAGACGAGCCCGTACGGTACGTCCAGTCAGTGCCACGTCAGCGCCCAATAGGCTGTCCAGTCAGCGCCACATCAGTAGTGCCATGCCAGCCGCCACGTAGGCAGAGCCACGTCATCAGGGAGCGTTTATCTTCGACTTTTATTTTTTGCTGTCATTTTATCCAATTTTGACAAAGTAATAGTTGTTCCTAGCCAAATCAATCGCTCCAGACGTAGCCGCGCAGTTCATTTTGTGAAATTCAGACTTTAAAATACGTTTCAAGAAATGATCTCAGAAGATTCGAGTCTATCAACTAGCTCAATGATGAGATTATCATCATCAAATTATTCCATCTGGAAACCATTGATGGAGGATCTTCTATACTGCAAAGACTTGCACGATCCCTTAGAAGATGAAGGGAAGAAGCCAAATGAAATAAAGGTAGCCGATTGGATAAAGATGAATCGGAAGGTTGCCGCTCAGATCAGGCAGTGGGTCGATCATAGCATTCTCCCGGAGATTTCCTAGGAGATAAATGCTCACAAGCTCTGGAAGAAACTGGAGGAGATATACCAGTCGAAGACAGCACATAACAAATGTCTCCTCATGAGGAGATTGGTGAAGCTACAACTCAAGAAAGGAGGATCAGTAGCAGAGCATACAAGTGCATTCCAGAACTTGGTAAACCAACTTATTTCATGTGATATACTTTTAGATGATGAAATGCAAGCCATTTTACTCCTTGGTACACTCCCGGACAACTGGGAAACACTAGTTGTCACACTCAGCAACTCAGCAGTCGGCAAACTGAGTATGAACATTGTCAAAGGTGCCTTGTACAGTGAAGAGGCAAGGAGGAAAGAAACTGAACCTGACCACCCACATGCTTTTGTCACAGAGAACAAAGGAAATGACCAATGAGGAAGGAGTCAAAGTCGAGGTCGAGGTCGAGGCAAAGGCAAGTCTCAAGATCATGGCAATTCTGGAAATGGTAAGAATTCAGACAAAGGTAATTTCAAGTGCTATCACTGTGGAATTCCAAGTCACAAGATAATCGACAGCTGGAAGCTAAAAAGAGAACAAGGTCAAAGCAGCTCCAGTAAGAAGAAGGAAAATGGTGATACTCTGGTCACTATTTCACACGAAATAGCTCTTCTTTCCAACAGCATAGAAGAATGTCTCCACGTTGGAAACGGCGAAGGTGAATGGCTGGTGGATACAGGATCCTCCCATCATGCTACTTCACATGAAGAATTATTTACCACGTATCAATCTGGAGATTTTGGTACCGTGAAGATGGGGAACACCAGCTGCTCAAAGATTGTTGGGGTCGGGACTATACTTGTGAAGACGGAGGTTGGATGCACTTTTGAGCTAAAGGGCGTTCGACACATCCCCGACCTACGGCTCAATCTTATATCAGGATCTGTTCTTGATCGGGAGGGCTATGAACAATACTTCGGACATGGCATGTGAAAGTTAACTAAAGGTTCTTTAGTTGTTGGACGTGGTCACTTTTGTGACACTTTATACAAAACTAATCTCAAGGTTAGTATTCATAGTCTTAATGCAGTTGAAGATAAATGGTCCCCAAATCTATGGTACAAGAGACTCGGACACATTGGGGAGAAAAGGTTTAGACATCCTAAGCAAGAAAAACCTTATCAATGTAGATAAGGAAGTTTCTCTTAATCCTTGTGAACACTGCCTTTTCGGCAAACAACATCGAGTCTCGTTCAAGTCATACAGGAAGGGAAGAAGATCAGAAGTGTTGAGCCTGGTACACTCTGACGTATGCGGACCCATTGAAGAAGAGTTCTTAGGCGAAAACAGATATTTTCTAACTTTTATTGATGATGCTTCCAGGAAAGTGTGGATATACTTGTTGAAGACCAAGGACCAAGTTCTTGAGTATTTCAAACATTTCCATGTGATGGTGGAAAGGGAAACAGGGAAGAAGCTGAAGTGCCTCCGATCTGACAATGGAGGCGAGTATACTTCAAATGACTTCAAGGCATATTGCTCGAATCGCGGCATTCGACATGAGAAGACAGTCTCACGTACCCCACAACATAATGGTATAGTCGAGAGGATGAACCGGACCATTGTGGAGAAAGTTAGATGCATGATTAGTATGGCTAAATTGCCGAAGCCATTCTGGGGAGAAGCTGTTCTAGCGGCGTGCTACCTGATCAACAGATCACCTTCAGTACCATTGAACTTTAATGTTCCAGAGAAGATTTGGTCACGAAAGAAGGTGTCATATTCTCATCTGAGAGTATTCGGGTGTAAGACATTTGCACATGTATCCAAAGAGCAAAGACAGAAACTAGATGTCAAGTCCACTCCATGTATCTTTGTTGGCTATGGAGATGAAGAGTTTGGATACAGGCTATGGGATCTAGTAGCAAAGAAGATCATCAGAAGCAGGGACGTTGTGTTCCAAGAGAACCAGATACATCAGGACTCTTGTTCTGAAAAACCATCACAATCTGGAGAATCGAGTGTAAGAGATATTGTTCCAGATCCTACACTGCCACAAGTTCCTGATGATACTAAAGAGACTCAGAATGAAACTTTCGAAGAGGATATTGAGCGGGGGGAGCTTCAATCCCCTCCAAATGTCGAGGATACTCCTCCGTTTGAAGAAGATAGGCCAAGAAGCTCAAGGTATGGCCGTATCATCACAAAGTCCAGCAGGTATCCAAGTTCTGAGTATATAATGCTCACCGAAGATGGGAAACCAGAAAGTTTCAATGAAGTTCAAACTCATAAGGAGAAGAAGCAGTGGTTGCAGGCTATGCAAGAAGAGATGAGTTCTCTCCAAAAGAATCAAACCTATGAGTTGGTGAAACTTCCTAATGGCAAGAGAGCTCTAAGGAGCAGATGGTTGTTCAAGTTAAAGCGAGACAATGGAGGGAATCTAGCTAGGTACAAGGCTCGGCTTGTTGTTAAAGGGTTCGAACAGAAGAAAGGTATCGACTTTGACGAGATATTTTCACCGGTTGTGAAGATGACCTCAATCCGAGTAATACTTGGATTGGTAGCCAGCATGGACCTCGAACTTGAGCAAATGGATGTGAAGACAGCGTTTCTTCACGGGAATCTGGATGAGGAAATATACATGGAACAACCTGAAGGCTTCAAAGTTCAGGGGAAGGAGCACTTAGTCTGCAAGCTACAAAAGAGTCTCTATGGCCTTAACCAAGCCCCGAGGCAATGGTACAAGAAGTTTGACTCATTCATGATGGGTCAAGGGTACAAGGGAACCGAGGCAGACCAATGCGTGTATATTCGAAAATTCCCAGATGGAGGTTTTGTTATCTTACTTCTTTATTTCGATGACATGTTGATTGTAGGTCAAAACAAAGCTATGATTAGCAAGCTGAAGATGGAGTTATCAAAGTTCTTTGAAATGAAGGACTTGGGCTCTGCAGAATAGATTCTCAGCATGAAGATTGTTCGTGACCGGAAAGCCAAGAAGTTGTGGTTGTCACAACAGAAGTATGTTGAACGTGTGATCAAACGATTCAACATGGAACATGCAAAGCCAGCAAGTACTCCATTAGCTAACCACTTCATGCTTAGCAAACATTCGTGTCCGACCACGAAGAAGGAGATTGAAGAAATGGCGGAGATCCCGTACTCATCAGCTGTAGGGAGCTTGATGTATGCTATGGTCTGTACTAGACCTGATATCGCCCACACTGTAGGCGTTGTAAGCAGATTTCTTTCCAATCCTGGAAAAGAACACTGGGAAGCCGTCAAGTGGATTCTGAGATATCTAAAGGGTACATCGAAGATGTGTTTGTGCTATGGGGGAGCTAAATCAGTTATGGAAGGCTATACGGATTCCGATATGGCCGGCGATCTTGTTGGTAGAAAGTCTACATCAGGATTCCTTTTCACTTTTGCAGGAGGACCTATTTCCTGGCAGTCCAAGTTACAAAAGTATGTTGCTTTATCTACAACCGAGGCAGAGTACATTGCTGCAGCGGAAGCTGGAAAGGAGATGTTGTGGGTGAAGCGGTTTCTCCAAGAACTGGGAGTCAATCAGGAAGAGTACTTGGTACATTGTGATAGTCAGAGTGCTCTAGATTTGAGCAAGAATTCAATGTATCATTCCCGGACAAAACATATCGATATTCGCTATCACTGGATACGTGAAATGATGGAGCAACAACTGTTGAAGTTGGTGAAGATCCATACCTCAGAGAATCCCGCAGATATGTTGACGAAGGTGGTTACACGAGACAACATAGCTGGGGTGAACGTCGACTGAATGATGTCGTATTCATTCTCCTCCTAAATGGGTAGGAGGGGGAGAATTGTTGGGTCCTACCCACATGTTACTCCACCGAAAGGTGGAGTGACTTCTTTGTCCATCAAAGAAGTTTTCTTCCTTGTGCATAATATTCAAAAGGGTTGTGTGAAACATTTGCGTCATTCACACTCACCAACTCTTTCATCTCCCTCCTATAAATAGAGTAGATGTTGTAGAGATAAATACACACCAACGCAAATAGAGACGACAGAGAGAGTTCTGTGAGGGAAAGAAAGAGTGTCGAGTCGAGTACGAGTTGTCGTAGCTCCTCCTCCGATCAGAGTTTTTGTAAACTATTTCGTATAGTGGAAATTTTTACTCTGTTTATATATTTCGTGTTTACATATTTCGTGTTTACATTTCGTCTCGGTACCTAACAACAATTTATATTTATTTTCTTCAGATGTATTGTGTATACGATGACTAACATACAGCCTATTGTTAGAGGAAACAGATTGTCTAGAAGTTCATTCTCTTGTAGATTAGAAGCTCATATTGTCTATCTTTCATGGCGTTCATTTCTTGTTTAAGATCATATGTATTACGAAATTACGGTAAAATAATCACTCAAAATTGTGGTGATGGATGATATATGGGATATTGGGGCATGGGATGATTTGAGGCCATGTTTCCCAAATGATGAAAATGGGAGCAAAATTGTATTCACAACAAGAAATCAAGGTATTGCTGTTCAAGCTAATGGCATTCCTTATGCTCTTCGTCTGTTATCAGATGAGGAGAGTTTGAAACTCTTGCTAGCCAGGATTTTCAAGGAAGAAAACTGCCCTCTAGAATTGTTCAGCGTTGGTGAGAAAATTGCAAAGAATTGCAATGGTTTACCTCTTACTGTAGTTTTAACTGCTGGTCTTCTCAAAATCACAGAGAGAAATGAAGATACTTAGGAACAACTTGCAAATGTATTGGTTTCACATGGGGTTGACTACCCAAGAGAATTACACCTGGGAGTACTTGATCTGAGCTACAGACATTTACCAGATCACTTGAAAGCTTGCTTCCTTTACTTTGGTTCATTTCCCGAGGATGCTGAAATTCCAGTTTGGAAGTTGGTACGTTTGTGGATTGCAGAAGGATTTGTGCAACCAAAAGCTGGCCTCAGCAGCAGCCTAGAGCTTGAGGCAGAAAATTACTTGAATACTTTAATTGATAGAAGTCTTGTGATGATTGCAAAGAGGAGTTACAATGGAGGATCCAAAGCATGCCGAATTCATGATTTACTGCATGATTTTTGCATTGATAGGGCACGAGAAGAAAGGTTTCTACTGAGGACAAAAGGAAGTGTTAAACATTCTACTCTAACAGATTTTGAAGTGCACCAGCAGTATCGTCTTTGCATTGTTCAGTCTCGTACAATGACAGTTCCTCAAGTGAGAGCAGGGCATTTTGAGTCAAGAATCCGCTCCTTGTTTGGTATGGCAGGTAATTTAAACAAGAATCCAAACTCGATAGGTAAGCCTTTTTCAAGGTTTTCTTCACCTCCATCTTTGTCTAGATTTAGATACTACAATAAATTGCGTGGCGTGGATGTTTTCTTGAAATTTAGACTTCTAAGAGTGTTGGATTTGGGGAACCTTGATATTCTAGCTCAAGGTAGTTTTACTACCATCACTGAGCTGATTCATTTAGTGTACTTGTCCCTCAAAGCCCGCATAAACCGAATCCCAGATGAAGTTGGAAACCTCAATGTTGGAGTGTCAATCCATGTCCCACATCTGAAGATAATGCTAGAGGTGACTAGCATATAAGAGTTTCACTAACTCCATTAGTATGAGGCCTTTTGGGATGTTGCCCAAGAACAAAACCGTGAGGGCTTAAGGCCCAGAGCGGACAATATCATACTAATGTGGAGTTAAGTGGTGGAAGCTCAATCCTGTGGGTATATTCGAGCCCAACAAGTGGTATCAAAGCTTAAGGTTAATGGGCTTGTGTGTAAGAGATGTATGTGGAGACCCTCATTTCCTCATTTGTGAAGACCTAGCGATTAGGGGTGCCTTGTGCCGGAGTGCCTTGTGGGATCATTAGGGCCCAACATTGTTGGGGTTTTCAACCCATGTCCCACATCTGAGTCTAGGGGAGGCCCACGAGTATGTGGTCCTTGGTTTGAGGGAAGGATTGTTGGAGTGTCAATCTATGTCCCACATCTAAAGATAATGCTAGAGGTGACTAGCATATAAGAGTTTCACTAACTCCATTAGTATGAGGCCTTTTGGGATGTTGTCCAAGAACAAAACCGTAAGGGCTTAAGGCCCAGAGCGGACAATATCATACTAATGTGGAGTTAAGTGGTGGAAACCCAATCCTGTGGGTATATTCGGGCCCAACACTCAAGAACCTAGAAACCCTAGTTCTTAATAATTTACGGCTGGAACGTATGACATTACCGAACACTATCTGGAATCTGATAAACTTGACGCATTTCCAAGTGAAAAGTGGTGTCATTGCTCGTTTCCCATCTGAATTGATTGACACATGCAACCAATTAGATGGTTTAACTAGCCTTTCCACTTTGGTTATTCGTAATGGCTTTGAGCTTGAGAGGATGATGAAAAAAGTGCCTAATCTCAAAAAATTGAAATGCACATTTTTAAATTACTTGGAATTTTCAAAGACTTACAATCTAAACTTTCTGGATCAGCTCGAGGAACTCAGTATGTTTGATTGCATTGAACAATTTACTTATCCTGTAAGCCTGAAAAAGTTGACACTCTCATGCCCTGCTCTATCTTGGGATGAAATATCAGTTATTGGGGAACTACCAAATCTTGAAGCTCTCAAATTAGTATCTGTGAATCTGGGAGATGAATAGTTCATGAAAGAAGGAGAATTCAAGAAACTCAGATTCTTGACACTGGAAGACATTAATATAGGTGTATTGGATGCATCTATGGAGCAACTTCCTTGTCTTGAGCAGCTTGTATTGGAAATGTGCAGGTATCTTGAAGAACTCCCTTCTATTGGAGAAAGTCCTTTCCTAAGGCTTATTTCTGTGGGGAACTGTAACACCTCTACTGTGGCTTCTGCTAAGAGGATTGAAGAAGAACAATTTGATATGGGAAATGATCAGTTCAAACTCTATATCTCCGGTGGCCATTGGTATGTGTAATCCTTTCTTTTTCTTGTTATCATTGCATTGCACCATAGATGATAGAATATTATGTAGCCAAAAAATATCATGCATATGAATCATAAACACACACACACGTATATGGACAACTAGTTTCTCATTGCCAGCATCTTCTTGATCTTCTTTGATTATCTTGGCTGATTCCTCAACAGACTTACTGCAGAATACTAATTTGATTTTCTGCAATGTTGTAATTTCAGCTAAACAAGAAGGAATCTCCACAAGTTTCTTACAATCTTCAACATGTAATTGCTCAAGGACTGAAAGTCCTTCCACTGTGTTATCAAATTCTTCAATATCAAGGTCAGACAAATTCAGGTACTTGAGTTTTGGGAATTGTTTACCAACCATGTTCCATACTGGTCCAACAAAAGCTTCATGTTTCAATTTGAGAATCTCGAGAAACTCGAAATTTCCCATCTCTGAAATCTCTGTCCATGGAATGTGGGAATCTGAAAGAACTAGTTTTTTGAGGTGTGGAGGAAATTTGATGATCTTACAAGGATATGGAAGTTCATAATATTCATGCCTTACTTTCAAGAATTCAAGTTTCATGAGAAAATCTAGTGCAGGAAAAGGATAATCATCTCCATCAGGATTATAAAACATGACTTTCAAATGTTTAAGATTTGGCATTAGCTTCAGAATCTTCTCAATATCTTCATCATATCCTATTTGAATATGGTAAAGAGTTTTCAAGTTATGGAAATGGAAAGAATTTTCCAGTATACTTTTGTTGTGGTAATCCAGATAAACATGTTCTGCAAAATAGCAGTGACTTAATTTTGTCATACTGCAAATCCTTTCCAGTAACAAAGACAATCCTAAGAAACGTCCATGGATGAACAAGGTCTCTAGATTTTGAAGCTTGTGAATCTCTGATAAGATTTTCGTTTCAGAGATAAAAATGGCTAAGAACTTTAAATGATTCAATGTGAACATTGTTGGACAGTAAGAGCAATGGATACGGGGAATATCAAGAACTCTCAGAAGTTTGAAACCAAAGAAGTTTAAGGAATTGAGATGTAAAAACCCCCAAGTGTTTGCTAAAATGAGAGCTCTTGCTCGAGGAGCAGAAGGTTTTGATTCGAGAAATTTGTTCCAATTTTCAGGATAGATGCAGAGGCGATATTGAGGAAAACACTGGTAATCATTAGAAGAAGATGAAGTTGAAAACTTAGTCTTACCATCAATTTTCTGCAGAAATCTTTCTTCTTGAGCTTTTAATGAAACAAACTCGTGTAAAAGATCATGAATGGAGCTTTCTTTAACTCCACCCATGGCTGTTCTTCTGGAAACTGTTATAAGGCTTCTACTTATAAGGCTATTCAAGATATCCATTGCTACATCTTCCAAGCTTTTTCCGTTACCATTTTGTGGCTGGACTAAACCTTCTGCAATCCATAACAAAATCAACTTTCTTGTAGGAATATTAGCATCCTCAGGAAAAGCTGCAAAGTAGAGAAAAAGTGGCTTCAAATGATCAGGTAAATTGTCGTAACTAAGTTGCAATACTTCCTTACACCGTCCTTGTGGATCTTCAAACAGATATTCCTTCATGCTTTCTGCAACTTTCTCCCATTTTTCCTTCTTTGTCTCTCTGAGGATTCCAGCTATCAAATCAATGGTTAAAGGTAAACCTTTGCAATTTTCAACAATGTCATCTATAACCATGTTCAAATCTTTAGGACAACTTTTTCCCTCTCCGAATAATTTCATTTGTAACATCTGCCAACTCTTTTCAATTGAGATTGGTGAAAGGTAAAAGAAAATATTCTCTGATCCAATTTGTGAAGCAATGCCATCTGAACGGCTCGTGAAAATAATCCTGCTGCCATTTCTTTCATCTGGGAAAGATGCTTTCATGTCCATCCATGGCTGAATATCCCACATATCATCCATGAAGATAAGGTATCTTTTTCCTCTCAAATGTTGGTATACCATCCTATCTAAATCATTACTTGTGCTTCTTTCACCAGGAATGTCATGTAAAATTTCATGGAACATTCTTGTCTTATCATGCACATGACCAACAGTACACTTTGCCTGAACATGAAAATGTGAGGTAGTTATAGAATGTTCAAACACTGAATCAGCAAGAGTAGTCTTGCCAATTCCAGGCATGCCCACAATCCATAAAAAGCCTAAATTTTCTGATGATGCATTTGTCAGTTTCTCCCTTATCTGTTCTGCCTCTTTTTCAAAAACCCCAACTTTTTTTGTTGTCTTTTCATCTTCCAATCTTCCTTTGGAACTCAGCATTAACATGACCTTTAGCCCTTTCTTGATTTTCTTGATTTCTTCAATGACATTGAATAGCCCCAACTTGTGAGAGTTCGAATCACTGCTTCCTGCAGCAAATGAGTCAATTACATATTCAGTTTGGTATGCAGTGTCAACAAAACTAGTCCACAGACTTTGAACCTCTTCGGATTGGCTTGGCTGCATTGAAATGTTTTTGAAATCTTTCATTACCAAAGGTAACTCCTGCTGAATTATCTCAATCTGATATGTAAATGCTGAATCTAAATCGGCTTCAGTGTTTAGCAGCTTCTTCAGATTCTGCATCAGAGTATCAATAAATCCTTGACCATCAGTTACTGGAAAGTTAGACCACAATGACTTTGGAACATACAATTCATATTTTTTCCTTGCATCTTCTTTTGCAACCATTAAAATATCTTGCAGATCTGCAACTTTCTTGCCGAGTATCTCAGCTATCTCCTCATTCTTTTCAACATTGTTGAGCGAGAAAATGACAGATCCAGTCTCTTTCATCACAGAAACGGTATGCTCATATAGATCCTTGAACATGTCATCATTTTCAATTCCCTTTTCCATTGATGAATTAATTGCTAGATAGGTTATGAATCGTAGCTCCTCAAGTAGAGCTGAAATTTGATTCTTGATAAGTACTGTGTACCTTGAAGAACTTTGTGACATCAACGACATGAAATCCGACTCAATCCATCTCAGTTGATCTTCCAGTACTGCTGATATTCCCTTTACTGCACTAGTTTTTCCTGAAGCCTTGTTGTTATTCCCCGGAGTGTCATGTCTCATATTGATTTCAAGATCTTCGAGCTCGATCTTGATTTTTCTCATTTCTTTGATGATAATGAACAACTTCAACTTGGAAATCCAATCCTGATCACGTCTTGAAAAGAAAAATCTTTCAAGGATGTATATAGCTCTCGGTATAATCTCATTAAAATATATTCTGAGTTCAATATTTTTCTGACCTTGGTTGTGTTGCTCTGCAGTGATTTTGTCGAAAGCTATGGTTAGAGAGAGTATCTCATCTCGAACAAACTCATATTGATGTTTTGTTGTAATAGCCGTGAAAGCTGAGTAAGTGGTAAGTTCCTCAAACCTCAATTCTAAGTCATAACCTCTTACTCTCTTCTTATAGCTTCTTGGAGGTTCAGGTACCAATAAATTTCGAAGATACATGTCGTATTCTTCCTTAATCTGAACAATATCCTGTGAATGGGACAAGTTATACACAGCACAAGCAATGTCAATGATGGTACCACAAGTATGCTCCAAGAAATTATAGACCATTCCGTTGGGTTTAGACTGATCTTCCATTAATCTTCCTTCCATTGCAAAAAATTGAGTGAGAAATTGAAGATCCTTGTGCAGGGATGAAATTTGATCTTTGTCTGAAACCTCAGCTGCATATTCTTGAATGGAGTTGAGAAACTCCAAGTCAAGTTCATCCACCATGATAGATTTTCTTGCAGATCTTGATAACTTTAAAATCTTCAGGGATTTGATATAAATCTTTCTGACATTTGGTTCTGTTAATGGACTAAACTTCTGCAGCTGAAAACGAAGCTGCAACTTCATTTCCTTCACTGTCTCATCATCATCCATTTTAGCAATTACAGAAGTCAAATAAAGCAGAGCAGAGATGTTGTCAGCCATGGATTCAGCAAGAATCAAGGTGTCTTTCAATTTCCCAAGGTGAAGACATCTTCTTCCTATAAAATGAAGAAAGTATCCAAGAAATCTCACGGTTTTCTGAACAGCTTCAAGTTCTTCTTTCAACTGAGATACAACTACTGATTCAGCAAAACATTTCATCAGATCCTCTGTGTTCTTCAGGATGGACTGAAGAATTTCCATGGCAACTTCAATATTCATCGAAGTGATGGATCTTGAAGTTCTTGAAAGTATGGTGTAAACTTGTTGAACTTCTGGGATCATATGCTCAAACTTTTCTAACAGATCATTAATGACAAACTCCATGTTCATAGGAATTTGCCATAGTTTTTGAGATGAAAGCTTTGGGAAGTCCAACCAGAGCTTGACAAGATCAATATCTGAACTTCGGAGCACAGATTCAATAACATGGAGGTGAGTTTTCAAACTTCCATCTTCAATATACATTTCCCTTTGCAACTAAAGAAATTCTTGAGAAAACTTCTGATCAGTTCAAGAATTTGAATTTGATTAGCTTTAAATGGACATATTTTCTGAAGAACTCTTAGAACATTCTCTCCTGCATCAAACTTAGAAGAAGCCATTATCAGTACAATAACCTGTCAAAAACACATATGAAATTGTTTTCAGCTGAGGATTTGTTTCCAGTATTTTGAAATTTGCTAGTAAAATTCTAATCATTCTATTGCATTTTAGTATCCAGTGGTCAAAACCATTACATTATTTAATTTATCTCCTATGTTACAATTAGTCCAAGTTGGTATGCTCCTATTGGAACTTTTTATATAAACATTAAAAAAAGACTTATGTTGAGATTAAAAAGGACTTTTGACTAAGTTTTTGTTTTCCCATTCCAATATATATATATATATATATTACTTTTCAATGAAGTGTCTTTTTGTGTATGAAAAAATTTAAGTATTTGATTATCTCAATAATGGGATTAGTAGGACCCAAAATCAGAGAATTAAAAGAGAAACAAAAGTTGTTTCCAAAAGAACTTGAAACTTGCTATGAATCCCGGAGATTCATTAAATTAATGGATGTTTATCATCCTAGAAAATTACGAAAGATGATAAATATCATCTAATAGTTATAATATTGGATATATATATATATATATATATATATAAATGTAAATGGATGTAATGATGGATGAATATATTTATATATTCATTTAATGGATGTAATGATGGATGAATAGATTTATATATTCATTTAATGGATGTAATGATGAATGAATATATTTATATATTCACATATGTATGTATATATATAGGTGTAAGGTTTTTGAAGAAGTAATGAGAAAGGATTTTGATTTTGATACAATTGCATCTTCATTTCCCAAATTCCCGAGAACCAATTCTCTCAACCTTCCTCTCTCCCTCTCTCCCTATATCTCCACACCAATTACTATATTATATATATTATACTAAATATATACACACATATATATAGATCTATAATTTCATAATATAGATCATATAATTTTATAACACGTTATCAGCACGAGTCTCTACCACACCACCGGGTAAGGTATTTTTTTGAAGTTTATTTGAAGAAAAATCAGGTACGTTTTTACCGGTACGTTTTCTGTTATTATTATATCAAATTTTATTAAACTCAAATTTGTGGTTCTTGATATCACCAGAAAGAATTATTTGTTATGGACACAAGATGCCTGAATGCATCTTGCTACAACGGGTCCGGCAGACACCGTTGTATAAAATAAAAGTATCATCAACACAAGATCGTGTTCATGAAGATCTGAAAAATAAATGAATATCTTACCGTGAAAAATCCTCTTATTTTATGGGGAAATTTGAAAGAAAAATTCGACCACCAGAAGATGGTCGTTCTCCCGAAAGCACGGTATGACTAGTTGCACCTGAGGTTGCAAGATTTAAATCCGTGAGTGAGTATAACTCCTCAATGTTTAAAATAGTTTCACAGCTGAAATTGTGTAACGGATGATGATATGCTGGAGAAAACATACTCCACTTTCATGCCACGGATATTGTCCTGCAGCAACAATATCGTGAGAAAGTTTTAAGAAATACTCTGAATTAATTTTTGTCTTCTGCGGAACAGAATAATGAATTACTAATAAAAATATCAACCTACTGACCTACTCCATTCCTTGAAGTAAATGCTATTAGAAATTATGATCCCAGAAGAGATCGTAGTCGTGGTTGTAGTTGTGATCGAAAATATGATCATGGACGCCGTGATAAATTTGGCCCTTATAATTGTAATAATAATTTAGGTGTCAAAATATTTATGACCACCTAAAGTGGACAAAACATAATGAGAAAGGAAATATTGTTCCGAAAAATTATGAAGACAAATGTTATCGTGGTGGCATGAAAAGTCACTGGTTTCGTGCCTGTAGCACGATGAAATGTGCCTGTAGCACGACGAAATGTGTCTGTAGCACAACGAAACGTGCCTGTAGCACAACGAAACGTGCCTGTAGCACGACAAAACATTTTGTTGACTTATTTCTCATGAAATAAATGATGACGATCTTGAAAATGTTGATATGACTCATCTGGATGTTACTGATCTTTTCGAACATCCAAAAGAAATAATTGACCACTTGATTGGAAATTAAAGTGTCCAAAATAATTAAAATATTAATATTATATGTTATATGTTTATATTACTTTTGATTATATGCTTAATTTTTATTTCTGTAAAAATTTTGTTAATCAAACAGATGGTTGTTGTTCAAATTTCTGGTATGAACAACGATATCGAAAGTGTCTATCTTATTGACAGTGGAACTACGCACACCATATTAAAATACAAGAAGTATTTTTCTCACCTGAATGTGGGAGAAACGTGTGTTACCACAATAGATGGTAGTGCAAAACTTATTGAATGCTCCGGAAGAGCTAATATAATATTACCGGGAGGAACTATGATTGCTATTGATAAAGCATTATATTCCTCAAAATCTCAAAGAAATTTATTGAGTTTTAAAGATATCCGACGGAATGGATATCATGTTGAGACTATAGAAGAAAATGGTCATGAATATTTAGGAATCACAAAAATGACCTCCGGTAATAAAGTTTTGTTGGAAAAACTACCATCTCTATCCTCTGGCCTATATTATGCAAAAATAAATGCTATTGAGGTGCATCATTTAGTAAACCAGAAGTTTACTAATCCAGTTACTTTTAAAGTTTGGCATGACCGTTTGGGTCATCCGGGATCAATTATGATGCGAAAAATCATCGAAACAACGCACGGTCATCCTTTGAAAAATCAAAAGATTTTGACTTCTGATAAACTTTCATGTGCTGCATGTTCCAAAGGGAAACTAATTATAAAACCAGCACCATTGAAAGTAGGAGCTGAAAGTCCTACATTTCTAGAACGGATTCATGGAGATATATGTGGACCGATTAGTCCACCATGTGGGCAATTTAAATATTTTATGGTCTTGATTGATGCATCGACCCGATGGTCGCATGTTTGTTTAATATCAACTCGCAACCTGGCGTTTGCGAGATTACTTGCCCAAATAATTCGCTTAACAGCGCAATTTTCTGATTATCCTATTAAACGAATCCGTCTAGACAATGCTGGTGAATTTACTTCGCATGCATTTAATTCTTATTGCATGTCGATTGGAATAATTGTTGAACATCCTGTAGCTCATGTTCACACGCAAAATGGTCTAGCCGAATCATTTATTAAAAGGCTGCAATTAATTGCTAGACCATTATTGATGAAAACGAATCTCCCTACAGCAGCCTGGGGACATGCAATTTTACATGCTGCAGCACTTGTGCGTTTAAGGCCATCGAGTTATCATAAATTTTCTCCCATACAATTGGCTTTTGGTTCAGAGCCAAATATTTCTCATTTGAGAATTTTTGGGTGTGTTGTATATGTTCCAATTGAACCACCTCAACGGACAAAAATGGGTCCACAAAGAAGATTGGGGATATATGTTGGGTATGACTCCCCGTCCATTATAAGGTATCTTGAACCTTTGACAGGGGATGTATTTACAGCAAGATTTGCTGATTGCCATTTTGATGAAAATTTGTTTCCCAAATTAGGGGGAGAGAATAAATGGCATAAAATTGAACTTGCGTGGAAAACTTCTTTGAATCATTTAGATCCACGCAAAAATATCAGTGAACTTGAAGTTCAAAAGATTATACATTTGCAACAAATTGCAAATCAACTGCCAGATTCTTTTGCTGACTCTAGCAGAGTCACTAAATCGCATATTCCAGCTATAGATGCTCCTATACGAATAGAAGTTCCTGAAGGACAGAAAGTTAATCCTATAGCTATCGAATCAAAAACACGCCAGAAGCGTGGCCGACCCCTTGGTTCTAAAAATAAAAATCCTCGAAAGAAAAGAGGAACAAATGATCCAGAAGATCATATTGATGAAATATAAAAAGAAAACCAAGGGAAGACTGATGAAAAGATTCCAACTATAAATGATGATGAGAATTCTGAAATCTCAATTAATTATTCCAGTTCGAATCAAAGTTGGGATCGAAAAAACGTTGTTATTGATAATGCTTTTGCATACAACGTAGCCCTTGATATTTTCAAGGATAATGAGGATTTAGATCCTTTATCAGTTGAAGAATGTCGGCATAGAATTGATTGGTCTCAATGGAAAGATGCGATTCAATCGGAGTTAAATTCGCTTGCGAAGCGAGAAGTTTTTGGACCTGTAGTCCAAACGCCAAAGGATATAAAACCTGTTGGCTATAAATGAGTGTTTGTGCGAAAACGAAATGAGAATAATGAAGTCGTAAAATATAAAGCACGACTTGTCGCACAAGGCTTTTCTCAAAAGCCAGGAATTGATTATGATCAAACTTATTCACCCGTTATTGATGATATTACACTCCGATATCTTATAAGTATGGCAGTTCATGAAAAGGTGGACATGCATCTAATGGATGTTATTACAGCTTATCTTTATGGAAGCCTCGAAAATGAAATTTATATGAAAATCCCTGAAGGATTCAAATTACCAAAGGCTTCTAAAGGCCCTCATGAAAATTATTCTATCAAATTACAGAAATCATTATATGGGCTTAAACAGTCTGGACGCATGTGATACAATCGCCTTATTGAATTCTTATTGAATTCAGAATATAAGAATGACCAAATCTGTCCATGTGTTTTTATTAAGAAAACAGATTTGGGTTTTGTGATTCTTGCTATATATATCAATCTCATAGGAACTCCAGAAGAGCTTCGAGAAGCTATAGATTGTTTGAAACGAGAATTTAAAATTTAAAGATTTCAAGAAATCATCTCATCAGGTGGAGAAATCTACACATGAAGAATAGTGTACTCTTTTTCCTTCACTAGATTTTTTTTTCCCACTGGGTTTTTATCTAGTAAGGTTTTAACGAGGCCTATTCTTTATGTAATGGACATCCAAGGGGGAGTGTTATGAATCCCGGAGATTCATTAAATTAATGGATGTCCATCATCCCAGAAAATTACGAAAGATGATAAATATCATCTAATAGTTATAATATTGGATATATATATATATTATAAGGGAAACATGTGTGGATTCTACTCAAATCAAAACAGAGCATGTTTAGCCTAAAAATCATGACAAATATTCGGTCATAAATTCCATAATTGTAGCTGATTCTATTAGATAGCGTCTGCTGTAAATTTTAGTATAATTCTAGCATTACCGTATATATGTATTTCCTAAATTAGTTTCTATTCATTCTTGTATATAACAATACAGATTTCTATCAATAAGAGTGTGGGAATATATTCATTGAAACTTCTGCAGTACTTATTCTTTATATGGTATCAGAGCAGATCTCCACCGAGCCACCGATCCAAGCAACTATCATGTCTTCCTCCTCCGATCAAACTTCCAGTTTCACCCTCCCCAACCCCCTTCCGCATCAGAACAATCTCTCGTCGCTCTCAACATTACTGCCCAAATCAATGAAAAATTAACTCCCTCCACCTTTCCTCAATGGCGTGCTCAATTTGAAGCACTTCTTATTGGTTATGACCTCCTCGACTATGTTGAAGGAACCTTTCGGTGTCCCTCTTCAGATGGCATCTCGGCTGAAGAATTACGCAAGACCCACTGGGTCCGACAGGATAAGCTTATCCTGAGTGCGATTTTAGCCTCTACCTCTCCTTCCATCACACCCCTCATTGCTACAGCTAAATCCTCACATGAAGCTTGGAAAAAGCTTACTCACCTTTATGCTAGCCGATCTCGAACTCGTGCAATGCAGTTAAAGGAAGAACTTACCTTAATCCAGCGTGGAAACAGGACCATCACCGAATATCTCCATGCTGTGAAGGCTTTAGCCGATGAACTCGCCATCATCGATCATCCAATTTCGGATGATGATCTAACCCTTTATGTGTTGAATGGTTTAGGTCGAGATTTTCGAGAGATTGCAGCACCGATTCGTGCCCGAGAATCATCTCTCACCTTTGAGGAGTTGCACGACCTGCTGGTTGGCCACGAGGCCTATCTGAGGCGCCTGGAAACTGCAACGCAAAACTTAGTTGCGTCTGCCAATTTTACGAAGACGAAGCCGTCTGCAAATGGGGGAAGTCATCAGCGTTTCTTTAAACAACCTGATCATTCCCGTGGCCCTCAAGGCTCCAATCCAGGCCGGTACTCAAATGGCGCCCAACGTGATGGACGACGCCCCAATTCACGTTCTGGTAAGCCCAACCACTCTCCTCGGCGCTATCAGCCCAAGTGCCAACTGTGTGACCAGTTGGGTCATATTGCAAAGGCCTGTCCTCAGTTTCATTCACAGAATGTCTCTATAAATTGTGCCACCACTTCTACGGGCAAAGATAAAAATTGGTTGCTTGATTCAGCCGCTTCTCATAATATTACGGGTGATCTTTCAAATTTATCTATTCATTCCGAATATGATGGAACTGACGAAGTAATTCTCGGTGATGGTTCAGGTTTGGCCGTCTCACACATTAGTTCTTTGGCTTTACACTCTCCGCACCGAACATTTACCTTACGTGATACTCTTTATGTTCCCAATCTTTGCAAAAATTTAATTTCTGTGCATCATCTCACCAAACAAAATGATGTCTTTATTGAATTTCATCCCTTTCATTTTTTTGTGAAGGACAAGATCACGGGGGCGATCCTACTAAAAGGAGCATGTAACAATGGCATCTACACCTTCCCGGAATCATTGGCGGTATCCAAAAAGGTTGCTAATGTGCATGACAGGACCTCCATTGATGGCTGGCACAAGCGTCTTGGGCATCCTTCCTTTAAAATTGTCCATCATCTTGTTAAGAATTTTTCTCTTCCTATTTCCTCGCATAAAAGTTTGTCTTCATTATGTCATTCATGTTCTATTAATAAAGCACATCAACAACCCTTTCGTGTCACTAGTCTCCAAAGTCATGAGGCCCTTGAACTTATTTACACGGATGTGTGGGGACCCGCTAGTTATACTGGGATTGATGGATCACGATATTACCTAATTTTTGTTGATCATTATACGAAATATATATGGTTTTATCCCATGACCACTAAATCTGGTGTGTCTACAATTTTTCCGCACTTCAAAAAATTTGTTGAAACCCGATTTCAAAAATCCATCAAAACCTTATACTCCGATAATGGAGGTGAGTTTATCGCTTTAAAATCCTATCTCTTACTTCATGGCATAACTCACCTCACCACTGCCCCTCACACTCCACAACAAAATGGTGTTTCTGAACGTCGTCACCGTCATCTAGTTGAAACGGGTCTCACGCTCCTGTCTGATGCAAATCTTGATTTTTCATATTGGCCCCACGCTTTTCAAACAGCCTCTTATCTCATAAATCGTCAACCCACGCCTCTCCTAAAAAACAAATCACCTTTTGAAGCCCTTTTTGGTCACTCACCAAATTATTTAAAATTTAAAAAATTTGGGTGTATTTGTTTTCCTCTCACAAGGGCCTATAACTCAAACAAAATGCAACCCAAATCCAAAGCCTGCATTTTTCTCGGCTATTTCCCAACTCAAAATGGCTACAAGTGTTTTGAGCCCCAAACGAAAAAATTCTTCATATCGCGCCACGTGTTGTTTGATGAAAACCAAAATTACATCAGCCCATCCTCACCCGTGCCTTCCGAGCTCACTCTGCCCCTTCAAGACCTTCATCAAATACTTCCTCTTCACTTCGGTGCCCAGCCGACTGTAGTGTCATCCTCCACGGTTTCCGATGCACCGGCACCCTCGCTGCCTCCGGAAGGTTCACCTGCCATTGCTGCATCCTCCCCAGGTAATTTCGCACCTTCTGTTCCTTTATTTTCAGACTCATTGCAAGCTGTAGATCCCAACTCCACCCATCCACATTTCACAAATCCTAAACCAACCAATCCTCAACCTCAACGCACTCACACCATGACCACAAGATCAATGAACCAAATCTTTAAACCCAAACAAATCCACACCGTGTCCAAACATCCTCTCCCTCCTACCATTGAACCAACAAGTGTGAGTCAAGCCATCTCTCAACCTCACTGGCGTGAGGCCATGTCCCAAGAGCTTACTGCCTTGCTGAAACATGGGACTTGGGATCTCGTTTTACCCACTGCTGATTGTAAACCCGTAGGGTGTAAGTGGATATTTCGGGTTAAAAGGAAAGCTGATGGTTCTGTTGATAAATTCAAAGCCAGACTCGTGGCTAAGGGCTACAATCAACGTCCTGGTATTGATTACACTGAGACCTTTAGCCCTGTAGTTAAACCAGCTACTATTCGGGCTGTACTGTCTATTGCAGTGATGAATGGATGGAATTTGAGGCAGATGGACGTAAATAATGCTTTCCTAAATGGTGACTTAACAGAAACTGTTTTTATGGCACAACCTCCGGGATTCAAAGATCTGTCCAAACCCAACCATGTGTGCAGACTCAAAAAGGCTATCTATGGGCTTAAACAAGCCCCACGGGCTTGGTATACTGCCCTCAAAACTGCCATTCTCCAACTGGGGTTTCGAAACTCCAAGGCAGACTCTTCTCTCTTCATCTACAGCCACGGCTCCACTCTTTGCTATCTCTTGGTGTATGTTGATGATCTCATCATCACTGGAAATAATCCATCTCTTGTGACTTCCATCATTAAACAGTTGGGTGATAAGTTTTCTCTCAAGGATATGGGTTCCCTTCATTTTTTCTTGGGGATTGAAGTGATTCCTACCAGAGCAGGGTTATTTCTCTCACAACATAAATACATCCGTGAGCTGTTAGACACTACAAGTATGAGTGGTGCGAAAGATGTCTCAACCCCTCTCCCCACTACTCAACCTCTTCAACTGATTGATGGCACGGCTGCTGTGGACAGCTCTGTTTTTCGTCGAATCATTGGCCGTCTTCAATATCTGTCCTTGACACGTCCAGATATCTCCTTTGCAGTCAACAAACTATCTCAATTTATGCATAAGCCGACTGAAAATCACTGGACAGCAACAAAACGGCTCCTCCGCTACTTAAAACACGCCATTTTTTATGGTATTCAGCTCCAAAAAGCTGGACCTTCTGTTCTAAGGACATACACTGATGCTGATTGGGCTGGCAATATGGATGACCGCACGTCAACTTCTGCTTACATCAGCTTCTTGGGTCCTAATCCAATTTCTTGGCGCTCCAAGAAACAACGTGCAGTTGCAAGATCCTCAACCGAGGCCGAATACCGGGCACTAGCTAATGCGGCTTCCGAGACAATGTGGTTGTCTACACTTTTCCAAGAACTTGAAATTCCATTCAAAGACTCTCCTCATCTGTTATGTGACAATATTGGCGCCACACACTTAAGTTTCAACCCAGTCAATCATTCGCGCATGAAACACATTCAAATCGATCTTCACTTTGTGCATGACTTAGTCCAAAAAGGAAGCCTTCGAGTCAGACATGTACACACTCAAGACCAGTTAGCTGATCTTCTCACCAAGCCACTGTCCAAACAGCGTACAGAATTGCTGCGTTCCAAGATTGGTCTTGCCGATGGAAGCCCAATCTTGCGGGGGCGTATAAGGGAAACATGTGTGGATTCTACTCAAATCAAAACAGAGCATGTTTAGCCTAAAAATCATGACAAATATTCGGTCATAAATTCCATAATTGTAGCTGATTCTATTAGATAGCGTCTGCTGTAAATTTTAGCATAATTCTAGCATTACCGTATATATGTATTTCCTAAATTAGTTTCTATTCATTCTTGTATATAACAATACAGATTTCTATCAATAAGAGTGTGGGAATATATTCATTGAAACTTCTGCAGTACTTATTCTTTATATATATATTATTATATATATATTATAATATTATTATATATATAAATGTAAATGGATGTAATGATGGATGAATAGATTTATATATTCATTTAATGGATGTAATGATGGATGAATATATTTATATTATTTTTGTATTAAAATCGAGTTAAATAATATTTACCAACACTAATTTTTTGATTATATATATATATATATATAGACACACATACAATCCGATAATTTGAGGGAGTTAGTAAAGAGGTTCCTAAATGTTTTTTACAGATCGGATAATTGAACTTTCCAATCCTCATAAAATGGTTATCTCTTAAAAACTCTGATCGGTCAAAGATCTCTGTGAAATCAAGACAGCAGCTGTCAAGTCTATCTGCTTCTGTACTTGAGAATAGCTATTACTGCTTTGCTCTTTGTGTAAGGAATGAAATTTATTAAGACTTTTTTTTTATAAAAAAAAATAAAATAAAATTCAAGTTTCAAAAATATACTTTACTTCTTTGTCATCTTCAGTACGGAAAAATAATTCTTTTGCTAATCTCTTTTTTATGTGTTAGCATCACTGATGGTTTTTGTTCAAAGATAAATATCAACGCTTCTGCAACTTTCTGTTACTAGCAAGGGTATTTTACAGAAAAATTATAGATTCTGTTTCTCCCTCTGACGCTAGCCATCTCAATAGGAATTGAAACGATTCCCATCACTTCAAACCGATATTGCAACAGCAGCAAATGATGCACTTGAAAGATTTCGTGATGAAAGCCGTAGGACAATTTCACGACTAGTAGAAATGGAGTCAAGTTACTTGACAGTGGAATTTTTTCGAAAGCTCCAGACAGAGCCAGAGAAAAACCAGAACAACCCAAACGCTTCCAATCAAAATACTGACCGGTATGCAGATCCTCACCTAAGGAGAATAGGTATGCGTTCCTGCAATTCTCTGACTATTTGATGATTAACTATTTGAGATGTAATGTAGTTCTGAAATGTATTAGTTTTATTTTATTTAGATCTCTGGTAGAAAAATTTAATCGAATGAGCTACTCTCAAATCTTTCTTAAGATTTCTAGTAATCTCTGACATGGAACTTCACACTCTTTGTATGTTTCTTAACACTTTTGCCACAATTGTTACTTCTTCTTACACAAACATCAAGAAGTGCAATTTTTTAATTTCATTACTCATAATGTGAAATGTTTCCATCCTTTCCTATAAGAGGTTGAAAGGTAAAAGAAATTGGTTCCTCATAGTAGGAAGTCTTTTTTTTTGTTTTTTTTTTTGGCAAAAGGTGAAAAACTGTAGTAACCTGATGTGGTAGAGGATTCTATAGTATAAACATTACAGTAGAACATGCTTTGTTTTATGTATCAGGTTCAAATGTGTCTGCATATGTTAACATGGTTGGAGATACTTTGAGGAATTCTATTCCTAAGGCAGTTGTACTTTGCCAAGTCGTTCAAGCAAAGAAAGGACTACTAAATTTTTTCTACTCTCAACTTGGAAGGAGGGAGGGAGGTAAAGTATTTACAAAGCTTTTTTCTTGCTTTTACACACATGAAAATTTTCTTCATCTGAATCTACAGAGTAGTTCTTTTGGTTGATTAAATGATTAATGTAAGAGAAGTTGTAATTAACTGGACCAACAATGGAAGGTGAAATTTTGATGCATGATTTCTAACTATTTGGAGTGTAAATTAAAGAAAATTAATACATGAACCGTGTGTTTTCTACCATTTTTTAAAATATGGATCTATACTTATGACAATCCACTCCAACCAACAATACAAAGAAATGCAGTTGACCAAATATGTTCATTTCTAATTAAACATTCATGGGAAAGAATAAGAAAAACTCAGAAGTTTGTTATGGTGGTTGGTTATCTATGTGCAGAAGGAGCAGCTGGGAAAAATGGTGGATGAAGATCCTTCACTAATGGCTAAAAGAGAAACTCTGGCCAAACGACTTGATCTTTATAAATCAGCTAGAGACGAAATTGACTCTGTAGCATGGAAGTGATCCTTTGATGATTCTGCAGCAACACAATTGAGAGGCAATTTTACTTTCACTTACTTTGATAATTAATTCTCTGCGACCATTCTTTTGTTAAGCACAGAGATTAGGTGCTTCCATGATTTATTTGTTTATACTTTTCCCCTTACCCCATGATATTAATTTGTTGTGTCATTTTGGCTGTTATGAAATAAAAAAATTCTATATTCGTTTTCTTCAAGTGTCATTTTCTTTCCAGGTTTCTGCTACCATAAATTCAATCAGCATTAATTAAAAAGATCATTATCATTGTTTTGTCCTTTTAGTATAATTTAATATATATTGCATATATATTTGTATAGCCTTTATTATCTTTCATCTATCATACATAATATTATATATATATATTCTTGAGAATAAGCTAATGCATAAACATAATATTTATAAGTTTTCTCAGTAAATACGCTACATAAACGGAGATGCAGGAGGTTTTAAAATTGTGAAAACAGTATCATTTAAGGCAAAAACAACATTACGGAATCAAATTTGTTAAACAGAAAGGGATCTGGTCATGGATTCCTTTGAAATTCACAATCTGTTGAATTATCTTCAATGGGTTGAAGCATGCTGGGATTCTGATCCTGTTATGAGGGATATCATTCAAAGACTTCAGGTGAAGGTTAGGCTTTTGATTCGAGAGTTGTCAGTTGAAGAACATGGGAATCAAGAAACTTCTGTTTTGGAAAATGTAATCCCACAGTTGAAGCAACATGGGTTTCCTCTTGTTTCTCTTTCTACACATCAGAAATCAAGATTAACTGCTGGAGAACTTGTTCTTCAGAATCTTGAAATTTTGAAGTTTATCAAGCCAGATATAGAGCTGATGTATTCTGTTGTTTTTGATAGTTCAAAATTCATGACTCTAGAGGGTAACAAGCATGTATTGAGTTTCTTTAGCTCCATTCATGAAAATCTCAAGCAAATACTGAGCTCCAAAGCTGGTATTCTTGTTCCTGTGAAACCCCAAATTTTAGCCCTTGAAGATGAGCTAAGATTTCTGAGAAATTTTCTGTATTTTATATCAGAAATCTGCATTGACCACCATTTCTCGAAGCATCTTTTGTCTTTCGCACAAGCTGTGGCCGTCAATGCTGCATATCTACTTCACTTCCTTCAAGTAGATGATCCGATGTATGGAGTGATGGAGACTCGGGTCAGAATTGAGCTTTTAGAGCTGGTAGAGAAGCTTAATCCCTTTCAGCAACAAGTAACGAGGGAGATTTATCTTCGAGCCCTGGAAGGTACAAACCCTAAACTTCTTGATCAAACTGTAATAGAATATGAATGTGCTCTGAGATTTTTTGATTCCATAGTTGACAATTTGGGAAAGATGCTAAAAAGTGTTGATATTGAGTTTACTGCTAAGGATCAAATTGATATTCTCTACAAAGATCTGTGCTCTCTGAGATTTTATCTCATGGACTTACCATTATCTGATTCAAACCAGAAATTGGATAATCTCATGTTCAGAGTTCAAGATTTGACCATTCATACAGGAAGTTTCATTTATTCTTCCATTCGCAAGCATGATAATAATTCCTAGTCATTGCATCAACTAAGAAAATTGCACCTCTGATGGCTAAGATAGAGAGTTTGACAAGTGAGCTGGTCATTTTATCATGCCAAGATCATGGCAATCGAACTTCCCCAAGACTAATGAATTGGGATATCTTGATTTTATCTTGAACAATCTGAAGGATAGGCTGCAAGACATGTCACAACCAACCAACGCGTTAGTAGATCAATTGAACACAATTTACAAAGAATTGGTGGAGTTGAAAGCTGCTTTTGGCAAAGTTGCTAAGCCTTGGAACAAGAGTGAAGAAGTAAAATCTCTCTTCTCCCGATACAGGGATGTTGCTTACCAAACTGAATATTTTGCTGATTCAGCTTGCTGTGGAGTAGTTCCGATCTGGTCTCAAAAATTGGGACTGGTTAATCTTGTCAAAGATGTATGTGAAATTAAGACAGAGCTGAAAATTGTTCTTAGTGAAAACATAAATGATGAGACGGGCAATAGTTTAAGCTTCATATCGGCAGAAGATGAGTCTCTAAATAGTAAGGAAGTGCTACATTCTGAAAATAGTTTGAGAAATGATAACAGTGATAGACAATTGGTTGGCTTTGAAGACGAGGTGAATGATATAAGAGATCAGATAATGGGAGGGTGGGATCAGTTAACCATTCTCTCAATCACGGCATGCCTGGACTTGGGAAAAGCACCATAGCTAATTCAGTGTATAGAGATCCTGCTGTAACCATGCGGTTTTATGCTCGTGCATGGTGTTCTGTGTCTCAGGTATATAACAAGGAAAACTTGTTGCGTGACATTTTATTTCAAGTAAAGCCAGAAGATAAAGAAGAAAATAAAATGAGAGAGAAATCCTTTGACCAAGAACTGTACAAGAGTTTGAAAGGAAAGAGGTATCTGGTGGTGATGGATGATATATGGGATATTGGGGCATGGGATGATTTGAGGCCGTCTTTCCCTAATGATGAAAATGGGAGCAGAATCATATTCACAACAAGAAATCAAGGCATTGCTGTGCAAGCTAATGGTATTCCTTATGCACTTCGTCTGTTATCATATGAAGAGAGTTTGAAACTCTTGCTAGCCAGAATTTTCAAAGAAGGAAACTGCCCTCCAGAATTGTTCAATGTAGCTGAGAAAATTGCAATGAGTTGCAATGGCTTACCTCTTACGGTAGTTTTAACTGCTGGTCTTCTCAAAATCACAGAGAGAAATAAAGATTCTTGGGAAAAACTTGCAAATGTATTGGTTTCACATGGGGTCGACTACCCAAGAGAGCTACATCTGGGGGTATTGGATCTGAGCTACAGACATTTGCCAGATCACTTGAAAACTTGCTTCCTTTACTTTGGATCATTTCCAGAGGATGCTGAGATTCCAGTTTGGAAGTTGGTACGTTTGTGGATTGCAGAAGGATTTGTGCAACCAAAAGCTGGCCTCGGCATCAGCCTAGAGCTTGAGGCAGAAAATTACTTGAATACTTTAATTGATAGAAGTCTTGTGATGATTGCAAAGAGGAGTTACAATGGAGGAGCCAAAGCATGCCAAGTACATGATTTGCTACATGATTTTTGCATTGATAGGGCAAAAGAAGAAAGATTTCTACTGAGGACAGAAAGAAGTGAGTCACATTCTAGTCTGACGGATTCTGAATTGCACCAGCAGTACCGTCTTTGCATTGTTCAGTCTCGTACAGTTCCTCAAGTGAGAGCAGGGCATTTTGAGTCAAGAATCCGCTCCTTGTTTGGTATGGCAGGTAACTTAAAAAAGAATCCAAACTCGAGAGGTAAGCCTTTATCAGAGTTATTTTTAACTCCATCTTGGTCTATATTCAGATACTATGATAAATTGCGTGGTGTGGATATCCTTTCTGAAATTTAGACTACTAAGAGTGTTGGATTTGGGGAATCTTGATATTGTAGCTGAAGGTAGTTTCATTACCATTACTGAGCTGGTTCATTTAGTGTACCTATCCCTCAAAGCCCTCATAAAGCAAATTCCAGAGGAAATTGAAAACCTTAAGAACCTAGAAACCTTAGTTCTGACTGCAGCAAAGATGGACCATATGATATTTCCAAAAACTATTTGGAATATGATAAACTTGAAGCATATCCATATAAAAAGTGGTGTCGTTGCTTGTTTCCCATCTGAATTCATTGAATGCTGCAACGAGTTAGATGGTTTAACTAGCTTTTCATCTTTGTTTATTCGTGATGGCTTTGAACTTGTGAGGATGATGAAAAAGGTGCCTAATCTCAAAAAATTGAAATTCACATTTACATATTACTTTGTTTCAAAGACTTTCAATCTGGACTTTCTGCATCAGCTGGAGGAACTCAGCATTTGTACTGACTTTGGGCAGTTTATCTATCCTCCATGCCTGAAAAAGTTGACACTCACAGACTTGGTTCCAATTAGTAATGAAATATCAGTTATTGGTGAACTTCCGAATCTCGAGGTTCTCAAATTAGTAAATGTGAAGTTGGGAAATGAATGGTGCATGAAAGAAGGAGAATTCAAGAAACTCCGATTCTTGACGCTATATAACATTGATATTGATGTATTGGATGCCTCAATGGAACACCTTCCTCGTCTAGAGCAGCTTGTATTGGAATTCTGCAGATATTTGGAAGAGCTTCCTTCTCTTGGAGAAAGTCCTTTCCTAAAGCTGATTTCTGTTAGGTACTGTAACACCTCTACTGTAGCCTCTGCTCAAAGAATTCAAGAAGATCAACATGAAATGGGAAATAATCAGTTCAAACTCGATATCTCAGGTGACCATTGGGATAGGAGCCGTCTAGAGGAAAAACGGGGATACAGGTAAAAGAAATTTATAGGCCTTTCAAACTCTATATCTCAGATTATCATGGTGATTAGAGCAGTGTACAGACTTGAAAGTTCACAATCAGCATATCAGACTCTATATCTCAAGTGACCATTAAGATCATTTCTTATTTTCTTTGACTTTGCATTGTAATTTGTACCATAGATGATATATACAATTTATATTTATTCTCTTCAGATGTATTGTGTATACAAGTGATGACTAACATACAACCTATTGTTGAAGGAAACAGATTGTCTAGAAGTTCATTTTCTTGTAGATTAAAAGTTCATATTGTCTATCTTTCATGACGTTCATTTCTTGTTTAAGATGTTATGTATTACGAAATTACGGTAAAATAATCACTCAAAATTGTAAAAATTAAAAGAAAAAAATTAAGATATATATGTATGTATGTATGTATAATAGAGTAAGCAAAGTTACATTATATCGGCAGTTTGCAGGAAAATGGGATAAACAAATCTGTAGCCATAAAAAAAAAAAAAAAAGAGAAAGAAATAGGTTAGTATATCATGGATTCCTCAGAAATTCACAATCTATTGAATTATCTTCAGCGGATTGAAGATTGCTGGTATTCTGATCATGAAATGGAGAATCTCATTGGAAGACTTCAGCTAAAGATTAGCATTTTGACTTCAGATTGGGCAATTGATGAACGCTTAAATCCTGAAATATCTGCGGAGTTGAAGAAATATGAGTTTCTTCCTGTTCGTCTTTCTAGACCTCAGAAATTAGGATTTACTGGTGGAGAACTTGTTCTTCGGAATCTCGAAATATTTAAGTTTATCAAGCCAGAAATGGAGCAGATGTTTTCTGTTGTTTTCGATTGTTCAAAATCCATGACTCCGGAGAGTAGTAACAAGCATGTATTAAGTTTCTTTAGCTTCATTCATGAAAATCTCAAGCTAATTATAAGCTCCAAAGCTGGTATTCTTGTTCCTGTGAACCCCAAATTTTAGCCCTTGAAGATGAGCTAAGATTTCTGAGAAATTTTCTGTATTTTATATCAGAATTCTCTATTGAGCACCGTTTTTCTAAGGCTCTTTTGATTTTTGCACAAGCTGTGGTCGTCAACGCTGCATATCTACTTCACTTCCTTCAAGTAGACGAGCCGATGTATGGAGCGATGGAGACTCGGGTCGGAATTGAGCTTTTAGAACTGGTAGAGAAGCTTAATCCTTTTCAGCAGCAAGCAGTGAGGGAGATTTATCTTCCAGCCCTAGAAGGTACAAACCCAGAACTTCTTGATCATACTGTAATAGATTATGAATGTGCTCTGAGATTTTTTGATTCCATAGTTGAGAATTTGGGGAAGATGATTAACAATGCTGATCTTGAGTTTACTGCTAAGAATCAAATTGATATTCTCTATGAAGATCTGTGCTCTTTGGGATTTTATCTCATGGATTTACCATTGTCTGATTCAAACCAGAAATTGGATAATCTTATGTTCAAAGTTCAAGATTTGACCATTCATACAGCATGTTTCATTTATTCTTCTATTTACAAGCATGATAATAAATTCCTATTCATGGCATCAACTGAGAAAATTGCACCTTTGTTGGCTAAGATAGAGAGTGTGACAAGTGATTCTAGTCATTTTATCATGCCAAGATCATGGCAATCAAACTTCCCCAAGGCTAATGAATTGGGGTATCTTGATTTTATCATAAAGAATTTGAAGGATAGGCTGCATGGTATATCACAATCAATTGATCCATTAGCAAATCAATTGAACACAATTTACAACAAGTTGGTAGAGTTGAGAGATGGTTTTGGCAAAGTTGCTAAGCCTTGGAATGAGAGTGAAGAAGTGAAATCTCTCTTCTCCCGATACAGGGATGTTGCTTACCAAACTGAACATTTTACTGATTCATTTATCTGTGGAGTAGTTCCGCTATGGTCTCAGAAGATGGGACTGGTTAATCTGGTCAAAGATCTCTGTGAAATCAAGACAGAGCTGAAAATTATTCTTAATGAAAACATAGATGAAGGAGCTGAAAAGAGTTTAAGCTTCATATCAGCAGAAGCTAATTCTCTTAATAGTAAGGAAGTGCTGAATTCTGAAGATAATGTAAGGAATACATATGATAATGGTGCTGATCAATTGGTTGGCTTGGAAGACGAGGTGAATAAAATTAGAGATCAGATAATGGGAGGGTTGGGTCAGTTAACCATTCTCTCAATCACTGGTATGCCTGGACTTGGGAAAAGCACTGTCGCTAATTCAGTGTATAAAGATCTTGCTGTAGCCATGTGGTTTAACGCTCGTGCATGGTGTTCTGTGTCTCAAGTATATAACAAGGAAAATTTGTTGGTTGACATTTTATATCAAGTCAGGCCAGATGTTAAAGAAGACTATAAAAAGAAAGACAGTTCCTTTGACCAAAAGCTCTACCAGAGTTTGAAAGGAAAGAGGTACCTTGTGGTGATGGATGATATATGGGATATTGGGGCATGGGATGATTTGAGGCCATGTTTCCCAAATGATGAAAATGGGAGCAGAATTGTATTCACAACAAGAAATCAAGGTATTGCTGTTCAAGCTAATGGCATTCCTTATGCTCTTCGTCTGTTATCAGATGAGGAGAGTTTGAAACTCTTGCTAGCCAGGATTTTCAAGGAAGAAAACTGCCCTCTAGAATTGTTCAGCGTTGGTGAGAAAATTGCAAAGAATTGCAATGGTTTACCTCTTCCTATAGTTTTAACTGCTGGTCTTCTCAAAATCACGGAGAGAAATAAAGAGTCTTGGGAACAACTTGCAAATGTATTGGTTTCACATGGGGTTGACTACCCAAGAGAACTACACCTGGGAGTACTTGATCTGAGCTACAGACATTTACCAGATCACTTGAAAGCTTGCTTCCTTTACTTTGGTTCATTTCCAGAGGGTGCTGAAATTCCAGTTTGGAAGTTGGTACGTTTGTGGATTGCAGAAGGATTTGTGCAACCAAAAGCTGGGCCTAGAGCTTGAGGCAGAAAATTACTTGAATACTTTAATTGATAGAAGTCTTGTGATGATTGCAAAGAGGAGTTACAATGGAGGATCCAAAGCATGCCGAATTCATGATTTACTGCATGATTTTTGCATTGATAGGGCACGAGAAGAAAGGTTTCTACTGAGGACAAAAGGAAGTGATAAACATTCTACTCTAACAGATTTTGAAGTGCACCAGCAGTATCGTCTTTACATTGTTCAGTCTCGTACAATGACAGTTCCTCAAGTGAGAGCAGGGCATTTTGAGTCAAGAATCCGCTCCTTGTTTGGTATGGCAGGTAATTTAAACAAGAATCCAAACTCGATAGGTAAGCCTTTTTCAAGGTTTTCTTCACCTCCATCTTTGTCTAGATTTAGATACTACAATAAATTGCGTGGCGTGGATGTTTTCTTGAAATTTAGACTTCTAAGAGTGTTGGATTTGGGGAATCTTGATATTGTAGCTCAAGGTAGTTTTGTTACCATCACTGAGCTGATTCATTTAGTGTACTTGTCCCTCAAAGCCCTCATAAACCGAATCCCAGATGAAGTTGGAAACCTCAAGAACCTAGAAACCCTAGTTCTTACTAATTTACGGCTGGAACGTATGAAATTACCAAACACTATCTGGAATCTGATAAACTTGAAGCATTTCCAAGTGAAAAGTGGTGCCATTGCTCGTTTCCCATCTGAATTGATTGATACATGCAACCAATTAGATGGTTTAACTAGCCTTTCCACTTTGGTTATTCGTAATGGCTTTGAGCTTGAGAGGATGATGAAAAAAGTGCCTAATCTCAAAAAATTGAAATGCACATTTTTAAATTACTTGGATCCTTCAAAGACTTACAATCTAAACTTTCTGGATCAGCTCGAGGAACTCAGTATGTTTGATTGCATTGAACAATCCTGTAAGCCTGAAAAAGTTGACACTCTCATGCCCTGCTCTATCTTGGGATGAAATATCAGTTATTGGGGAACTACCAAATCTTGAAGCTCTCAAATTAGTATCTGTGAATCTGGGAGATGAATGGTTCATGAAAGAAGGAGAATTCAAGAAACTCAGATTCTTGACACTGGAAGACATTAATGTAGGTGTATTGGATGCATCTATGGAGCAACTTCCTTGTCTTGAGCAGCTTGTATTGGAAATGTGCAGGTATCTTGAAGAACTCCCTTCTATTGGAGAAAGTCCTTTCCTAAGGCTTATTTCTGTGGGGAACTGTAACACCTCTACTGTGGCTTCTGCTAAGAGGATTGAAGAAGAACAATTTGATATGGGAAATGATCAGTTCAAACTCTATATCTCCGGTGGCCATTGGTATGTGTAATCCTTTCTTTTTCTTGTTATCATTGCATTGCACCATAGATGATAGAATATTATGTAGCCAAAAAATATCATGCATATGAATCATAAACACACACACACACGTATGTATATTATGCAGAGGAAATGCTCCTGCCTCTTGTACTTTTAGAGAAGGAACAATATTGGTGAAAAGGATCAGTTTTTTTTTATCATACTTTATCTGCTGGTTGAATATATTATATATATATATACACGTATATATTATGCAGTGAAGTCATAATGTTTAGCAGGTTTTCTCATTGCATCAGCATTAAGCACATCAGGTGAACAGGTAAAAACAAAATTCAATTGTTCTTTGTTCTTAAAAAAATGGAAAAAATTGGGATGAATGCCTACCTATTCATAAATCTTCCTTTGAATTTGAAATTGCACAAAAAGACTTCTGAAGCTTTATATATGTATATTTTTGAGGAATACAATTTGAGAGAACAATTACTAAAGGTATTAGATAATTAATATCTAAAACTAGTTGAATATTATTCATCCAACATAACTTTTTTACATTCCACGTTTTGTACCAAACAGCAGCAAATGGTCACTACTTCTACTATGGCTCTCAATAAAAGCTCATCATCAATTCTTAAGAAGCAATCTAAGATCAGGGAAACATGTTAAGCAGTAACAGATACAGGTTTTAATGAAATAGGACAAACTTCATCAAATCTTGTATCTATCTACTAGCAAATCAGTGTGTGAGTAAGATAGTGGTGAGGTTATCATGGTAGAATCACATATAGCCACCCCTTGCTGGTATATATTTGACTAGGGAAGTAGATTGTACCTTATAACTGACTGCTGCTTCAGAGTAACAACCATGGTGTTTGCTCTCATTCTTCAAAGACACCATCATGCAACTAATCGAGCCTCATCGCTTTCAGGAATGACAATATCATCTCTCATCATTGGTTTGTATTTATCTGATATCTTTGCTCCGGCCTGTCTGCAAAGTTCAACTACAGCTGGAACTTTCCCATAGAATCTCTTCAGTGCACTCCTCAGAGGAGGTCCTTTTGGATCTCGAACATACCACACGTAATTCGGTGGAAATACTTCATCTACTATTGCATCTTGCCAACCATGTTTTCCATCTCTCCACTGATGCTTAAATTCCCCACAAAGCTTAACATTATGACCCCAAGGTCCCACATGAACCTCTGAAGTATCCACAGGCCTTCACTGTGTACTTCTTCATTAGCTTCCTTACACCCCATTTCACTTTCTCATATGCTTTAATAGTCTTTTGAGCAATCTGGAGAACCTCTGATTCTTTGGGAGGAGAAAATCGTTCCAGAGTCCTATGCGTGTCAAGGTCTACAATGGATTGTTTATCTAAATGCTGCACTTCAGGTTCATCAACAAATCCACCTCTTTCAATCACTTTCTTCCCAATCATTCTTAGGTTCGGTCCTCCTACGTGAAGGATATCCTGGTAATTCAACACCAGCTTGGATGCAGAGTTCCACAACAGCTGGAATTCGATCATAGTGAAATCTAGTCTCATGTGTAATACGCCTACCAAAGGGATCGTACAAATGATATGATTCGATAGGAATTAGTACATCATTGATACAACCTTTCACCCATGAATGGAAGCTCTTGCGAATTCCATTGGTTTTCCCCTGACAATCCTGAATTTCATGACCTGAATGAGCCACGTGCACCTCTGAGCATTCACTGCAAGGCCATTCTTCAGTTCAAATACCGAGATAACATAGGTATACAAGAGTAAGAAGGATAACCATCACTACAAGTATTTAATATCATACACAAATTACCTACAAGCGTAGACAGGAAATATGTGTAAGCATCTAGAACATCATATGCAACAGGAACAAGTTCAGGCAAAAGAAGTCCATTTTTAGGAGGCTCAAGAGGCTTCTCAATACCCATTTGTGCAAGTTTCCTATCAGCTCTAGAAGCTTGCAGAATCTTCTTCAGAGGTATTGGATAGGGCTTCTTCTTTTTCTTAGGCAGCATAGGTGGAAGATCCATATTTTGAGGAAAATTGTCACCTTTCTTTGCAGAATGCCCTTTACCTGGTCTCCCTTTTGAATTATTATCACGATTATACTCGTTGCTCAACTGCAGCTGAAAAAAACATGATTATTAGGTTCTGGATCATTCATTGTCATCCATTCAAAATTGTCCTACACCAAACTCAGACAACATGCACCAGAAAACACTGGAAGATCTTAGGTAATCCACAGGACTATACATTTTCTTCATCATCTCAGAACCTCAGATAAATCAAAATTATTGAAGATATATAACCGTATATGAGCTTAATAATCCATCTAAGACAAGAACTTGACCATAAATCAAAACCAAAAGAAAATATGCAGACCCTTTTTCATCCATAGAGCAAACAATTACATACACAAAGTGAATAATAATATATAAATTAACATCAAGATAAAAATTTCCATTTCCAGAAAATGAAAATCAAGACTCATGCAACTAAATTAAAAGATAATATATATATATATACACATATTGTATATAGAACAGAAAAAACCTTGAATCCCGTAAATTTTGTGCTTGAGACAGGTAACTGAGGTCTCCTAAATTGTTTCAAATCATATGAAAGACCTAAGAATTAGAAAGAGACAAAAAAAAAATTAATAAAAAAAAAAAAAATCAGCAGTTGTTAGTCTTGAATACTACACCAAGAAAAAAGGGGCATCTGCCAGAGCTGAATATAAATATATATATGCATACATTCACAGTTGCGAATTGGAGCAAAACCCAGAGCTGGAAACTGCCCTTGAAGAAGCATTTTTTCCGTTTTTCATCAATATATCACTCTCAAGCTCCAAAACCTCTGCAGCTGAAAATTGATATTAACTGATTAAATTTGGGGGGAAAAACAAGCAGAAATACTTGGAATTAGTAACCCAATCCGAGAATGCAGCAAAATTTACAGAATTCTGACAGCAATTACAGAAAATGGGCTGCTGGAGGAGAAGAAGAACGAACAGCGAACAATTAATACAAAAATGCCATTTTTTAAAACAAAAAATCTTTTCTCATGTGGTGCAAATATGTTTCTAAATTATGAACATACCCCTTAAAATATTTAGATTTAGATTTTCGCTCTCAAACTTCTTTTATTTTCATATTCTCTCCTTTTAAATATAAATTACAATAGCAAAAATAATTTTTTAAAAATTAATTAGAGGATCGAGTTTTAAAATATTTAAGATATTGGATCAAGTCATAAAAACTAAAATAGCTAAGGGACTAAATATGAAATATGATAATTTGCAATGGAATATATATATATATATAATATAATTATATATATATATATATATATATATATATATATATATATATATATATACATACACACATTCAAAATCAAAGAAAACCATCCTACAATTTTTCAAAAGTGATACAATTTTTCTCATCATTCCTTCTTTTGCCTCTCTGGTCACTCAATTGCTCATCTTCACAAAAGTTCTGCAGTACAATGAATATTTGTTAGTCCAATGTTTCTATAAGACACCAATTCTTGAAATAAATGAAGTGTGTGCATATATATATACACACACACATATATATATGTATGTATATGTATATATGTATATATTTTACCCAATGTTTGGCATACCTAGTATATACTGGGAGTACGAGAGGTTATGTCGACAACTAATTTCTCATTGCCAGCATCTTCTTGATCTTCTTTGATTATCTTGGCTGATTCCTCAACATACTTACTGCAGAATACTAATTTGATTTTCTGCAATGTTGTAATTTCAGCTAAACAAGAAGGAATCTCCACAAGTTTCTTACAATCTTCAACATGTAATTGCTCAAGGACTGAAAGTTCTTCCACTGTGTTATCAAATTCTTCAATATCAAGGTAAGACAAATTCAGGTACTTGAGTTTTGGGAATTGTTTACCAACCATGTTCCATACTGGTCCAACAAAAGCTTCATGTTTCAATTTGAGAATCTCGAGAAACTCGAAATTTCCCATCTCTGAAATCTCTGTCCATGGAATGTGGGAATATGAAAGAGCTAGTTTTTTGAGGTGTGGAGGAAATTTGATGATCTTACAAGGATATGGAAGTTCATAATATCTATGGATTACTTTCAAGAATTCAAGTTTCATGAGAAAATCTAGTGCAGGAAAAGGATAATCATCTCCATCAGGATTATAAAACATGACTTTCAAATGTTTAAGATTTGGCATTAGCTTCAGAATCTTCTCAATATCTTCATCATATCCTATTTGAATATGGTAAAGAGTTTTCAAGTTATGGAAATGGAAAGAATTTTCCAGTATACTTTTGTTGTGGTAATCCAGATAAACATGTTGTGCAAAATAGCAGTGACTTAATTTTGTCATACTGCAAATCTTTTCCAGTAACAAAGACGATCGAAAGACACTTCCATGGATGAACAAGGTCTCTAGATTTTGAAGCTTGTGAATCTCTGATAAGATCTTCCTTTCAAAGATGAGAATGGCTAAGAACTTTAAATGATTCAATGTGAATATTGTTGGACAGTAATAGCAAGAGATATGGGGAATATCAAGAACTCTCAGAAGTTTGAAACCAAAGAAGTTTAAGGAATTGAGATGTAAAAACCCCCAAGTGTTTGCTAAAATGAGAACTCTTGCTCGAGGAGCAGAAGGTTTTGATTTGAGAAATTTTTTCCAATTTTTAGATGCAGTTGAAAACTTAGTCTTACCAGGATAGATGCAGAGGCGATATTGAGGAAAACACTGGTAATCATTAGAAGAAGATGAAGTTGAAAACTTAGTCTTACCATCAATTTTCTGCAGAAATCTTTCTTCTTGAGCTTTTAATGAAACAAACTCGTGTAAAAGATCATGAATGGAGCTTTCTTTAACTCCACCCATGGCTGTTCTTCTGGAAACTGTTATAAGGCTTCTACTTATAAGGCTATTCAAGATATCCATTGCTACATCTTCCAAGCTTTTTCCGTTACCATTTTGTGGCTGGACTAAACCTTCTGCAATCCATAACAAAATCAACTTTCTTGTAGGAATATTAGCATCCTCAGGAAAAGCTGCAAAGTAGAGAAAAAATGGCTTCAAATGATCAGGTAAATTTTCGTAACTAAGTTGCAATACTTCCTTACACCGTCCTTGTGGATCTTCAAACAGATATTCCTTCATGCTTTCTGCAACTTTCTCCCATTTTTCCTTCTTTGTCTCTCTGAGGATTCCAGCTATCAAATCAATGGTTAAAGGTAAACCTTTGCAATTTTCAACAATGTCATCTATAACCATGTTCAAATCTTTAGGACAACTTTTTCCCTCTCCGAATAATTTCATTTGTAACATCTGCCAACTCTTTTCAATTGAGATTGGTGAAAGGTAAAAGAAAATTTCTCTGATCCAATTTGTGAAGCAATGCCATCTGAACGGCTCGTGAAAATAATCCTGCTGCCATTTCTTTCATCTGGGAAAGATGCTTTCATGTCCATCCATGGCTGAATATCCCACATATCATCCATGAAGATAAGGTATCTTTTTCCTCTCAAACGTTGGTATACCTTCCTATCTAAATCATCTTCATTATCATGATTATCATTACTTGTGCTTCTTTCACCAGGAATGTCATGTAAAATTTCATGGAACATTCTTGTTATCATGCACATGACCAACAGTACACTTTGCCTGAACATGAAAATGTGAGGTAGTTATAGAATGTTCAAACACTGAATCAGCAAGAGTAGTCTTGCCAATTCCAGGCATGCCCACAATCCATAAAAAGCCTAAATTTTCTGATGATGCATTTGTCAGTTTCTCCCTTATCTGTTCTGCCTTTTTCAAAAACCCCAACTTTTTTGTTGTCTTTTCATCTTCCAATCTTCCTTTGGAACTCAGCATTAACAAGGGCTTCTTCTTCTTCTTCTTCTTCTCCTGGACTATTAAGGTTTCAACATCCTTTAGCCCTTTCTTGATTTTCTTGATTTCTTCAATGACATTGAATAGCCCCAACTTGTGAGAGTTCGAATCACTGCTTCCTGCAGCAAATGAGTCAATTACATATTCAGTTTGGTATGCAGTGTCAACAAAACTAGTCCACAGACTTTGAACCTCTTCGGATTGGCTTGGCTGCATTGAAATGTTTTTGAAATCTTTCATTACCAAAGGTAACTCCTGCTGAATTATCTCAATCTGATATGTAAATGCTGAATCTAAATCGGCTTCAGTGTTTAGCAGCTTCTTCAGATTCTGCATCAGAGTATCAATAAATCCTTGACCATCAGTTACTGGAAAGTTAGACCACAATGACTTTGGAACATACAATTCATATTTTTTCCTTGCATCTTCTTTTGCAACCATTAAAATATCTTGCAGATCTGCAACTTTCTTGCCGAGTATCTCAGCTATCTCCTCATTCTTTTCAACATTGTTGAGCGAGAAAATGACAGATCCAGTCTCTTTCATCACAGAAACGGTATGCTCATATAGATCCTTGAACATGTCATCATTTTCAATTCCCTTTTCCATTGATGAATTAATTGCTAGATATGTTATGAATCGTAGCTCCTCAAGTAGAGCTGAAATTTGATTCTTGATAAGTACTGTGTACCTTGAAGAACTTTGTGACATCAACGACATGAAATCCGACTCAATCCATCTCAGTTGATCTTCCAGTACTGCTGATATTCCCTTTACTGCACTAGTTTTTCCTGAGGCCTTGTTGTTATTCCCCGGAGTGTCATGTCTCATATTGATTTCAAGATCTTCGAGCTCGATCTTGATTTTTCTCATTTCTTTGATGATAATGAACAACTTCAACTTGGAAAGCCAAACCAGATCACCTCTTAAAAAGAAAAATATTTCAAGGATGTGTATAGCTTTCGCTATAATCTCATTAAAATATATTCTGAGTTCATTATATTTCTGACCTTGGTTGTGTATATTTTGCTCTGCAGTGATTTTGTTGAAAGCTATGGTTAGAGAGAGTATCTCATCTCGAACAAACTCATATTGATGTTTTGTTGTAATAGCCATGAAAGCTGAGTAAGTGGTAAGTTCCTCAAACATCAATTCTAAGTCATAACCTCTTACTCTCTTCTTATAGCTTCTTGGAAGTTCAGGTAGCAATAAATTTCGAAGATACATGTCGTATTCTTCCTTAATCTGAACAATATCCTGTGAATGGGACAAGTTATACACAGCACAAGCAATGTCAATGATGGTACCACAAGTATGCTCCAAGAAATTATGGACCCCGCTGGGTTTAGACTGATCTTCCATTAATCTTCCTTCCATTGCAAAAAATTGAGTGAGAAATTGAAGATCCTTGTGCAGGGATGAAATTTGATCTTTGTCTGAAACCTCAGCTGCATATTCTTGAATGGAGTTGAGAAACTCCAAGTCAAGTTCATCCACCATGGTAGATTTTCCTGCAGATCTTGATAACTTTGAAATCTTCAGGGATTTGATATAAATCTTTCTGACATTTGGTTCTGTTAATGGACTAAACTTCTGCAGCTGAAAACGAAGCTGCAACTTCATTTCCTTCACTGTCTCATCATCATCCATTTTAGCAATTACAGAAGTCAAATAAAGCAGAGCAGAGATGTTGTCAGCCATGGATTCAGCAAGAATCAAGGTGTCTTTCAATTTCCCAAGGTGAAGACATCTTCTTCCTATAAAATGAAGAAAGTATCCAAGAAATCTCACGGTTTTCTGAACAGCTTCAAGTTCTTCTTTCAACTGAGATACAACTACTGATTCAGCAAAACATTTCATCAGATCCTCTGTGTTCTTCAGGATGGACTGAAGAATTTCCATGGCAACTTCAATATTCATCGAAGTGATGGATCTTGAAGTTCTTGAAAGTATGGTGTAAACTTGTTGAACTTCTGGGATCATATGCTCAAACTTTTCTAACAGATCATTAATGACAAACTCCATGTTCATAGGAATTTGCCATTGTTTTTGAGATGAAAGCTTTGGGAAGTCCAACCAGAGCTTGACAAGATCAATATCTGAACTTCGGAGCACAGATTCAATAACATGGAGGTGAGTTTTCAAACTTCCATCTTCAATATACCATTTCCCTTTGCAACTAAAGAAATTCTTGAGAAAACTTCTGATCAGTTCAAGAATTTGAATTTGATTAGCTTTAAATGGACATATTTTCTGAAGAACTCTTAGAACATTCTCTCCTGCATCAAACTTAGAAGAAGCCATTATCAGTACAATAACCTGTCAAAAACACATATGAAATTGTTTTCAGCTGAGGATTTGTTTCCAGTATTTTGAAATTTGCTAGTAAAATTCTAATCATTCTATTGCATTTTAGTATCCAGTGGTCAAAACCATTACATTATTTAATTTATCTCCTATGTTACAATTAGTCCAAGTTGGTATGCTCCTATTGGAACTTTTTATATAAACATTAAAAAAAGACTTATGTTGAGATTAAAAAGGACTTTTGACTAAGTTTTTGTTTTCCCATTCCAATATATATATATATATATATATATATTACTTTTCAATGAAGTGTCTTTTTGTGTATGAAAAAATTTAAGTATTTGATTATCTCAATAATGGGATTAGTAGGACCCAAAATCAGAGAATTAAAAGAGAAACAAAAGTTGTTTCCAAAAGAACTTGAAACCTTAATTTAATTGCGTGTTCTAAACATTTGAGGTACATTTTTCAAATGGAAAGAACAATAAACATCCCAAAGTGTAGTATTAAGAACAAGAAAAAAAGAGAGGAAAAGATCTGTAAAGAAATCAGAGCTCCCATCACAACATAATACATCTGTAGAAGGAAATTTTGCTTTACTTTGCCTAGAATTTTGTTGATCCAATCTGATGTATATTCTTGAGAAACTATAATCTGTTAGTTTAACTAAGCTGCTGTAAATATCATCATTCTGAAAGATGGCAAAACAGTTGCAGGGGAGGAATCAAGAATGAATGGCAGCCAAACCTTAATGGCAATAGGTCTTCTTCAACCAAGACGGAGAAAAGTAATCTTTCATATAAAGTTGAAACAAATAATCAGCTGGGCTCTCCATGACGCAGGAATAGATTGAATTTTGATCTAACTTCCTGAGGAATACGGACAGGGCGATAATTCTTATCAAGCCACACTGCTGTGCCTTTAGCCTCCAAAATGAGCTGGAGAAATACAAACATGAAAATAAATATCTCATTCTCTGCAGGAACAAGGCTAAGAAGTATGGCATCAGGAGAGAGAATCTAACCTCTTCAGTAGGTAATTTAAAGATGAGGTGCTCGAAGAACATTCTAGCAGCTGAAGTATTGGCTACCCGAACCTTCACAACAAAACTGTCTCCACTCTGTTCAAATGGATGAAACTGATAAGAAATATGTTCTGCAATGATTATGATTTGTGCTTCTGGCATGCTTTTCTTTTAGTGGAGTTTAATACTATGGGAAATAAAGGAAGACAATAGAGTATCAACTGGGGAAAGAAAGATGCTTGGAACTTAAAGGTGGAAACTAATAGCATACCCGTAAAGGTGCATGAAACTTGAGGGACAGTTCTGACAATGCTAATGCATCACCAGTTCGGGCAACTGCATCAGCACTCAAACCAATTCTTTCCAAAAGTTCATGACGAGCTACAAAATAAAAATGATGCCTGTGATTAAGACAAGGAAAACAATATTCCCACAAAAGAATTTAACATAAGATTTTAGTTTCTATTGGATTGTTTGCTGTCAAGATAAGTCAACTTTCTACCTCCTACCCCTATTGAGTTGCATACCATATTTCCAGTTATGACACTTTGATGTCAATCAATTTATACACCATTTATGGCTTTTGGATACTGTATATCAGCAAAAAACCTTGCAACTAATTTATCACCAAACAAGATGAGTATTATAAAAGAATTTGGGCCACTTTCTTACGAAAGAGAATGCATTCTTTATCACATACACTCTTTGAACAAGAAAAGGAAGTTTCACCTTATGAGTGTGCATAAATGGCCGACTTTGATAGACATTCTCTAGGAGCACAGAATGCCACAACTCATACTTCCTTTAACGAACAAACCAATTCTTACATAGACATAATAGGAAGTTCCAAAACATGAACTATGATTGCACTTGTAGCAAACTAACAACACTGCATCAAATAGAAAAAAAGGGGAAAGAAAAAAACAGCTCTTGGACTTCCATGTATGGTTAAAGAAATATTCAAATTTTACACTATAATTCATTACATGTGGTATTAATGTGTAATTGTTTAGTCTTGATCAAAGTCAGCTACATGATCAAAATCATAGTTTGATACCAATATACAAGAATTTCTACCTCAGTTTTGATTCGAATGCATGCGTTAGAAAAATGAACATACATACATGCCCACTCAGCAATGAAGAATTTTGAGTACCATGACACCTATGAGAATGACAAAGAGGTCTAAATCTCGACTGCCAGAGAGCACTATCAATAAAAAGGATGAGCAGCTTTATGAACAAAATATGCCTACATATAGCAAGAAAGATTCTAACAATAAAAGAAGTGAAAACCAAATCTGATAAAGTAGAAACCATTAACTAAAACATAAAAACAATCAATACTTACATATGATAGATCCTCATTTACAGATTTCAAAAACTCCATTCTTTGTAAAGACTACACAAAGAGATAGATCCATATAGAATAAGGAAATATCTTGCAATCAGGCAAAGCAGACTCACCATGCTGGCAATAACTTGCATAAACAGCATTATTTACAACACCATATTGATCCAATTCATAGTCCCTGACTTTAAGCTTAACTTCATGAAATCCACCCATTCTGCTTAACAAAATGCACAATACTGAAAAGGTTCAATCACTTATCGGTAACAAATGTTAAGATAATAAATTAAAGTTCATTCTATAAGCTTAAGCTTTCAGAATGGATGACAATTTATCTCTCTTTAACATGGTATCAAAGCAGGAGGTCGAACTAGTGAAATTTCATCCACCCACGTGTGAGGGGGTGTTAAGATAATAAATTAAAATCCATTCTATAGGCATGAGTGACAATTTATCTCTATTTAACAACAAAAACTTTCCCACTCAAAAGAAAGCATCAGATATACTTGAGAAGAAAACTAGAACAATCGGGTTCACTGAAGGCTCAATTAGAAATTTAGAAACAGTAATCAACTATCCCAAAATTCTTCTCACAAAAAGGAAAAAAATCAAATTCCACCCCAAATATGACATCTATGAAATTCAATAAACTGAAAGATCAACATCAAATGAAAAACTTAAAACATTAGGGAAGAAAATTAAGTACCCTTGGCCACCTTTGATGTCCAGTAAAGCAACAATATTGCTGCTTCTATTAACTGGGCCAGCAGATGAACTAACACGAGGTAGCCGGAACTGCCGTCGAGGAATAGCCGGAAAACTGGTTGATGATCGATTTACATAATTAAACGACGAGCTTAGAATTCCAGAGAAGCTGGGAAAACTCAGCTGCATTGAAGGATTTCCAAGGGATTGTAACATTTTCCTTTCTTTATTTTGTTTTTTTCTCTTGAATTACTGAATTGGAAAAGTAGCGGTTTTTTCAAGAACAAGAAATGATATCGTGAAAAATAAAATAGTAAATATATAATCAATTATACTCATTGTCAATTCATATATATTTTTTAAATGTATCCAAATTATTTAAATATATTTAATAATAAAACATAAATAATTTTAGATTTTGAGTGACATTAATTCTTAAACATTTTTTATTTAAAAAATAAATATCTAAATTAATATATTTTTTAGATATTTTTAAAATTATATTTATGTTTCAAAATTATTCAGCAAACAAACGTAAATAAATAAATATACAGAAAAATGAAACATTAAAATTATGAAAGTAAAAAGATGATTCAAAAAGTCTGGAGGATAAATATGAAGTCTGAAACTGGTATTTTCCAGTCTCCGGTCTTGCTGTTTTTGTGTGTATTTAATTCCTTCGTAAATGCTATATATATATATATATATATATATATATATATATAACACTTTCATTATGAAGTAATAATAGTAAGAACGAACTGGTAATATAATAGAATACATAACATTAGCAGAAACCAAGCATTGATAGATGATAGTAAACAAGCACTATAATTCGTTGAATAAAACCTAGCACACAAAGAGCATATATATATATACAAAAAAGAAAGTCATTTGGCATTCCTTTCCTACACAAATAGATAAAATACCAAAACTCCCTATTACATAAACAAAACAACAATTTGTAAACAAGTGTAGAAACCATGGCAAGCACCTAAGGTGGTAACCAACTTTGTATGTCATTACTGATCAGAATCCTGTTTACTAGCTAAACGGAGCTCATGCAATTCATTAAGTATCCATTCTTCCCCAGTGTGTCCACCAAGTACCAAAACTCTAGTGCCACCAACAACACATGTACTATGCCCCCAAGCAAACTTTGGTGGTTGGCCAGGGACGTTGAGAGTTCTCCAGGATGGTTTTTCTTCAGAAGGATCTAACAAGAAAAGTTGTGAAGGAGAATGTAGACCGGCAATGGAACCGCCGAAGATGATAATTCTCCCACAAGGCATGCTAACAGCCACGTGATCGAGTCTTGGAGGAGGAATCACAGTATTCTGACTTCCTACACCTGTGAATGTACCACACTCAATTAGCCTCCATTGGGGCTTCTCGTCCTCCAAATCTATGGTGTACGCCTCACCTGATCGTAGGCGTAGGTGTCCACTCTTTGCAAGTCCCCCAAACATAAGAATTTTTGATTTCCCATATACTGAGAGTGAGTGCCCCAATCTGGAAGGAGGAGACCATGAAGTCGGAATCTCTTTCCATTTGGGGTTGTCTGTGGTGAGATCCAACAAGTATGTATCACTAAGTAGCACTCCAGCATCAGTACATCCACCGGAGACAACTAATTTTGAGCCTTCTACAGTGCAAGAGCTATGCCAAGATCTTGGAAGTGGAGGACTACCACCAAACACTTCTTTCCATGTTGGGTTTTTGGCATCCAAATCCAGAACAAATACATCATTAAGTAATCCCTGCCTTCCACAACCACCAAATACCACCAACCAGGAACCATTAAGGCATGAGAGGGTGTGACCCCAGCGGCCTGGGGGAGAAGACTTTACACTCACTCGACGCCATTCAGGATTTGCAGCATCAAGATTGAGAACAAATGTGTCATCCATTGGCTGCATATTAACTCCTTCTCCACCAAACAAGACTAGTCGATTTCCTGCTGCGCATGCACTGAAATTGCAACGAGAAGGTTCAATTGCACCTCCAACTGTAATTTTTTTCCAACAAACCGCTTCAAGAGTTGTTAATTCCCTTGCAAGACGCCCCCACCCTAACTTTTTAGTCATGAGTTCCAGTGCACCAGTGACATCTCTTCCCCATGCATTTTGACAAACCAACTTTCTTAGATGCTCATTTTTTGTCAATTGCCGAATCCTTCTACAGACAGAACCGATAGATGCAACATCCCTTGGAGTCAAGCGTGACAATATATTCTGTGCTAGCACTTCATCAGAGAGTTGAAGAATCCCACACATTTCCTGATTTTGCCCATACTCAAAGTATCTGCTTCCGAGAGCAGATTCACCCGATTCATCACATTGATCCTGGAAAGTTTCCTTGAAAACTGGATATGATACACAACTTAGATCTATTTGTGCTTCTGAAAACATCTGTATTCCAATCACATGTGTAACTATCCCATCATCACTATGTATTGGTGCAAGTCTCAACCTATTCACCAAGGGAGTGCCATCCTTCCTGAAGTTGAGAAGCTCACCTTGGAACTCAATGCCATCCTCAAGACACCTTCTAATCTCAGAAACAACAACAGGGTCAACCAAGGGATGCCTTCTCTGAGCACGGTCGTCTCTGTATTGTAAGAACCGACTAAAAGCAAAAGATTGAAGAATGTGTCAGTAAACAGAAAATCCACAGGCAGATGAGCACCTATTTGCTGCCCTGCCACCAGAAGCAATTTGGCTGAGCATGACATGGAAACTCTAAATCTAGGCTAGAAATAAAAGTTTCAGATATTTGGCCAATAGCAGACATAGACAGTACTTGGTCAAAATATGCTCTTCAAAACACATGGATAGAAGTTTGACAGCAAAAGGTATGACTTTTTTTTTTATTTTTTTTTTAAAAAAGCACTCAATGAACTTCAGATTTCTAAACACTACAACTAAACCTCAAGAAATGGTGATTTTCAATTTCCCAGCAGTGTTGCTTAAATTCTTACATTCTACTTAAAGTGAATATGTAAGGGAAGGAAATGACCAAAATCTCATTCTATCTTTGGTTTGTCTAAATATATGACAATATCCAGTACTCTTCTCTTAAGTAACCTTCTCTCACTCTTTCTTTAACCCAAATAAGATCATCATCACGTGATCTCCCAGATATTTGTTTTTTCCGAAATCTTTTACATCAATATGAATAGCAATTATTTTAATTACACAAGAGTTTGAGCTTTTAAGGTGATATAAATTCTGTACAAAAGCTGGTTATTATCTTTCTATGAGTAAAAATTTAATACACTCACCTGACCAACATACATACACTGTTCCACAACAACTGAACTTTCTTACACCATAATGCCATTTTTTTAAGCAATGTGATTTCAGTCTGATCTTCTAAATGCCAACCAGCAACTCATCAGGATTAGAGCCAATTTCTCCATTATACCCAAAGGAAAAAAAAAAAAATCTACCAAAATCAGATCTGTAGACATTTCAAGTAATTGCAACCTCCAGATTCATCATTTCTAGAATCCCTTTTCCAATTATATAAAACTGAAACTTATTTTAGAGAGAACTAATTTACCAGCCAAAAATAACTTCCAAATCCTCAAATTTAGTGCTGCTTCCATATCCTACAGCTTTATCATCACCATTCCTCTTCACAAATATTTACATTTAAACTAAAATCTACCCTTTACTTCGTTTTTTTCATTTTTTATACCATGAAACATCAATGCCAGAAAACTATCACATCTAAAAGCAATACAATTACAAAAGCAGGGCAACAAAAAGTTTCCAATCGAACTCAGAGATAACAAAAAGGCAGAAAATAATCAGTCAAAAAAATATCCATATCCTCTCACCAGTTGCGACCTAAGACTTCATCAGCTCGAAACCCAGTGGAGGTTTCGAAGACGGTATTGACATAGATGATCGGAAAATCATTTTCCAAAGCATCACAAACCACGATTGAAGAAGGATTCATAATTGGATTGAAGAATCTTTCCCCTGAATATACCTCAATTTCTCCATCACCACCACCACCACATCCTTCTTCTTCATCATCTTCTTCTCTACCTTCATTTTCAACTCCCACGTCACATTTAGCCTCTTCCCGCCACCCTTCCTGAACTCCTCTACTTCTTCTCTCTTCTCCATCCCCATTTTCTTTCTTTCTTCTCTCTTTGTGCAGAGATATTTTTTTTTTAGTTTGTGTGAAGAGGAGAGAGACGGTAGATATGTTGAAGAACGGTGTCTGAAAATAGACATGATTGTTTAGGAAATTACGAGATTGCCAAAATACTTTAATTAATCTAAATTCTTTGGATTATTATATTATAGATTCGGTGGATTAAAATTTGAGAGTTTTTGTCTGCCATTCAAAACTATCATTACATAAATATTTTATTCCGTCCAGAATATAACATCTTCATTCATAACTTAAAAAATTTACGAATTCAAACGAATAAATTTAAATTAAATTCAAATTAATCGAATAACTAAAAATTCATCCCTATATAAATCAGACGAAGATCTTTTTCGAATAAAAATTAGATTTTAAAAATAATTGTAATAAAAAGATTTATTTATTTTATTTAATGATTTGCCGACCAAAGAAGAAAAACAATTATGATTTGAGGAGTAGGTTAACTTTTTCGTATCAATTGAAATATTTTGTCAAAAAATTAGTTAATTAATTAATAAAAAAAAAGAAATATAAATTTTGAGGTATTAAATAAAATAATTGGGAGTGTCATTACGGTAAATAAGTTGGAATGTGAAGGGCAAAAATTAGAGGGTAATAAGTCCACATAGACGAAGTGGGGAATACGTGTTAGAAGGATATTTTTGAAGAAAAATATCTTAACCTAACCGTCCACCAGCGATGAGCCACGTCATCGCTCAGTTTGTTAGATATTTTTATTTTTGATTTTTTTTCTGCGCCGAAAAAATCTAGGCTGAGAATCGATAAAGGAGCGCTGCCGTCCATTGGATTGGACCCAAAAGCCGGTGATGGATTTGCATTATCTCGGAGATATTTAATATGCCATTTTTGGCCCCACATTTAAGGATATTCTTGGAAACTTGTAGATTTATATTCCTATATTTTTTCATAAAAATCTTATTTATTTATAAAATAATTAATAAATTTAATTTCAAATGCATTTATATTTGACAAATTAAATTTTAAATATTTTTTCTTTCACGCTTTAAAAAAATTAAGATTTTTTTTTTACAAATTTTATTATTATATATATTATAAACAGTTTAATAATATTTGTACGCTACATTCCACTTTAATTAAAACTAAAATTTTAATAAATTTAAAATTAATACAAATTACAAATAAATTTAATTAGGGTTTATGCGATTCTTGAAAGTTTCCCATGTCAAACCTTTCTCAATGTACTCAATATTAGAAGGGTTAAAAGGTCCTTTTACTCTATCAATCTTCTTGATCACTGCTCTTGCTGGAATAACACTTCTTGAAGGATCTGGTGAAGTGGTGTAGCTTAAGCATGATGAAAATCCCTACAAAGAAACATCAATATATAAACACACACACACACACACACACACACACACACACACATATATATATATATATATATTATAAAACTAAAGTATATTATTCCAAGAATTCATAATTTGAACTAACATATTCTAACGCTACTTGTCACGACTCAATCACTATGCATATTCACATCACAATTATAAATTTGACAATATTCATATTCGACTATTTAGTATTATTTTCACTATACTAAACGAAATTTATCATTATACTGTATGTTTATTTTACTTATCGACATGAACACTATCACATTTTTACAATAAATAATAAGAGATTTAATTATACAAGCAATTTTGGCATTATTTCAACCAAAAACAAAAGAAAATGCAATTTAAATTTGTGGTACTTTATATGTATATATAAATACCTTAAAGATGATGACTTCTACTTCATATGAATCAACCATAGCTGTAACAATAAGAACTTCATTTCTTGAAGATTGACTATAAGCTTCCAGCATTCCTATTTCTGCATTATACCCATCTTCTTCTTCTTCTTCTTCTTCTTCATCCTCATCATATCTTGCTGATCTTCTTCTAGCTCCGGCCGGCCGTAAACTCGGAATACTAACCCTAACCCTAACCCTTTCTATCTCCTCTCTTAAAACACCAATAGTTGTTGATGGGAAGTAGTTCTTAGTTCTTTTGTGGATGAAAAATGAACAACTTATTTTATGATCAATAGTTGGAAGACTAGTAGTAGGAGATGAAGGCCATGTAAATGTTTGCTTCAACATATTGTAGTTATTTTAAGGTATAGATAATTTTAAGGATAGGATGGATGTATTCCTTGCTTATTACATGTAAGGAATATATCTATATATATCTATATATTGTAGATAAGGTTCCATTTTTTGTCCTTGGGATTGGTCCATTTGTTTTCCATAATTCATTTTTCTTATATATTTATAACAATAGAAAGCATAATTCAATTAGTAACGCTAATAAAAGAAAAAAATTTAAATTTTTTATAAAAAAAATATTCTAAAAATGGAAAAGTAATAGGAAAATATAGAAAATAAAGATAATACTTAAACTTTTTATTTGTAGTGTAAAAAGGAGGGTGGATAAAACCAGAAATTAAATATACATGTGACAAATATGATAAGTATTAGGTGATACGTGTCATATTAAAAAAAATATATATATTAATAAAATTAAAGGAGTTGAATATCCGAATTCAATCATTATTGAACCCAAGATCCGAACCCGAATGAACCATAATGGCTACCGACGTTCTCAAGGTTACTGAAAAAAAAAGCCATATATATATATATAAGGCAGATTGAGACGTTTTAAAATCGTACTTTCTTTTGTCTGCCTCGCATTATCCTATCTTCTTTCCCTCATTTTTTCCCCCATTTTCTCTCTCTATATTTCAATTTTTCTTTTTCCTTCCTCATCACTACGCAAATCCCCCAAATTTTCTCTAAAACCCTAAGTTCTACCATCTGAATTTCCCCTTTTTTTCCCTTTTCCCACTCAAATTACCTGCAAAAGATAAAGAAGAAAAAAAAAAACTGTATATCAGTTTCCACACACTCTGCTCAGCTCAGCTGAAGGCCGAGATTGTAATTTCACTCTCCTGATCATTTCCTCCCAATTCAAGCCAGCATCTATGGTTTCCATGTTTAGTTTGTACGATTATGTTTCACTTCAGTGCTAGATGGAGCCTGCGTAGTAGAAATTAAGCACGGGCTTGTCAGGATAATTTTGTAATTTTACTAGCTCAGGAGTACGGACTACTATCTCGTGTATTTATGGTGATTTTATTTTTTTATTTCTTCTTTTCCGATAATTAAGGAAGAAGCGTGATGGACATGGCAGTGTCGGAGCATTTTCCGGTGGGTTTAAAGGTGTTGGTGGTGGATGATGATACTACTTGCCTAAAGATTCTTGAGCAAATGCTTCGGAAATGCATGTATAGCGGTCTGTATGCATTTTTTAACTTTCTTTTTTTGTTTTTCTTATTCCTGACTGCTCTTTAATTTTTTTTTTCACTTCAAGTAGTGAAATTAACTTTCCTGTTATTAATTACTGAAAAGTAACTAATATTTAATAACTTCTAGGGATCGGAATTTAATTTAGTGGGAGGTTGTTATTCGGATTTTTGAATTTTGAAGTGAAAAGCATCATTTTCATATTCGCTTCAATATTAGATAAAATTTTAGGATTTGATAGCTTTAGTTTCATATATTGAAAAAATTTAGTTTTTGCAGTTTAAATGACATCCATATCCATAGTTTTGATGCTTTTTGTCCCTAGGCAATAGTTTCTTCAATTCCATATCCTCCTTTTATTGTTGCAGTAAACTTTAGATTTTATCAAGTAATTGTGGGTTTAATTCAGGTTATAGCTATAGTGGGCTAGAACTGTGAAGTAAAGTATAGTTTGAAGTATTAGGAGAAAATTATAATGTTTTGCGGAAAGTATAATACCTTTAGGTTGATAGCGTTGCTAATTTTGGGTAATTGATTACTGTTGGAAATTGGTCCTTGAGGTGGTCATTTTTTGTGTTTTTGCTTGTAAGTTTACTGTAGAGTAGTTTTTTTATGGTGAAAGGTCTTCCAGTGGTCCATGTTTGGATTTAAAATATCTCAAGTGACTCAGATCTAATAATTCAGCTAACATCTGTGATATCTAATCTGCACCTAATTTATTCTAGACCTAATCATACACTGTCCTTTTAAATGTCATTTTTGTTGAACTGTTTAGTTAATGTATATCCATGTGACTGATAGGAATCCTGTAAATGTGGAGCATCTTCTTAGTGCATATTTTAAAAAAAATTCTAACTTGACATTATAGTTTTTTCCCCTGTGGGGATGGGTTGAGAGAGTCAGGAACTTTCTGTTGGGCTGTTTTGCATTTAGTTTTACTTGAAAGTGAATCAAATCAGCCCTGTATATACCTAAGAAACAAATGTGGAATGCATATTCTGAATGAATCTCTTCGACCACCGAAACGGATTTTTTCTTTTGTTTCTTATAACCTTTTATATCTCAGATTTTATTCTCTGCTGTTTTATATTTTTTTATTATTCTTACTTTTTTTTTTTTGCCATTTGAAATTATTTGCAGTTACTACTTGTTCCCAAGCTACTGTTGCTTTGAACTTGTTACGTGAAAGGAAAAGATTTTTTGATATTGTTCTAAGTGATGTACATATGCCTGACATGGATGGATTTAAGCTTCTTGAGCTAGTTGGCTTGGAAATGGACCTTCCTGTTATAAGTGAGTAATGTTTCATTGTGTTCAAAGTTTATGAGATCATAAACTTTATCTTGATTCTCAACTTGCTGAATATCTGTTATGCAGTGATGTCTGGAGATGACCGGACCAGCCTTGTCATGAGAGGTGTTAGACATGGGGCTTGTGATTATCTAATCAAGCCTATACGGTTGGAAGAATTAAAGAATATCTGGCAACATGTTGTTAGGAAAAGATGTAATGTGACCAAAGATAATGAGCATTCTGGCAGCTTGGAAGACAATGATTGGCATAAGCATGGAAGTGATGATGCTGAATATGCTTCTTCTATAAATGAAGGGGCTGATGGAGCTCTCAAATTGCAGAAAAAAAGGAAAGATGCTAAAGATGAAGAAGATACTGAAATAGAAAATGACGACCCTACAACATCAAAGAAGCCTCGTGTAGTTTGGTCGGTTGAGCTCCATCAACAATTTGTTAGTGCAGTGAACCAACTGGGAATAGACAGTATGAATTTTGACTTTTTCCTCTTTATAATGCTACTTATCATTGTGCTTGATGATTTTGTTGCCTTTTCCTGCCTGGCTCAGGGCTACAGCTGCTGCAGTTTGTAGCTTTTCCTTCTGAATCATTATTTCTCAGCTTTGCTATTTGTTTATTTAATGTGTGTAATGTGTATGGTTTTGGTATCCTTTTCAGAGGCTGTACCAAAGAGGATTCTAGAACTGATGAATGTTCCTGGCTTAACCAGAGAAAATGTTGCAAGCCATTTGCAGGTTTGAAGCTAAATCTTACTGATCTTCTGTGGCACAGTTTTGGAATATATGTACTTTTCGTGTTAGTTCTGATGCTCAAGATGCTATGTTTATTGGATTTTTCTATTATAAGAACCTTTGCTTGCTGGCTAAGAAGTATATGAAACATTGTAAAATCCCTTTGCTTTGCAGGGGAGGAAGAAAATTTATTTAGAAGGAAGAATTTCTTACAGTGGTTTCTTGTGTTAGTTAACGTGGGAAGGTTCTTAAATGTTCTGTCCAGATATTGGGCTCATGGATTTGTAACTCATCATGATGTTATTTTCTGGAATGGACAAATAGATTATGTACAGATGGCAAAGGTGTGGTTTATTATTCTAAGTCGGAATGCATGAGTAACAATTTGCAAAAATTTCTGGTCAAAAGTCCGCAACTGTTCTATTTATGTTGTTTGGAGAAAGAAGTAAAGAAACCATGTTCTGTTATAATTCCTGGCATAAATTTCACTCCAGCTTCACTTCCTATAGCTCCTTCCTTCTATAAAGAAGAGCATCTCCTATTTTTTTTCTTTTTTTCTTTTCATGTCCAGTTAACCACTCCAGTCTGTTCCTCTTTATATTTGCTGAAACATGAAACAAAACTATGAATATTACTGGAGTCTATGATATTTCTAGCCAAGGATTTGGTTGGATTATTATTTGATTATGTTGTGTTACAGTTTCTGCAAGATTGCTTGAAGTAGCTGCCAATCCTTAGGTTATATTTTTCATACTATTTTTCTTTTGGAGATTTATGGTAAACTATGTTCTTGTTGATGAACTTTCTTGTCATCTCTTGGCTTTTGAAGCAAGGTCTCTAATATTTTATAGTCTGTTGGCAGAAATTTAGACTTTATTTGAAGAGGTTAAGTGGAGTTGCCCAGCAACAAGGGTGGCCTTCCTAGTTCTTTCTGTGGACCTCTTGAGCAAAATCCAAAAGTGGGTTCACTGGGAAGGTTTGATATTCAAGCATTAGCAGTCTCTGGCCAAATTCCACCACAGACTTTAGCAGCACTGCATGCTGAGCTTTTGAATCGGCCAACAGGTAACCTAGTTTTGCCAGCAATGGACCAACCAGCTCTGTTACAGGCATCTGTGCCAGTATCATCAAAGTGTATCTCTTGATCAGAATGTTGCATATGGTCAGCCCCTGATGAAATGCCCACCCATCATATCCAAACATTTTTCTCAAAATGTTGCTTCTGCTGAAAATGTTCATTCTGGAATTGGATCTTGGTCAACCAAAAATATCGTCAATGTGGTAAATTGCAGCAATTTGAATGGTGCAGGTGCACAGAATGGAAGTATGATCATGGGTATTGTGCAAAGTCAACAACAACCGCAAATTCATCAACAAGAACAACAGCACCATAAACAATCCATACTTCCAGATCCTGGCCGTACAATCAGTGTACAACCATCTTGCCTTGTGGTTCCATCCCATTCTTCAGCCAATTTTCAAGTGGGGAACAGCCTCACTTCTGTCAATCAAAACAGCAGCTTTAGTGGATGTTCTACTGTAGACTACAATATTCTCTCTCCTCAGTCAAATTGTTCTTCATTTGGAGCTGGAAAAATTCTGGATGTGGAACGTAAGCCCACATGTATGCTCAGTGGATTATCAGGTTCAGGTTCCATATCCCCTTCTTCAATTGCTGCAGATAACGCTCTTGGTTTGCCAGTTCAGACCACTGCATCTACCTTTGGTCCTGTCAGACCATTGCCAGGAATTATTACCAATATGTCAGTACTGCACAGTTCCTATGATTCTACTTCAGCAGAAGTTCTTGATCATGGACCACCTAAGAGTGCAGCCTTCTATAGTAGCGGGGCAACCCTTCCTAGTCGCTTTGCTGTGGATGAACCAGAATTATCTATGACATATCAAGGGAAAATATCTGGGGAGAATAATAGTGGGAGCAAAGTGAAGCAGGAACCAAACATGAACTTTGCAGACAATGCTAAAGTGGGGGTTCCAATATTGCAACGGATGGCCCCGAACGACCTGATGAGTGTGTTTTCTGAGTAGGTAAATTTGGTTTTGTTGAATCTCTAATCAGATTGACTAGGTCTTTTTCATTATAGAATGATATGCTTACACGTGATTCACTGAAATGGATGACCAGCTTATGTCTTGTTAGTTTCATTTGAAGAATAATTGCTAATAAATCAAAAGTTGTTAAGGCCTGTGTTCCACCTACCTATTCTGAATTTGTGTGTTTATCCTCGCCATTTCTATCTTCTAGAGTGTTTATGCCAAGTCGAGGTTTCAAAATGAAGTATTTTAAATTATGATATGTTTTCACCTGTGGGTACTTGTGATATAATGTTTTGGGGCAATTTCCTAAAAAATGTCTTTGTTCTATATTAGTTTTCCTGATTATATATTGTGCTGCAGAATTGATCGGAGGATGGTAGTGGATTGAAGAATCATGCAGAATTTCCTAGAATGTCCAAAGCAATTCTTTTTAGCAGGTGTTCAGAAGAACCTTGCAGTTGTCAGGTTACACTCACTCATTCTATTCAGTTTCAGGTGGATAAACTTAATATCCTGTAGAATTATATCCAACTTTAAGCTCTTTGTATATTATATCTCTCTGGGTTGGCGAAATAGCCATTTTTTATGCTACTTCTTGGCAATTCCTAGAAATCTTTTCCTTAGTTTGTAGGGTTAATAAATTCAGTCAAATTACATCATAGTGGTGGTAGTACGTACTCACGGAAAATTCATCCTCAAGGGAACACACCCTTTGTCTACATAATATTTGTGTATCTATTTGACGTATTTGTACTTGTTTTTCCTTTATTATTACATCATTAATTTGATGCTAAGTTGTACAAAATCTTAGAGCCTTTCACTTTAGAGATGGTCCTTTTTTCTTTTTCCTTTTCTTTTTTTTTCACTTTTTTTTAATTGATTGTTGATTTTAGAATCTTCTAATAGTGAAAAAAATATTAGGCTCTCTCTCTCTCTCTCTACCTTTTCTTTTCTCTCACTGTTAAACCGTAATATTGTTCCATCAAAGCCTGATTTTTGAACTCCCATTGGAAGCTTTCTATGTGAAGATTAATTTATTTAAGAATTTAAAAAAAAAAGAAAAAGAAAATACAGTTTCAAGAAATTCTAAAGATAAATCTTAATTACACAGAATTATATATATATATATATTAAATTAAAGAAAAGAGTTCCGAAATAATGAAATGGAGAAATGTGAGCCAAAATGCATCGTGAAAGTGCGGAACTCTGATCTCCTTGTTGCCTTTGTAAGGAATCTTCAACTACCCTTTTCCACCAATAGAGTCCAACCTAATATATATATATATATATATACATACACATAAAGTAAGGAAAACAGAAATATCAATGTTTCCTTTCTCCAAGTCTCTCTGATTTTCAAAGCAAGACTACTACTTTTTTTTAATCACTTTGAGCTCATTTTTCAAAGCAAAAAGAATAGCTTTTTTTTGTGGCCAGGAATGGAGAACATCCAAGAATCTGTAGTTCTGCAGCAGTTTAGAAAATCAGTTGAAAAGCTTGGTTTATCCACTGAGGTAAAATCCTTCTTTGTTTCTTGAAATACTCGACTTTTTGTATCAAAGATTGAATCTTTTGTAATTGGATATCTATCTTTGATTCTGTATTTCATTTTTTCTTGCAGAAATATGGAGACCCGACCATGATGAGGTTCTTGATTGCAAGATCAATGGACCCAGAAAAAGCTGCAAAAATGTTTGTACAGTGGAGAAAATGGAGGACTTCATTAGCACCTTCTGGATTTATCCCTGACTCTGAAGTTCCTGATGAACTCCAAGCTAAAAAAATTTACTTACAGGGCTTATCAAAAAAGGGTTTACCAATTATGCTTGTAAAAGGCAGCAAGCATTATATTTCCAAGGATCAAGTTCAATTCAAGAGTAATCTTTTCCATCCCTTCTTTTCTTGTTTTCTTGTTTTCTGCTTTTTTTTTTTTTTTTTCTGGTTTGCAATTTCATGTTGACTGTTTCTTCCTTCATTCATGCCTTCTTTTGTCTTCATTATAAAATTGCTGAAACTGTTGACTAATCTTGTTATGTGCTTTATTTTGTTTATTTTTATTTTTGTCTTTTTTTCCCCAAAATGAGTTGTCATTTTATAAACAATATCCCTGGGATCTGCCATCAAAGTGTCTATGATATTCTTTTAAGCAACTGAAAGTCGTGGTGTGGGCATTTGTTCCTTGTCTCTCTTGTCTATGTTGGTTTCTGGAATAATCTGATCAATAATTCTTCATTGTTATATATATATATATATGTATATGTATATTCATTCTCAACTCGAGATACATATATATTTTGGCAAAATAAGGACAGATTACTAAGTAATTGACTGTGTTGGATTGTGGACTTGTCAATCTATCTTCTTTTACTTTCTTCCTATCTTTCATGTGTATAATAAGAACAAATAACCTAATAAAAGCAGATCTTAAATTTGAAAGTTTGCTCACTTGTGCAGAATTTGTGGCTCATATACTGGACAAAACCATAGCAAGGTATCATATTCATTTAATATTCCGGTGAATATATATATATATATATATATATATATATGTATGTATGTATTTCTGAATGAAGCAAACGATGGATTTTGAAATCTCTGTCATCATTTGTTGATTATTGTTCATGTGTTGATCTTCTTTCTGGAAAGTTGTCCTTTCAGTTGGAAATTTGTGTCTGCTTCTGATTTCCCCTTTGTTGCTGTTCATTTTCAGTTCTTTTAAAGGTGGTAGAGAAATTGGAAATGAGAAGTTACTCGGCATTCTTGATCTTAAAGATATTTCATATAGGAATGTTGATCCTCGTGCATTAATCACTGGCTTCCAATTTCTGCAGGTATATTTATATCTATGTATATATATATATATATATATATATATACATGTTTGTATCTCCTATTGTACCAAGTTGATATCATTAATAATAACATTGAAATCTGTTTTTCTTTGTTTCTAGAATTACTATCCAGAACGTTTAACCAAGTGTTACATATTACACATGCCACTATTTTTTGTTAGTGTATGGAAGATGGTTTCTCGATTTCTCGACAAATCTACTATCGAAAAGGTACGTATAAATTTAGATATTTATAATTAACTCAAATATTATAACAAGGACAGTTATCAAAATCGTTGATTCTTAGTGCATAGGAAGAAGTTATGCATAGCTATATGATGAGAAGATATATATATATATATATATACTGATAAATCTACTATCGAAAAGATATGTATGAATTTAGATATTTATGGTTAAATCAGAATAACGATGTTAGTATAACAAGAATAATTATCAAAATAGCTAATTCATAGTGCATTCGAAGGAGTTATATGATGAGAAGATATATATATATATATATTGATAAATCTATGATCGAAAAGATATGCATGAACCAAAATCGTTGATTCTTAGTGCATCGAAAGGAGTTATGCATCGTTATATATATGATGAGAAGATATATGTGTATATATATTATATATCTATATATCTCTATATATATAATCTATATATATATCTATATATATATATTATGGATACTGATATTATTATGATTTAAACTTATAACCTCTATTTCATATAACAGATTGTTATTGTAAAGGAAGAAGATCAATGGAGGAACTTCATTGAGGAAGTTGGAGAAGAAATCTTGCCAGAAGAGTATGGTGGACACTCAAAATTCATACCCATTCAAGATGCTGTTGTTGATGTTACTATGCTTAATTAACTATGTAAGTATCATAAATTCATCAAGAAATGAATTCTAATTACATACCATCCCATCGTGTGTATATATATATATATATATATATGTATATATTGATGGATATCTCTTATACATGATGCAAAACTAGAACTTTTATGTATTCATGAGATGGTTAGTTATTTAACTGTGATGGTTTATAAGCACTCAATCGATCGAGATCGTGTGCATGACTATGGGTTTAGTAGTATACATGATTAATTGTATAAAAATAAATTTCTTCGATCAGTAACAGCTACATTTATTCTCGAAACTTTCGTCTAAAATTTATTGCAATTTTTTTTTTTAAATCAATTTATATTTAAACTAATTGCATATATAAATTAGGGATAGAACTTTTGACTTTACGAAAACTCTTTGTCAGTGACCCACGTATTTTTTAATTATAAGAAATTGACAGAAATTTTTTTTTTGGAAAAATAAGGGTATTTTAGGAGGACACTTAATTAATGAAGTTGGCTGGCTAACTACCGGACATTTATTAAGTAACGGATGCTACTTTACTCCAAACAACCTAACATTTTCCTATTTAAAATGCAAGAGTTTCTTTTGAAGAAGTACAAATAATAATAATAATATCAAAGCTAGAGAAAAAGAGGAGCTCAAAAATGGAGAAAAGCCAAGAACTAGCAGTATCCCAGATGAGAAAATCAGTTGAAATTCTTGGACGTTCTTCCACTGAGGTAAAACTTTTTCCTTTTTTTTTCAAAATTTTTTTATAACTATTATGTCTCGAAGTCATTACGAATTTTTTTTTGTTAACAGAAATATAGTGATGAAACGATGATGAGGTTCTTGATTGTAAAATCAATGGATCCAGAAAAAGCAGCAAAAATGTTCGTAGAATGGCAGAAATGGAGGAGTTCTTTTGTACCATTAGGGTTCATCCCTGATTCTGAAATTTCAAAGGAGCTTGAAATCAAGTGTGTGTTTTTACAGGGATTGTCAAAGAATGGTTTTCCAGTTTTGATTGCAAAATCCTGCATGCATCAACCTTTTAAAGATCAAGTTCAATTCAAGAGTAAATTTCCCTTTTTACCCTCACCTTTCTTCTCCTCTCTCTCTCTCTATCTATATATATATATATATATAAACAAAGTAAATTTGAATCTAAACATATTTATGTTCAATAAGCACTAAATTTTATTTTTCACTTTTCATAAATTTTATCAAATATAAATTTGATTTTAAATTCATTATCTCTATAAAATTATAAATAAATGAAAGAATTATTATATATATATATTATTGGGACAAAAAGGTAGTTGGGGAGTGAATTGGTAAGGTAATAAATTTGTGAAAGTGTAGTGGGAGAAGATTTTAATTAATATAATACCATGCCTTATCTTCAACTTTTACGTGGCACCATTTCCTCCGCCTCTCATTTGTAAGAGAGACAAGGGTATTTTAGGAAGACTATATATATGAATAATTATTTTCATTTTATTTGAAATAACGAAATACATGAAAATTTTATCGGAAAAACTCTTACTACAACTGTCTCATAAGATAACGTTTGAATTATAAGTAATAATATATATATATGTATGTATGTATAGTTATCAAATGAAATGTTAACAAATCACTGATATAGTGAATTTAAATGAATACTTAAATAATATATATATATTATACATGTAATTTTTATTACAAATAAATTAATGTTTTACAAATTTAGTTTTAAAATATTTATTTTAATCATTTTTACAGTTTCATATTTTGAAAAAAGAAGGTATTTTTTTCCCAAATTTCTTCAATATTTTTTAAAATTTAACGTTTAGTGTGAATTTTTTATGGTTTATTTGAATGTATATATATATATATATAACTTGTCAACATACATTAATTACATCAACCAACAAGGTTCTGAATTATTTAACAATCAGCATCACCTTAAATTTCCATACAAAGTCATTCTTATATATATTATTTTGCACATTAAAATTAGTATTATGAAAGAAATTTAGTATACCTATTTAGTCATCAATATTTTTATTTTACTTTTGTATCTATATATATATATATATATACACATATATTTTCTTTGATAGCTGATGATGAAATTTTACATTTGTTTGCAGAATTTGTGGCTTACATACTTGACAAGACAATTGCGAGGTATAATTTCATTCTCTCTCTCTCTCTCTCTCACTCTCTATATATATATATATATGTGTGTGTGTGTGTGTGTGTGTGTGTTTTTTATTTTTTTTTCTATGATTTAAAATTTGAAGTTTAATTAATTTTCAGCTCCTTTAAGGGTAAAGAAATTGGGAATGAGAAGTTGATGGCTATAATTGATCTAAAAGGGATTTCATATAAGAATGTTGATCCTCGTGGCTTTATTTCTAGCCTTCAATTACAAAAGGTATCATCTCTTTCATTCTTATCCTTCTATAATCATAATAATCGTGACTTTAAAATATTATAAGTTCAAGATATAATAGATATATTTTCGTGTATATATATATATTATAGAAATATTGGTTATATTGCCATGAATATTTGATAGTATGATATCTAAACTATTTTTCATATTACTATACTATAACAGTTTTGAAAGAAGATCATGAATTTGAGATTCGAGTAAAAAATGTCATCAATTTCAAATATATATATATATAATATATATATATATATATATATATAATATATATATATATATATATTATAAGATTATGTGTCTAATAGTATGTATTTGTAGGCTTATTACCCGGAGCGCTTAGCCAAGGCGTACTTTCTGCATATGCCGGGATTGTTTGCGACTGCGTGGAGGATGATTCGTGCATTTCTTGATAAAGAATCTCTTTCCAAGGTATTGTATTAAAAAAAATTAGTCAAATTATATATATATACATGTATATATATGTATGTATTTATTGATATAACATTGGATAAATGATATATTCTTAATCAAGATTCAATTTTTAGCTTCTTTCTTGTGTTTGTGGGCAGATTGTTGTAGTGAAAAGTGAAAATGAAAGGAAGGAGTTTATTAATGAGATTGGAGAAGAAATCTTGCCGGAAGAATATGGTGGAAGCTCAAAATTGATACCAATTCAAGATGTTACAATTTCTCCATTGCACCAATATTAATTTTTTTCTCGTTTCTCTCCTTTTGCTCACTTAATATATATATATATATATATATATATATATATGAATAAAATTAAGGCTCACACATAAAAGAAAACAGTGATAATTGTTTTCTTTAAATAATATGTTTACTTTTTATAACTGAAGAATTCTTGTTATTGTTCGTCTGAAGAATTCTTCTCCCTTACCTTGAAAAAATAAAAGAGTAGATTCATCCCATGAAAGCTCGGATACTTAAATTAATAAGCAAAAAAAAAAAAATAAAAAAAAAAAAAAAAAAAAAATTATATATATATATATATATATATATATATACTCTTTGTATGAAGATCATAATATTTGTTTTATATGAAAAATATTAAGATAGTAATTTCGTATTATTATAAGATGGAAAAAAAATAGTTATAACATTTTAATGAATTATGTTTATCATGTTTATGACTTCCATCTTACTAGTGATTATATACCATTATCTTATATATATATATATGTATGTATGTATGTATGTATGTATGTGTGTGTGTACATATAGACCAATAATCTCTCTCTATATATATTTTATTCAACTAAGTTTTGTTGGTGATAATATTATATATAATAAAGCACAAACATTGTATGTGTCCAACTTTATTCATAATTCCAGTAAGCCATAAACACAACTATTACAAGAAGGGTCGTTTATATATATATATATATATATATAATTATGACCTTAATATACATACATATATATATACTGTAGGTGCACTGATTTGTGGTGTTGAAAGTAGCTGCAGTAGTGAAGGGAATGATCATGCATGAATTCAAGAAAAGTATTAGTACTATTGTGATCATTTTGGCCATGGTGTGGTGTTATATTATTGCTCGATTAGGGTTTATATATACATGTTGCATTGATAGTCTTGACTTGATGATGAGGTTGGAATTGTTCCAAAATGTTAAGTAGAAGGAGTCATTTTACCCTTTAATTTTTTATTTGAAAAAAAAGATCAAAATGTCAAATAATTTACAATTGGCCAAGAAATCTGAGCTAAATGGAGCTTAAAAGAAGGTACTCCAATTTGACTGTCGAATGTACATAACCACGTTGAGAGGTGAGTACCTCTGGTCCCGATCATTAAATGCACTTGATCCGACAAGCACTCTTCAACAACACCGACTCAAACTACTTAAGCTTCTGATGCACAATTCCCGTGACAACTTCATATTGGTCTTTCTCCTATTACAAAATGGTAATTCGCACAATGTACACACAAGTGAATGTCAAATGCCAAACTATTCACTCTCAGTGTTCTATCACCTGTTCTTAAAGAATTGCTCGGAGTCTATCAATCCCCTAGTTCCCTGAGATCTTATACAGACTTTAGTCACTCACATTAGTTGATTACCTATTCTTAGAGAATTGCTAGAAGTTTATCAATCCCCTAGTTCGGTGAGGTCTTATACAAACTTTAGTCACTCACATTAGTATTGGAGAACCAACTATGGCAAACATACATTTCCAACGCCTAATCTTATTTTACAAGACATTTAGCGGTAAGATTCAATTCCATTTACATTTGGATATCACATTGTACACTCTCTCAATTGTAAAATTGAACATTTTAAATAATTAGTGATCCACCATATATATTTTAAAATTTAATTTTAGTTAAAAATAAAAACACATAAAAAATTAACTATGTACAAATTTGACAAAGCATTACAATTCCTATGTGCTGAAAACCAAATCCAACAGAGTTTCCAATAAAGAGAAACCACAGTTTCTAAATTTCCGACGTGCTGACACCTGTCATTTAAATCTTCCCCGCACATCCCATCATTTCTTCCGAACTTAAACCCTATACCCTTTCAGCCGCCACCACTCCTCCTCCTCCTCCGCCGCCGCCGCCGCCAAAAATGAATCCCTCCTCCTTGTCTCTTCAGCGCCACCACCACTACCAGAGCAGTTTGCTTAATAACACCACCGCTTTCCGTGTCAAAACCCCCAAAATACGATGTCCCACTTCTGTTTCTCCCGTTCGGATGTCCCTCACTGAAAATGCTCCGTCAGTAGCCATTGTCGGAGTCACGGGAGCGGTAGGTCAAGAGTTTCTGTCCGTCTTATCTGATCGTAATTTTCCTTACAGATCACTTAAACTGCTAGCTAGTAAAAGGTCTGCTGGCAAACAGATGACATTTGAAGATAATACATATACTGTTGAGGAACTCACCGAGAATAGCTTTAAGGATGTTGATATTGCACTCTTTAGCGCTGGTGGATCTATTAGTAAGAAATTTGGTCCTTTGGCGGCGGACAATGGGACCATTGTTGTGGATAATAGCTCTGCTTTTAGGATGGATGAAGGGGTTCCGTTAGTAATCCCGGAGGTTAATCCAGAAGCTATGAGGCATATTAAGCTGGGAAAAGGAAAAGGGGCGCTGATTGCAAATCCTAATTGTTCCACTATTATTTGCTTGATGGCTGCCACTCCCCTGCATCGCCATGCTAAGGTAAGAAAATTTGATGTATCTTGGATTCTTGTGGACAAGAATAGGATAAAAGGGTATAATGTAGGGGCATGGAGGCAAAGATATAGTTTTTGGTGTTTCATATAATAGTCTAAAAAGGTTTGGAGCTTGAAATGTACATAATGGTGTCTCAATTTCTTGTCTTGGAGTAAACAAATTTGTAGAAAGGTTGATGAATGATGAACCCAAAATCATGTTAACAGTTGATATTTTGAATCCTTAATGCATTAATTTCAAATCAAATTCTATGACCTATTTCCTTGACATTAGGAGAGAAAGGGATTCAAAATTGATGCTATTTAAAGTGATATGGAAAGGTTCAATAATCTGGTAACAAGCTTCATTGCAACCTTTCAACTTTTATGCATCAATGTACCAATGCAGCCCCCAAAAGAGAGAAAAAGGATGGAGCAAAGCTCCTAGCTTCCTAATTTTATTCTTGCAAAGAACAACGAGTATAGCATTTTTCTTCTTTTTTATAGACTGCTCTGTCTAGACTTATCTTGGTTTGGATTTATATAGAAATTTGGATGGAAATGAAATCAAGTTATTGTTTTGTGAATTATATTTGAATTCTGCTAACAATTCAGGTTAAACGCATGGTGGTCAGTACATATCAGGCCGCAAGTGGTGCTGGAGCTGCTGCAATGGAAGAGCTTGAACTACAAACTCGTGAGGTTTTCATCTCTCTAGACATCCCTAGCTACTTGATTAAGATGATCATTCATTCCTTTTCTCCATTTTTAATTACACGAATGCTTTTCTTAATAGGTTTTAGATGGGAAGGATCCAACTTGTAATATCTTCAAACAGCAGGTTTGCCCATTAGATCTGTTCCAATCTAAATAATAACCTCATCAAGACCATCTTTTTAGATTTCTCATTTTGAATGTGTTCATTTTTTTTCCAAACTGCAGTATGCCTTTAATCTATTTTCACATAATGCACCAATTCTTTCAAATGGCTACAATGAGGAGGAAATGAAGTTAGTGAACGAGACAAGAAAAATATGGGTTAGTACTTTTAATGCTTCTTCTATTTATCCTACACATGGCATCAGTTACATGTCAACTGGTATCCTCCAAAACGTTAACTTGTAAGTCAATGACATCCTTTTGGCTTTTGTTATGTAGAACAACATGAATGTGAAAGTCACTGCAACATGCATCAGAGTTCCCGTTATGCGTGCACATGCCGAGAGTGTAAATCTTCAATTTGAGAATCCCATTGACGAGGTAATACTTGTCTGTTTGTTGAATTATGTTTTACTGTCAAAACTTTTCACTCCAACATGCCGCCAATCTGTTTCTTGTTCAGGAAACTGCAACAGATATTCTCAAGGATGCTCCTGGTGTTGTTGTTATTGATGACCGGGCAGCTAATCGCTTCCCCACCCCACTTGAAGTTTCAAGTAAAGATGATGTTGCAGTTGGGAGAATACGTCGAGATGTCTCACAAGATGGAGATTATGGGTAATAGTTTCTCAATAATGGGATTGTATTTCTGGATGGTATGCCTTATTCTTGAGTTTTAGTCCTATATAACCTGAAACCTCTCTGTTTTTGACAGTTTGGACATCTTTGTTTGTGGTGATCAAATACGCAAGGGAGCTGCTCTTAATGCTGTTCAGATTGCAGAAATGTTACTTTAAGCAAAGGAATGTTTCTTAACATCCGGTATAGAGAGAGAGTTATCAAACATGACAGTCATGGTAAGATTTTTAGGTGTTTTTTTTTTTGGCAGTCTTAGCAGATCATAACGTGGAATCTTGTTGCTCAGTTTTGTATTTCTTTTGTCAAACAAATTGATTCTGCAGTTTTTGCAATAATTCCTTTTACACACTTTACCAGAATTGTAGCTTCATTTTGATTTCCTAAAGTAATGTAGAATCCTGTTTCTTGTGTATAATACAATCTTGAATAATTGTCACGCTCCAAATCGGAGCTTAGTTCGTGAACTAAATTTTCAAATTCAAGACATAACATAATTACATTTCTTAGATTTCTTCAAAGAATATCAAACTATTTACTTTCAATTAACTAAAATAATTAAATAAACTATTAATTTAAAATATTCATAAAATATCATCCAAAGTTTTTAAACATTATTTAATAACAAATTTTCACTTAATAAATTCAAATTTCTAATACAATAAGAAGTTTATTTTAATAAGACAAATAAACTAAAAAGACTTTGAAACTCTTATTCAAATCATCATTCAATAATCATTATCCTCTGTAAAGTGAAAAACTCTATCATTATCCTCTGTAAAGTGAAAAACATACAGAGTGAAAAACATAGGGGGTGAGTATAAAAATACTCAGTAAACAAAATAATCCTTCATTTAAAAAAAATCTTCAATTTAAAAATAAATATCTTTATAAAAATAATAAACACCTTCAAATACATTTTATCTATAAATAAAAAAATGATAAAAGATAATAAATCTTAAAATAATATTAATAACAATAAATATTTTTCAATACTTTTATTTATAAACAAAAAATAATAAAAGATAATAAATCTTAAAATAATAACAATAACACTAAATATTTTTCAATATTTTTATCTATAATCAGAAAATAAATCTTTCATAATAATTTATTAAAAAAACTTGCATAGTTCAGAACAAAAGAAACACTACTAGAAAAATCAAGTTTAGCGACGGCCAAATCCGTCGCAAATCCGTCGCAAATTGACCTTTGCGACGGATTTGCGACGGATTTGGCCGTCGCTATATTTTCGTCGCTGATTGCGACGGCACATAAAATCCGTCGCAAATAGCAACGGATTTGCGACGGGCAAAATCCGTCGCTATTTTGCAACGGATTTGCGACGGCCAAAATCCGTCGCTATTTTGCAACGGATTTGCGACGGCCAAAATCCGTCGCTATTTTGCAACGGATTTGCGACGGCAATTGGCCGTCGCTATTTTGCAACGGATTTGCGACGGCATTTGGGCGTCGCTATTTTGCAATGGATTTGCGACGGCATTTGGGCGTCGCTATTTTGCAACGGATTTGTGACGACATATGGGTGTCGCTATTTTGCAACGGATTTGCGACGGCATTTGGGCGTCGCTATTTTGCAACGGATTTGCGACGGCATTTGAGCGTCGCTATTTTGCAACAGATTTGCGACGAATTTGCAACGGTTTTTGCCGTCGCAAAATAGTGATGAATTTGCAACGGTTTTTGCCGTCGCAAAATAGTGACGAATTTGCAACGGTCAAATCCGTCGCTATGTTTGCGACAATTTTGCGACGGTATTTGGGCGTCGCTATTTTGCAACAGATTTGCGACGAATTTGACCGTCGCAATATCTTCGTCGCTAATTGCGACGACACAAAATCCGTCGCAAATAGCAACAAATTTGCGACCATCAAATCCGTCGCTATCTTGCAATTAATTTGTGACGGATTTATTTTGATTATTTTTTATTTTTAATTAAATACATAATTATATATATATATATATATATATATATATATATATATATTGTGATAGAAATATTATTATTAATGAGTTATATATATATATATATATATATATATATATATATATATTATTATTAACACGAAACCATAATAAGTTAGAAGCATTCAATAAAAGTTGAAAATGTTTGATAACACAAATAGTTCACTTAGATAGAAATCCTGTCTCCTTTCTTTTCTTTCCTAGTTTCTGCAAACATATATATATATATATATATATAATATATGTATCCCATAAAAGACATTAATAAACCCAATCCCTCCTGGTTTTGTAGTGCAAATTCCAGGCTTCCAGCAGCATTTCCATTGATTGACAGAAATGCTTCTCTGCAGCAGCAGTTTAAAGATCACTAGGTTCGACTTTTGCACTTCCCCATGGCCCTTGGTGCTGTTTGTGACAACAACAAGAAGAAAATTAATTCACAAGACTTTTGGCCTAAAGGGAATAAAGATAGAAACTTTTTATACTTTTTTGACTAAGAATCAAAGGTAATTTGAATATCAAACAAAAAGAAAGATAAAGAAGACAACTTTTTGCATCTGTTTGTGACTGTGAATATCAAACAAAAAGAAAATCTTTCACTGCTACTAATGTTTCTTACCTAAACCAATTGCGTCGGAACTTTTCATGATCCTTAGCCTCTTGCATGACTCTGTGAACATTCTGAAACCACCAGCAAAAGCCATCTAAGTGCATTCATTATACATCATAAAAACCAGACGGGTTATGAAAAAGATCGGATCTTGCAGCTATGAAATTGATACCGAAAAATGAAGTTAAATTATACTTGCATTTTGGATCATAATGGGGATTCATCAGAGCATCAATTGATGTATGTAAGTAATTATATGCATCAGAGCATATACTATAAACTATATGCATCAATTGATGTATGTAAGTAATTATAGTCTAAGAACCAATCTGTTATAAGATTTCACCCTTCCACATGAAAGCCTCCCAAATCCAGAACTCACAGTAAAACTTCAACATATCTAAAGAAAGACATAATCATTTCCATTTATAAAGGAACTATATGTGCTTGAGAAGTGAGAAACTCACAAGAATATTGAGCTTTCCATTGAAAACAGAAGAAACAGTAGCCATTAACTTCTCACGTTCAAGACCAGAAGATACATCACAAACTGAACCAGAAACCTGAAAAGACTCATCATTTCCTTTCCAATCCTTCAAGCATTTGATAAGATCTGACTCATTTCGAGCACAAGTATGAACAGTAGCTCAAAGCGCAGCCAATTCTTCCACAATCGCACGCCTGGCTACAAATTTTCGAAACCCAGATTCAAAAAAAATTAAAAATCAAGTCTTTGAAGCAATTACACAAGCACATTGCATGCACAATATCAGAAACATTCTATTAAATAAAGAATTGTATTACTGACCCGATCCCTCTTGTGCCACCAGATGAGATTCTGGTTCTTGACCATTCCGGATGGGAATTTGGGTAAAAGATGGGGTTTTTTGGAGATTTTTGAACCCTCCTCAATGTCCGAGTTGCAGAGTGTGGAAGCTCTGCTTTCTGTGGGTATCGGACTAAGCTCAGTGACATTTTCTTTCCAGTCACAATTCTTGGAGGGAAGACAAAATTTTTTCAAGAAAAACTAGAGATAGTTTGAAATTACATAAAATAAATTTTTGGGCCAAAATGATATTCTTGAAATTACTCCTTAATTAGGAAAATAAGAAGAGGAGGATGAGTTTAGTTTGAGGGGGAAAATAATTTTTGAGTTTAGTTTGAGGGGGAAAAGAATTTTTGAGTTTATATTTAATTTAGAGTTATATATATATATATATAATGTATATACTCAATTATATATATTCATTTAATTACATACACATTAATTAGCTAGTGTGAAATGAGCAGAAAAAAATGATGGAGATAACAATATATATATATAAATATAGAACAAAAACGAGGGGAGGTGATGGAAGTAGCTAAAGTGGAGTTAAAGTGGATTGAAAAAGGGGAAAAGTGGGAGTTAAAGTGGGAAAAAAAGTTTATATTATATTATTATTATATAATTATTATTATTATTATTATTTTATTATAGTGATGAGTCATTATTATTGAGGATGGAAGTGGGTAAATTTAAATACATTTGAGGAAAACAGTCAGCGAAAATGGAATCAAAATCCTCTCTGGATTAGTAATAGCAAACATCTGAAATTTATTTTAAAAAATTTCAAACAAAATATTTTATAAAAATTTTAAGACTGTCTGTTTTTGAAGGGAATCGGGAAGTGTGTATATATATATATAATATTATATATATATATATATATATATGATATATATACATATGGTTATAAATTAAGAGAGAAAAAAAAAAAAGGAATAAAAATAAAAGCATTTTGGAATGATTGATAGAATAAAGGATTCCTCTTCCTCCTAAAACGTACATTTTGTATGCATGAAATCCATGAACAACAAACATTCTACTTTGCCTTTCGGAACCCATCTAAAATTTTGGTATAAAAACCAAAACCAAAACCAAGAGTTCTTACTTACGTGATTCTTCTTTCCATGGGGGATAGATATTGTCTGAAGGGAAAAAGGAAGACAGGTGGAAGAAGAAGAAAGAGGGTTTTTTTTTTTTTATTTAATAAAATAAGAAAAGAAAAGAAAATAATGGGGTTTGCTTAAAGTTATTCCCTAAGATATAATGGGTTAGTTGACCAAAGGTGATGATGTTTGGTTGGCTTGTTGATGAATCATGAAAATGAGCAATCAACGCATTTGCTACCCTCCAACTTAGTTGATGCACTTCCAATTTCTTTTTTTTTTCCCTTTTCCCACTTAGTGAAAATGACACGAAAAAAATATATATATAATATTCACAACTGTTGGCTTTTTTGAATATTTAGTGTTTGGACAAAGAATTAACTTATAATCATAATTTAAAAAAAAAAAAAAAAAAAAGGGTACAGCTTCTGTTAATCTTCCGCGCTGTGAAGTTTTTTTCACTCGTACGTAGGATGTCCTAGTGAGTACCAGTACGTAGGATGTCCTTTCTTTCCTTAATAATCTTCTTGTCTCATTACACATATATATATATTATAATATTTTTTTATAATATTCTAAATCTAAAATTTAAATTTAATTTTTATTTTATAAATTTTTATTTTTATGTTTTAGTAAAAGATATTTATATATCTTTATTAAAAATAGAAACATCTGATGAAATATCAGAATGAGTTACAAAACACTCTCTCAATTCTTGAGCAACATCAGAAGGTAGAAACTAGGGAGAAACATATCCAACAAAGTAATGCCCATCTAGCTAGACAATTCACCCACAGGATTGATAGTCACATAAGAACATAGTTAACAGACTATAGAGGCTAACGAAGTACAAAATCTAAACTAAAATTAACTAAAGAAGAGGATCTCCAATCTACATGTTCTTTTTTTTTTTTAATGCTTTAGTAAAAGATATTTATCTATCTTTATAAAAAAAAAAAGAAATATCTGATGAAATATATATAGCGATGCTATCCTCGTGTAAGCATCCATTGTCATAGGCTGCCAAAAATTGTATAATTTAATTTTTACTTGTGATTGACATGCAAGAAAAACAGATAAAGGATCAGGAATTGCAGAATCGAAGACATGTTCATTCTGTTCATCATTTGAACTTGTGCTTGCAGTTGTTTCAAATATTCAATTACTTCATCTAGCATTAATACTTTGTCAGTCGGAAATAATCATAAAAGATAATTTAAATGATATGATACTTACGTATGCATATATATATATATTGTTTATTTATTAGATAACATGAATTTTGCCATATTTAGAGTTGAGCAGAAGATGAAAAAAGAAAAAGGAAAGTAGTAAATAATAAAAATAGAAGTAAAGTAAAGCAATGATGAATTGAAGAAAAAACATATAAAACTTAATTTCATGAAAATATTTGGAGGGACCTGCCACAAAGGAGATTTATGTGGTAGCAAATGATTGTCTTGACTATAATATGTGGTAGCAAATATTTTTTAAAAGAAAATATTATAGTCCACAAAGAAAATATTATAGTTGCTTTATTTTTGTTTTGTATAACACATAAATTACTGTTTCATAAATTTGTATAACACATAAATTACTGTTTCATAAATTAAGGTAAAATTTTTTACTTGAAAGTGGAAACAGTTTCACTTTTTAAGATTCCCTGTCCTTCTACCAAGTTGGACTTGGGAATAGAAAAGTCTCTAGGGATGAGAGAGAGAGACAAATTACCCGTTTAAGGAAAAGTGCCCAATAAATATAGTATATAAATATAGTATAAATATAAATAAAGTTAATATAATTATAATTGAGGATGGAAGTGGGGTCCATAAACCCTAATTTAAGGAAGTAGGGTAATAAAAAGATATTCTCTAATTAAACATAATTAACTATAAACCCTAAAATTCTGGTCTGTGTTTTTTTTCTTTTTAGTTCTAACCCTGAATTCATCCATCCATTCATTCTTCTAGCTAGAAATTAAGGAAGAATATATAGAATTAAAATTTAAGAAGAAGATGACAGGATCTGGTTCACCTTGTGGTGCGTGTAAATTTCTGAGAAGAAAATGTGTTAGAGATTGTGTATTTGCACCTTACTTCTGCTTTATGGATGGAGCATGCAATTTTGCAGCCATTCATAAAGTTTTTGGAGCCAGTAATTTCTCCAAACAGCTTGCTCATGTTCCCATCACTTATCGTTGTGAAGCTGCTGTTACCATTGCTTATGAAGCTCAAGCCAGACTTCAAGATCCCATTTATGGCTGTGTCTCAGAAATCGTTTCCCTCCAACAACAGGTATATATATATATATATATATATATATATATATATAATCAAACTCGCGATTTCGTATAACATCCACAGGTAGTGAATCTACAAGCACAACTAGCATCACTAAAGGAACAAGCAGCAGTCAGTAGCAGCAGCAGCAGCAGCTCAGTGTAGAATAAATATAAATGGTACAAACAATACAAACCCTAATAAATATCTTCCACAAGATCTTCTTCATCAGTATGGTTGGTTTCAATCAGAAAATTCAGGGATGCATCACCAATTTGAAAATATGATTTCCAATTTCTCCAATCCACTACTTTTCAGTAATAATGATAATTCAGCAGTGGAACAAATTTATGTTTCTTGTCACGATGAACAACAACCAAATGAGCAGCAATGGGTTTTGCCGGATGACGACAACAACATGAATGATCTACAATGCGAACGTCTTGGATGTGCAATGGGAATATCAGATTACCAATATTGTGAATCCCTCAATGACATGGGTGAAATATTTATCTCTTTTATTTATTTTTTTTCAAAATTATTTACAAAATATTCATACTATCTATATATATACTTTTTTTTTTGCTATAGATGTAGCTCTACATCCTGAAGCACACCAGAATTTCCGAATCCTTGCTGAAAGAATGGTGTTGGGTTTCTCTGGTGGTGTCTCTGCTTCTGGTGGCGATCTTTGGACACCAATTTCTGGAAATGACATTGCTGATGTAAGGATTATGAGAAGGAAAAATCTCAGAAATGACATTGGTGTACCAACTGGTCTTACAATAAGTGCTTCTTTTTGTTATTTGCTTCCAACTTTGCCTAAAATCGTATTCGAGTATTTGCGTAATTACAAGAATCGATTGGAGGTACAACTTGATGCTTTTATTCAATACTATTTATATCCATATTTTAGTTTTTTTTTGGTAAACACACAGTATAATTTCTTGTGATATTATAACGAGTAAAATTTTTTTTTGTTTTAGTGGGACATTATAAGCTTTAATGGTTATGTGAAAGAAATTCTTTACATGGGAAGTGGATCGGAAGATGGCAATTGTGTATCTATCTTACAAGTTACAGTAAGATATATGAACCCTAAATTTCATCTTGTTTTTTTTTGTGAATTTGTTCAAATTAGGGCATCGAAAATCTAATTTTTTTGTTTATATTGGAAAAGGGTCCAAGAATAGATCATGGAGGTGTGTTCATCTTTCAAGAAAGCAGATGTGAACCAACAACTTCATTCATAGTTTATGCACCGTTGGACGTGACAGCGGCGAAAGTGTTATTCGGCGGTGGAGATCCTGAGATTATTCAACTTCTTCCTTCTGGTTTCACCATTATTCCCAGTGGACCTCCCTTGGATCATCCTGCTGCTGCTGATGATGCTGCTATTGTGATGCTGATCTTCAAAATGGAACTCTTCTCACAATTTCTTTTCAAATTGTTGTGGATTCTAATCCTTTAGCCAATGTTTCTGATCAGGCTCTCGATAATGTTAGTAAGCTTCTGCAGTATACAATGCATAACATTGAGGTGGCTCTTGCTCCCTTTTACCTTTGAGAGAAACAAGTATGTTTTTTACCCTAGAATATATATATATATATATATATATATATATATATATGTTTGTATGTGTTGAAATTTATTTCTTTTTTGATTTATTTTTTCGCAGGAATGGAAGTGTTTGAGGAGGTGGAAACAAGTCTTGATTTTAGGGTTTAATTTCTATGTAAAGTTTGTATGTATTAGGACTTTGTAATAAACAGTTTTGTTGGAACTCAAGAGTTCCCCTTTTTATCTTTCTAGTAGTTTTTATTTCGTCAAGACTTAATAAATATTTTGCAGTACTCTATCTAATATATATATATATATATCATGTGGTTTCCCCTTCAGACTCTTAGTTTTTTATACTTTTACATGGAAACATATATATATATATATTGGTTCCTTCATTCATAGATAATGGTAAAATAATCAATACATTGCCAAATATATATTTGTTTAAACGATTCAAATCCTATACTTTTGCTTAATAATCAATACATTGCCAAATATATATTTGTTTAATAAAATAAGAAAAGAAAAGAAAATAATGGGGTTTGCTTAAAGTTATTCCCTAAGATATAATGGGTTAGTTGACCAAAGGTGATGATGTTTGGTTGGCTTGTTGATGAATCATGAAAATGAGCAATCAACGCATTTGCTACCCTCCAACTTAGTTGATGCACTTCCAATTTCTTTTTTTTTCCCTTTTCCCACTTAGTGAAAATGACACGAAAAAAAAATATATATAATATTCACAACTGTTGGCTTTTTTGAGTATTTAGTGTTTGGACAAAGAATTAACTTATAATCATAATTTTTAAAATAAATAAAAAAAAGGGTACAGCTTCTGTTAATCTTCCGCGCTGTGAAGTTTTTTTTCACTCGTACGTAGGATGTCTAGTGAGTACCAGTACGTAGGATGTCCTTTCTTTCCTTAATAATCATCTTCTTGTCTCATTACACATACATACATACATATATATATATATATATATATATATATATATATATATATATATATATATATAAATAACAGGTGATTGATGCTAATTTGTTGGCCACTCAAATTATATATATATATATATATATATATATATATATATATATATATAATGATACAAATCATTTGGCAGCCTCCCTGGCAGCCATTATATATATATATATATAAATAACAGGTGATTGATGCTAATTACTCTGATGATATTCTTTAATTTTATTTTAAAATAAACTTTTTCAATCATCTTTATAAATTTGTTTTCTTCTGAAATAATTTTTTCTTTTATAAGATAGCAGGTCACTTCCATCACCTCCCTCGTTTTTGTTCTATATTTATATATATATTGTATTTCGGATAGCTCTGTACTTGCATGGAGTTCTAAGTGTTGGGCTTCCATTCGCAGGTAGGATATGGCTGCACGAAAGGGAAATAATAGGGAAGTTGAGGAGTTGATGGAGGAAGGTTTTGGTAGCCCTAGACCTGTTCGACCAAAGGTGATAGTGGCTAGGAGGTCAACTCGGGGTGAGGTTCCGGAAGGGGTTCCTTTTCAACCACCCATGCCTGGTCCTCCACCGTCTGATTTCCCTTTAAGTAGGAATAGAATTACTAGGGAACAAGCCGAATCCTTTGCCCGTAAGTATAGTCTCGACCCTAGGGTTTATAGGATTTTTTTAGAGCCTTTAGCTGGAAAGATGTCTCTACATCGTATTCCTGTTCCTTTAGCCCATTTTGAATTGGGGTTCCATCTTCCCATGGACCCCGCCTTTGCAGATTTTCTTATTTTTGCTCGTGTCCAACCTGGGCAGGTTCATCCGAACACTGTCCGGACAATGTTCTGTTTAATTTGCCTTTGTCGTCGTCTAGGTTTTGAATTGACTGACAATATTCTTAGTATGTTCTTTCCTTCTCTTCGGATGGCTGATAACATTCTTTCAATTCGGCCTCGTAAGAATAGAGTTTTACTTTTTGATTCCCCCCCTAATAAAGTAGAATTTAAGGAGAGGTGGATGATGATAGAATCCCGCATTGGCTTCCCCTTCCGTCCTTATGTAAATGAGAACTTCCAATGGCCCCAAATCCAATATCCCTCTACACTTAGTCATTCGGAGAAGTCCTTTCTAGAAATCATTACCCGAGACTTAGGTGATGATAGACAGAAACAAACACGGGTGTATTCTTCCACCGATTTGCTTAGTGAATCGAGTCTAAGATGGTGTGGGATAGGCCCTGGTTTTTCAGAGAGGAAAAAGGAGCTGGGCTTCCCAAAGGAGGAGCCAAATGAGGATTGGACCATACACCCCGGGGGTGTCTTTTCGTATCAGTGTGATGCGTGTTCTCTGGGTCAGGGTTGTCAGACTGGCAAGGGTATAACTTGTGCACACACACACACACACACACACACACACACACACACACACACACATATATATATATATATATATATATATATATATATATTTTTGTTTCATCGTTACTCCGGTATTGATCTCTGTTTGTGTTTGCAGGTCCGACGATGTTTAAGACAGTCTGGGGAGAACGGGAGGAAGAGAGGGATATTCGACAAAGTCATCTGAACTCCCTACCTCGATTCCCTCCTAAACTCATAGACCGGGGTGCCTCTGGGGATACTCCGTTGACGTATGCCTCATCTGCTGAGGTTCCCAAACGGAGCAGGGGAGTCCGACGGCCCCGGGAGGAAACCCCGCGTTCAGCTCCAGAGTCTCGTGGGGAAGCTTCTCCGGAGGAGGAAGAGGGACTTCGTCCTCGCCAAAAGAGGAGGACTTCGCCTAGACGTCCTGCAGAAGACTTACCTCGGGACTTTTCTGAAGACACTTCTGCACCCTTATCACCTACCTCGCCAGCTTCGGAAGAGGTTTTGGAGGCAGTCCCGCTGGCAGCTCAACCTACTTCTGGGTCTACTCCGGTTGAGCCTTCTCCTGTTGATGACGGGAGGGATACTCCGGCAGCTGAACCTGAGGTAAACTCCAAGTCTCCCGGCGCTTCTTGGCTTCAACCGGGGTTTGAGTTACCTATAGAGGCAGAGGATTTCAAGTCCCTGGCCATGGAGATAGTGGAGAGGACTCCGCCGCTCACCAACCTTCGATTCAACAATCCTTATGTCGCAACCTTGGTTGGTGAGGCTATTCTGGAACGTGCTCATGACCCGAGCAGTCTGGCCGGGATGAGCGAAATGTCTGTGGAAGAGGCTACTAATCGCCTTGGGGCTTTGTTTGCTCGGGTATGCTTTTTCCTCTCTTCTTCTTCTTTTTTTTTTATTTTTTGAGTTTTCCTTTGGGAATTATTCATGACTTGTCTTTTTTTTTTTTTGTAGGCTTCTTCTCTAGCACTCCATATATCTAGGTCCCGAGCAAACAAACAGACTGAGCAGGCAGCAGCAAATGCGGAATGGAGGCGTGTTAATGAACCTCGTCTGCTTTCGTTGGAGCAAGAGGTTAGTAAGCAAGCAGCTCTTGTAGAGTCATTGACTGTTGAAAAGCAGTACTATGTCCACGAAACAGAGGAAAGGAGGAGGTTGATGGCAGGCCTGAAGACGGAGGTATCTGAATTGACGATAATCAAAAGGTCGCTGCTGGAGGAGAGGGCTAAGTTAAAGTATGACAGAGATGAGGCTGTTGCAAGCCGTCAGTCTCTGCAGGAGGAACTTGATCAATGTCGCTCAGAGGATTTCAAGAGGAAAATTATTGACGACTTCAAGAAATCTTCTGAGTATCATTTGGAGGTTAGCCGCGAAGCAAGTTCCTTTCTGGACAAGGGATGTATTCATGTCATAAGGCAGTTGCATCCGTATTTCGAAGATAAGTCAGTCCTCCTCCAATCCTTCAAATCAAACTTTGACAATGACTTCTGCCGTCAGGGTGCCGACTTCGTCCCCTACACCTCTGAGGAGTTAGAAGCGTTGCGGGAGCGGGATGAGAGAAAAGGTAAACCAGTTTGGACTCCACCGCAGCCTTCTACCCCTACTTTTTGGGACTTGTTGGGTGAAGGGCCTAGCTCTGCTGCCCCGGGCTCCAGCTCTGCTGCCCCTTGAATTTGTAATTATTTTTTGTAGCTGAGACTGGTTTTTTTTTTAGTGGTTGGAGCACGGCTGGAAAATTTGCGTGTCCATATTGCATGGAAAAGTCAAAATATTTTCATTTGATTTGGTGTGTTTATCATGAATCTTTTTTCTTTATTTCTTTCTTTGATTTGGTGTGTTTATCATGAATATATATTCTTATGGAAAGAACTATCTTTTAACAATGTATTATGATGAAAGTAAAATGGTAATGCTAAAAACTTTATCCTGTGCAGGGCTAATATAGTTAACTAGAAAATGAGGAAAAGAACCAATTCTGTAGCTTTCCTAGAACAGAAGAAATCTCTGCAAATTATTATTTGGATTATATATATATTGTGATAGAAATATTATTATTAATAACTTTTATTGTTATTTTTTTTTAATTATAAATTATGTTTTTGGATATATATATATATAAATTTATGTATTTAATTAAAAATAAAAAATAATCAAAATAAATCTGTCACAAATTAATTGCCATTTGCGACGGCTGAGTAGTCGGTCGCATATTCGGTCGATTCGGTCGGTCGCAATTTGCGACGGCTTAGTAAGCGGTCGCAAATTCGGTTGCAATTTGCGACGGCTTAGTAGCGGTCGCAAATTCGGTCGCAATTTGCGACGGCTTAGTAGGCGGTCGCAAATTCGGTCGCAATTTGCGACGGCTTAGTAGGCGGTCGCAAATTCGGTCGCAATTTGCGACGGCTTAGTAGGCGGTCGCAAATTCGGTCGCAATTTGCGACGGCTTAGTAGGCGGTCGCAAAGTCGGTCGCAATTTGTGACGGCTTAGTAGGCGGTCGCAAATTTGGTCGCAATTTGCGACGGCTATGAGGCCGTCGCAAATATCCGTCGCTAAAAAGATTTATTTATTTTATTTAATGATTTGCCGACCAAAGAAGAAAAACAATTATGATTTGAGGAAACATAGGACCGGAGAGAGTAGGTTAACTTTTCGTATCATTTGAAATCTTTTGTCAAAAAATTAGTTAATTAATTAATAAAAAAAAGAAATATAAAATTTGAGATATTAAATAAAATAATGGGAATGTCATTACGGTAAATAAGTTGGAATGTGAAGGGCAAAAATTAGAGGGTAATAAGTCCACATAGACGAAGTGGGGAATACGTGTTAAAAGGATATTTTTGAAGAAAAATATCTTAACCTAACCGTCCACCAGCGATGAGCCACGTCATCGCTCAGTTTGTTAGATATTTTTATTTTTGATTTTTTTTTCTGCGCCGAAAAAATCTAGGCTGAGAATCGATAAAGGAGCGCTGCCGTCCATTGGATTGGACCCAAAAGCCGGTGATGGGTTTGCATTATCTCGGAGATATTTAATATGCCATTTTTGGCCCCACATTTAAGGATATTCTTGGAAACTTGTAGATTTATATTCCTATATTTTTTCATAAAAATCTTATTTATTTATAAAATAATTAATAAATTTAATTTCAAATGTATTTATATTTGACAAATTAAATTTTAAATATTTTTTCTTTCACGCTTTGAAAAAATTAAGATTTTTTTTTTACAAATTTTATTATTATATATATTATAAACAGTTTAATAATATTTGTATGCTACATTACACTTTAATTAAAACTAAAATTTTAATAAATTTAAAATTAATACAAATTACAAATAAATTTAATTAGGGTTTATGCGATTCTTGAAAGTTTCCCATGTCAAACCTTTCTCAATGTACTCAATATTAGAAGGGTTAAAAGGTCCTTTTACTCTATCAATCTTCTTGATCACTGCTCTTGCTGGAATAACACTTCTTGAAGGATCTGGTGAAGTGGTGTAGCTTAAGCATGATGAAAATCCCTACAAAGAAACATCAATATATAAACACACACACACACACACACACACATATATATATATATATATATATATATATATATATTATAAAACTAAAGTATATTATTTCAGGAATTCATAATTTGAACTAATGACCTATTCTAACGCTACTTGTCACGGCTCAATCACCATGCATGTTCACATCACAATTATAGATTTGACAATATTCATATTCAACTATTTACTATTATTTTCACTATACTAAACGAAATTTATCATTACACTGCATGTTTATTTTATTTATCGACGTGAACACTATCACATTTTTACAATAAATAATAAGAGATTTAATTACAAGCAATTTTGGCATTATTTCAACCAAAAACAAAAGAAAATGCAATTTAAATTTGTGGTACTTTATATGTATATATAAATACCTTAAAGATGATGACTTCTACTTCATATGAATCAACCATAGCTGTAACAATAAGAACTTCATTTCTTGAAGATTGACTATAAGCTTCCAGCATTCCTATTTCTGCATTATACCCATCTTCTTCTTCTTCTTCATCCTCATCATATCTTGCTGATCTTCTTCTAGCTCCGGCCGGCCGTAAACTCGGAATACTAACCCTAGCCCTAGCCCTAACCCTTTCTATCTCCTCCCTTAAAACGCCAGTAGTTGATGGGAAGTAGTTCTTAGTTCTTTTGTGGATGAAAAATGAACAACTTATTTTATGATCAATAGTTGGAAGACTAGTAGTAGGAGATGAAGGCCATGTAAATGTTTGCTTCAACATATTGTAGTTATTTTAAGGTATAGATAATTTTAAGGATAGGATGGATGTATTCCTTGCTTATTACATGTAAGGAATATATCTATATATATCTATATATTGTAGATAAGGTTCCATTTTTTGTCCTTGGGATTGGTCCATTTGTTTTTCACAATTCATTTTTCTTATATATTTATAACAATATTAAGAAAGCGTAATTCAATTAGTAACGCTGATAAAAGAAAAAATTTTAAATTTTTTATAAAGGAAATATTCTAAAAATGGAAAAGTAATAGGAAAATATAGAAAATAAAGATAATACTTAAACTTTTTATTTGTAGTGTAAAAAGGAGGGTGGATAAAACCAGAAATTAAATATACATGTGACAAATATGATAAGTATTAGGTAAGTGTCATATTAAAAAATATATATATATTAATAAAATTAAAGGAGTTGAATATCCGAATTCAATCATTATTGAACCCAAGATCCGAACCCGAATGAACCATAATGGCTACCGACGTTCTCAAGGTTACTGAAAAAAAAAGCCATATATATATATATATATATATAAGGCAGATTGAGACGTTTTAAAATCGTACTTTCTTTTGTCTGCCTCGCATTATCCTATCTTCTTTCCCTCATTTTTTTTCCCCCATTTTCTCTCTCTATATTTCAATTTTTCTTTTTCCTTCCTCATCACTACGCAAATCCCCCAAATTTTCTCTAAAACCCTAAGTTCTACCATCTGAATTTCCCCTTTTTTTCCCTTTTCCCACTCAAATTACCTGCAAAAGATAAAGAAGAAAAAAAAAACTGTATATCAGTTTCCACACACTCAGCTCAGCTCAGCTGAAGGCCGAGATTGTAATTTCACTCTCCTGATCATTTCCTCCCAATTCAAGCCAGCATCTATGGTTTCCATGTTTAGTTTGTACGATTATGTTTCACTTCAGTGCTAGATGGAGCCTGCGTAGTAGAAATTAAGCACGGGCTTGTCAGGATAATTTTGTAATTTTACTAGCTCAGGAGTACGGACCACTATCTCGTGTATTTATGGTGATTTTATTTTTTTATTTCTTCTTTTCCGATAATTAAGGAAGAAGCGTGATGGACATGGCAGTGTCGGAGCATTTTCCGGTGGGTTTAAAGGTGTTGGTGGTGGATGATGATACTACTTGCTTAAAGATTCTTGAGCAAATGCTTCGGAAATGCATGTATAGCGGTCTGTATGCATTTTTTTAACTTTCTGTTTTTGTTTTTCTTATTCCTGACTGCTCTTTAATTTTTTTTCCACTTCAAGTAGTGAAATTAACTTTCCTGTTATTAATTACTGAAAAGTAACTAATATTTAATAACTTCTAGGGATCAGAATTTAATTTAGTGGGAGGTTGTTATTCGGAATTTTGAATTTTGAAGTGAAAAGCATCATTTTCATATTCGCTTCAATATTAGATAAAATTTTAGGATTTGATAGCTTTAGTTTCATATATTGAAAAAATTTAGTTTTTGCAGTTTAAATGACATCCATATCCATAGTTTTGATGCTTTTTGTCCCTAGGCAATAGTTTCTTCAATTCCATATCCTCCTTTGTTGTTGCAGTAAACTTTAGATTTTATCAAGTAATTGTGGGTTTAATTCAGGTTATAGCTATAGTGGGCTAGAACTGTGAAGTAAAGTATAGTTTGAAGTATTAGGAGAAAATTATAATGTTTTGCGGAAAGTATAATACCTTTAGGTTGATAGCGTTGCTAATTTTGGATAATTGATTACTGTTGGAAATTGGTCCTTGAGGTGGTCATTTTTTGTGTTTTTGCTTGTAAGTTTACTGTAGAGTAGTTTTTTTATGGTAAAAGGTCTTCCAGTGGTCCATGTTTGGATTTAAAATATCTCAAGTGACTCAGATCTAATAATTCAGCTAACATATGTGATATCTAATCTGCACCTAATTTATTCTAGACCTAATCATACACTGTCCTTTTAAATGTCATTTTTGTTGAACTGTTTAGTTAATGTATATCCATGTGACTGATAGGAATCCTGTAAATGTGGAGCATCTTCTTAGTGCATATTTTAAAAAAACTTCTAACTTTACATTATAGTTTTTCCCCGTGGGGATGGGTTGAGAGAGTCAGGAACTTTCTGTTGGGCTGTTTTGCATTTAGTTTTACTTGAAAGTGAATCAAATCAGCCCTGTATATACCTAAGAAACAAATGTGGAATGCATATTCTGAATGAATCTCTTTGACCACCGAAACGAATCTTTTCTTTTGTTTCTTATAACCTTTTATATCTCAGATTTTATTCTCTGCTGTTTTATATTTTTTTATTATTCTTACTTTTTTTTTTTTGCCATTTGAAATTATTTGCAGTTACTACTTGTTCCCAAGCTACTGTTGCTTTGAACTTGTTACGTGAAAGGAAAAGATTTTTTGATATTGTTCTAAGTGATGTACATATGCCTGACATGGATGGATTTAAGCTTCTTGAGCTTGTTGGCTTGGAAATGGACCTTCCTGTTATAAGTGAGTAATGTTTCATTGTGTTCAAAGTTTATGAGATCATAAACTTTATCTTGATTCTCAACTTGCTGAATATCTGTTATGCAGTGATGTCTGGAGATGACCGGACCAGCCTTGTCATGAGAGGTGTTAGACATGGGGCTTGTGATTATCTAATCAAGCCTATACGGTTGGAAGAATTAAAGAATATCTGGCAACATGTTGTTAGGAAAAGATGTAATGTGACCAAAGATAATGAGCATTCTGGCAGCTTGGAAGACAATGATTGGCATAAGCATGGAAGTGATGATGCTGAATATGCTTCTTCTATAAATGAAGGGGCTGATGGAGCTCTCAAATTGCAGAAAAAAAGGAAAGATGCTAAAGATGAAGAAGATACTGAAATAGAAAATGACGACCCTACAACATCAAAGAAGCCTCGTGTAGTTTGGTCGGTTGAGCTCCATCAACAATTTGTTAGTGCAGTGAACCAACTGGGAATAGACAGTATGAATTTTGACTTTTTCCTCTTTATAATGCTACTTATCATTGTGCTTGGTGATTTTGTTGCCTTTTCCTGCCTGGCTCAGGGCTACAGCTGCTGCAGTTTGTAGCTTTTCCTTCTGAATCATTATTTCTCAGCTTTGCTATTTGTTTATTTAATGTGTGTAATGGTTTTGGTATCCTTTTCAGAGGCTGTACCAAAGAGGATTCTAGAACTGATGAATGTTCCTGGCTTAACCAGAGAAAATGTTGCAAGCCATTTGCAGGTTTGAAGCTAAATCTTACTGATCTTCTGTGGCACAGTTTTGGAATATATGTACTTTTCGTGTTAGTTCTGATGCTCAAGATGCTATGTTTATTGGATTTTTCTATTATAAGAACCTTTGCTTGCTGGCTAAGAAGTATATGAAACATTGTAAAATCCCTTTGCTTTGCAGGGGAGGAAGAAAATTTATTTAGAAGGAAGAATTTCTTACAGTGGTTTCTTGTGTTAGTTAACGTGGGACGGTTCTTAAATGTTCTGTCCAGATATTGGGCTCATGGATTTGTAACTCATCATGATGTTATTTTCTGGAATGGACAAATAGATTATTTACAGATGGCAAAGGTGTGGTTTATTATTCTAAGTCGGAATGCATGAGTAACAATTTGCAAAAATATCTGGTCAAAAGTCCGCAACTGTTCTATTTATGTTGTTTGGAGAAAGAAGTAAAGAAACCATGTTCTGTTATAATTCCTGGCATAAATTTCACTCCAGCTTCACTTCCTATAGCTCCTTCCTTCTATAAAGAAGAGCATCTCCTATTTTTTTTCTTTTTTTCTTTTCATGTCCAGTTAACCACTCCAGTCTGTTCCTCTTTATATTTGCTGAAACATGAAACAAAACTATGAATATTACTGGAGTCTATGATATTTCTAGCCAAGGATTTGGTTGGATTATTATTTGATTATGTTGTGTTACAGTTTCTGCAAGATTGCTTGAAGTAGCTGCCAATCCTTAGGTTATATTTTTCATACTATTTTTCTTTTGGAGATTTATGGTAAACTATGTTCTTGTTGATGAACTTTCTTGTCATCTCTTGGCTTTTGAAGCAAGGTCTCTAATATTTTATAGTCTGTTGGCAGAAATTTAGACTTTATTTGAAGAGGTTAAGTGGAGTTGCCCAGCAACAGGGTGGCCTTCCTAGTTCTTTCTGTGGACCTCTTGAGCAAAATCCAAAAGTGGGTTCACTGGGAAGGTTTGATATTCAAGCATTAGCAGTCTCTGGCCAAATTCCACCACAGACTTTAGCAGCACTGCATGCTGAGCTTTTGAATCGGCCAACAGGTAACCTAGTTTTGCCAGCAATGGACCAACCAGCTCTGTTACAGGCATCTGTGCCAGTATCATCAAAGTGTATATCTCTTGATCAGAATGTTGCATATGGTCAGCCCCTGATGAAATGCCCACCCATCATATCCAAACATTTTTCTCAAAATGTTGCTTCTGCTGAAAATGTTCATTCTGGAATTGGATCTTGGTCAACCAAAAATATCGTCAATGTGGTAAATTGCAGCAATTTGAATGGTGCAGGTGCACAGAATGGAAGTATGATCATGGGTATTGTGCAAAGTCAACAACAACCGCAAATTCATCAACAAGAACAACAGCACCATAAACAATCCATACTTCCAGATCCTGGCCGTACAATCAGTGTACAACCATCTTGCCTTGTGGTTCCATCCCATTCTTCAGCCAATTTTCAAGTGGGGAACAGCCTCACTTCTGTCAATCAAAACAGCAGCTTTAGTGGATGTTCTACTGTAGACTACAATATTCTCTCTCCTCAGTCAAATTGTTCTTCATTTGGAGCTGGAAAAATTCTGGATGTGGAACGTAAGCCCACATGTATGCTCAGTGGATTATCAGGTTCAGGTTCCATATCCCCTTCTTCAATTGCTGCAGATAACGCTCTTGGTTTGCCAGTTCAGACCACTGCATCTACCTTTGGTCCTGTCAGACCATTGCCAGGAATTATTACCAATATGTCAGTACTGCACAGTTCCTATGATTCTACTTCAGCAGAAGTTCTTGATCATGGACCACCTAAGAGTGCAGCCTTCTATAGTAGCGGGGCAACCCTTCCTAGTCGCTTTGCTGTGGATGAACCAGAATTATCTATGACATATCAAGGGAAAATATCTGGGGAGAATAATAGTGGGAGCAAAGTGAAGCAGGAACCAAACATGAACTTTGCAGACAATGCTAAAGTGGGGGTTCCAATATTGCAACGGATGGCCCCGAACGACCTGATGAGTGTGTTTTCTGAGTAGGTAAATTTGGTTTTGTTGAATCTCTAATCAGATTGACTAGGTCTTTTTCATTATAGAATGATATGCTTACACGTGATTCACTGAAATGGATGACCAGCTTATGTCTTGTTAGTTTCATTTGAAGAATAATTGCTAATAAATCAAAAGTTGTTAAGGCCTGTGTTCCACCTACCTATTCTGAATTTGTGTGTTTATCCTCGCCATTTCTATCTTCTAGAGTGTTTATGCCAAGTCGAGGTTTCAAAATGAAGTATTTTAAATTATGATATGTTTTCACCTGTGGGTACTTGTGATATAATGTTTTGGGGCAATTTCCTAAAAAATGTCTTTGTTCTATATTAGTTTTCCTGATTATATATTGTGCTGCAGAATTGATCGGAGGATGGTAGTGGATTGAAGAATCATGCAGAATTTCCTAGAATGTCCAAAGCAATTCTTTTTAGCAGGTGTTCAGAAGAACCTTGCAGTTGTCAGGTTACACTCACTCATTCTATTCAGTTTCAGGTGGATAAACTTAATATCCTGTAGAATTATATCCAACTTTAAGCTCTTTGTATATTATATCTCTCTGGGTTGGCGAAATAGCCATTTTTTATGCTACTTCTTGGCAATTCCTAGAAATCTTTTCCTTAGTTTGTAGGGTTAATAAATTCAGTCAAATTACATCATAGTGGTGGTAGTACGTACTCACGGAAAATTCATCCTCAAGGGAACACACCCTTTGTCTACATAATATTTGTGTATCTATTTGACGTATTTGTACTTGTTTTTCCTTTATTATTACATCATTAATTTGATGCTAAGTTGTACAAAATCTTAGAGCCTTTCACTTTAGAGATGGTCCTTTTTTCTTTTTCCTTTTCTTTTTTTTTTCACTTTTTTTTTAATTGATTGTTGATTTTAGAATCTTCTAATAGTGAAAAAAATATTAGGCTCTCTCTCTCTCTCTCTACCTTTTCTTTTCTCTCACTGTTAAACCGTAATATTGTTCCATCAAAGCCTGATTTTTGAACTCCCATTGGAAGCTTTCTATGTGAAGATTAATTTATTTAAGAATTTAAAAAAAAAAGAAAAAGAAAATACAGTTTCAAGAAATTCTAAAGATAAATCTTAATTACACAGAATTATATATATA
>CM049932.1:19905000-19920000 GCA_027405835.1 Asclepias syriaca | reverse complement strand
ATTATTTGTCATGGACACTAGATACCGGAATGCATCTTGCTACAACGGGTCCGGCACACACCGTTGTATAAAATAATGTGTCATCAACACAAGATCGTGTCAAAGCTATAATATTTCTCCGTCATCATGTTCATGAGGATTTGAAAAATGAATTTCTTACCGTGAAAGATCCTCTTGTTTTGTGGGGAAATTTGAAAGAAAAATTCGACCACCAGAAGATGGTCGTTCTCCCTAAAGCACGGTATGATTGGTTGCACATGAAGTTGCAAGATTTCAAATCCGTGAGTGAGTATAAATCCTCAATGTTTAAAATAATTTCATAGTTGAAACTATGTGAAGTTGATATAACGGATGATGATATGTTGAGAAAACATAATCCACTTTTCATGCCACGGATATTGTCCTGCAGCAACAATATCGTGAGAAATGTTTTAAGAAATACTCTGAATTGTTTTTGTCTTCTTGTTGCGGAACAGAATAATGAATTACTGATGAAAAATCACGAGACTCGACCTACTGGCCTACTTCATTCCCTGAAGTGAATGCTGTTAGAAATCATGATCCCAGAAGAGATCGTGGTCGTGGTCGTTACCGTGGTAATGGTCGAAAATATGATCATGAACGTTGTGATAAATTTAGCCCTCATAATCGTGATAATAATTTAGGTGCCAAAATGTTTATGACCACCTGAAGTGGACAAAACATAATGAGAAAGGAAATGTTGTTCCGAAAAATTATTAAGACAAATGTTATCGTTGTGGCATGAAAGGTCACTAGTCTCTTGCCTGTAGCACGACAAAACATCTTGTTGAGTTACTTCTCAAAATTTGTCTCATGAAATAAATGATGACGATCTTGAAAATGTTGATGTTGATGTGGCTCACCTGGATGTTACTGATCTTTTCGAACATCCAAAAGAAATAATTGACCACTTGATTGGAAATTAAAGTGTCCAAAATAATTAGAATATTATTATTATGTGTTATATGTTTATATTACTTTTGTTGTGATATTATTTTTAATTTTTATTTCTGTAAAATTTTCTTAACAAAAGATGGCTGTTGTTCTATTTTCTGGTATGAATAACGATATCGAAAGTGTCTGTCTTATGACAGTGGAACTACGCACACCATACTGAAATATGAGAAATATTTTTCTCATTGAATGTGGGAGAAACAAGTGTTTCCAATAAATGGTAGTGCAAAACTTATTGAAGGCTCCGGAAGAGCTAATATAATATTACCGGGAGGAACTATGATTGCTATTGATAAAATTATATTCCTCAAAGTCTCAAAGAAATTTATTGAGTTTTAAAGATATCCGACGTAATGGATATCATGTTGAGACTATGGAAGATAATGGTCATGAATATTTGGGTATCACAAAAATGACCTCCGGTAATAAGGTTTTGTTGGAAAAACTACATCTCTATCCTCTGGCCTATATTATGCGAAAAAAATGCTATTGAGGCGCATCATTTAGTAAACCAGAAGTTTACTAATCCCGTTACTTTTAAAGTTTGGCATGACCGTTTGGGTCATCCGGGATCAATTATGATGCGAAAAATTATCGAACAACGCACGGTCATCCTTTGAAAAATCAAAGGATTTTGACTTCTGATAAACTTTCATGTGCTGCATGTTCCAAAGGGAAATTGATTATAAGACCAGCACCATTGAAAGTAGGAGCTGAAAGTCCTACATTTCTAGAACGGATTCATGGAGATATATGTGGACCGATTAGTCCACCATGTGGGCAATTTCGATATTTCATGGTCTTGATTGATGCATCGACCGATGGTCGCATGTTTGTTTATTATCAACTCGCAACCTGGCGTTTGCGAGATTACTTGACCAAATAATTCGCTTAAGAGCGCAGTTTCCTGATTATCCTATTAAGCGAATCCGTCTAGACAATGCTGGTGAATTTTCTTCGCATGCATTTGATTCTTATTGCATGTCGATTGGAATAATTGTTGAACATCCTGTAGCTCATGTTCACACACAAAATGGTCTAGCCGAATCGTTTATTAAAAGGCTGCAATTAATTGCTAGACCACTATTGATGAAAACAAATCTCCCTACAGCAGCTTGGGGACATGCAATTTTGCATGCTGCAGCACTTGTGCATTTAAGGCCATCGAGTTATCATAAATTTTCTCCCATACTGTTGGCTTTAGGTTCAGAGCCAAATATTTCTTATTTGAGAATTTTTGGGTGTGCTGTATATGTCCCAATTGAACCACACCAACGGACAAAAATGGGTCCGCAGAGAAGAGTGGGGATATATGTTGGGTATGGCTCCCCGTCCATTATAAGGTATCTTGAACCTTTGACAGGGGATGTGTTTACAGCAAGATTTGCTGATTGCCATTTTGATGAAAATTTGTTTCCCAAATTAGGGGGAGAGAATAAATGGCATAAGATTGAACTTGCGTGGAAAACATATTTGAATCATTTAGATCCACGCACAAATATGAGTGAACTTGAAGTTCAAAAGATTATACATTTGCAACAAATTGCAAATCAACTGCCAGATTCTTTTGCTGACTCCAGCAGAGTCACTAAATCGCATCTTCCAGCTATAGATGCTCCTATACGGATAGAAGTTCCTGAAGGACAGAAAGTTAATCCTATAGCTATCGAATCAAAAACACGCCAGAAGCGTGGCCGACCCCTTGGTTCCAAAAATAAAAATCCTCGAAAGAAAAGAGGAATAAATGATCCAGAAGATCATATTGATGAAACAGAAAAAGAAAACCAAGGGACAACTGATGAAAAGATTCCAACTACAAATGATGAAGAGAATTCTGAAATCTCTATTAATTACCTTCGAATCAAAGTTGGGATCGAAGAAACGTTGTTATTGATAATGCTTTTGCATACAACGTAGCCCTTGATATTTTCAAGGATAATGAGGATTTTGGATCCTTCATCAGTTGAAGAATGTCAGCGTAGAATTGATTGGCTTCAATGGAAAGATGCGATTCAATCGAAGTTAAATTCGATTGTGAAGCGAGAAGTTTTTGGACCTGTAGTCCAAACACCAAAGGATGTAAAACTGGTTGACTATAAATGGGTGTTTGTATGAAAACAAAATGAGAATAATGAAGTCGTAAGATATAAAGCACGACTCGTCGCACAAGGCTTTTCGCAAAAGCCAGGAATTGATTATGATCAAACTTATTCACCCGTTATTGATGCTATTACACTCCGATATCTTATAAGCTTGGTAGTTAATGAAAAAGTGGACTTGCGTCTAATGGATGTTGTTATAGCTTATCTTTATGGAAGCCTTGAAAATGAGATTTATATGAAAATCTCTGAAGGATTCAAATTACCAAAGGCTTCTAAAGGCCCCCGTGAAAATTATTCTATAAAATTACAAAAGTCATTATATGGGCTTAATCAGTCTGGACGCATGTGGTACAATCACCTTAGTGAATTCTTATTGAATTCAGGATATAAGAATGACCATATCTGTCCATGTATTTTTATTAAGAAAACATATTTTGGTTTTGTGATTTTTTGCTATATATGTTGATGATATCAATCTCATTGGAACTCCAGAAGAGCTTCGAGAAGCTATATATTGTTTGAAACGAGAATTTGAAGTTAAAGATTTTGGAAAAACCAAGTTTTGTCTCGGGCTTCAAATTGAACATATGAAAGATGGAATTTTTTTCATCAGTCAACATATACAGCTAAAGTGTTGAAAAGATTTTTCATGGATAAAGCATATCCATTGAGTATTCCAATGGTCGTGAGGTCGCTAGATATAAATAAAGACATATTTAGACCTCGAGAAAATGATGAAAAACTACTTGGTCCTGAAGTACCATATTTGAGTGCTATTGGTGCACTGATGTATCTTGCAAATAATACTCGACCTGATATAGCATTTGCTATAAATCTATTAGCAAGATTTAGTTCTTCACCAACACGACGACATTGGAATGGTATTAAACACGTCCTTAGATACCTCCAAGGGACAATTGACCTCGGATTATTTTATTCAAATGTAAATGACCCAAACTGATTGGGTATGCAGATGCGGGTTATCTTTCGGATCCGCATAAGGCACGTTCTCAAAATGGCTATTTATTTACATATGGTAATACTGCTATATCATGGCGCTCCACAAGCAAACAATAGCAGCAACTTCTTCTAATCATGCTGAGATAATAGCCATTCATGAAGCAAGTCGAGAATGTGTATGGTTGAGGTCAATAATACATTATATTAGAGAGAGTGTGGTTTATCCTCCGAAGAGAGATTCCACTCCTCTATATGAAGATAATGCAGCTTGTATAGCTCAATTAAAAGGAGGATATATCAAAGGAGATAGGACGAAACACATTTCACCTAAATTCTTCTTTACTCATGAACTTCAAAAGAATGGTGAAATTGATGTGCTTCAAATTCGATCATGTGATAATCCTGCAGATATATTCACTAAAGCCTTTCCGACTGCAACCTTTGAAAAATTGAGATATAAAATTGGTTTGCGTCGGTTTAAAGATTTCAAGAGATCATCTCATCAGGGGAGAAATCTACACATAAAGAATAGTGTACTCTTTTTCCTTCACTAGAGTTTTTTCCCACTGAGTTTTTATCTAGTAAGGTTTTAATGAGGCATATTCTTTATGTAATGGATATCCAAGGGGGAGTGTTATGAATCCTGAAGATTCATTAAATTAGTGGATGTCCATTGTACAATTGTTATTATCCTTTTATCTCAGGATAATTACGTATTTAATGAAAGATGATAAGAATCACTTGAAGTCTATCTCCAAGGTGACACATGTCACCTAGCCATTAATACCGGGTGACAAGTGTCACCCTTTGTCCCTATCATTATCCCCTATTCTCCCCTATAAATAGAGGATTTTATACCTTTTGTAAAACACAATCGAGATCAACAAGAAATCTCATATAATAATATTCTATCTATTTTTTCCTCTCTCGTTTATTTTTTTTTGTCGTTTATTTTATTATTTTTATATAATTTTATAATAATATTTCATTTTTATTATTAAATAAAGCCTTTTATTTAAATTTGGTTTTTAAAAAAAATTAACAATTTTTTTGAATAAAAAAATGATAATTAAGTTATTTTATATGAAATATTAATATATATATATATATATATATTCTAAATTTACACATTTTATTATTTTAGAAAAAATCTTTTATATCTTTGATTGGATCATTGGATGCTCAAAATTATACGTTTTAATATATTTTGACTTTTATATTTTTTTAATATATTTTATTATTAATTATTCACTTTTCACTTAACAAAAGAGTTAGGAAAATATTGTAAATAAATTTCTTTTGAATAATTTTTTTGTAAATAAAAAATTAAAAGAAAAAATATATATATATTACGTGTAATAAAATTATAATAATCACTTTTACAAAGTTTTATTTTTATGAATCCGCTGTTTTATCGGTCGTGGAATTGAAGGTTGTTTTGAGTTTAAACTCGATTTAATGAATTCTGATTTATCGAGCGTTTTGAACGGCTTTATCTCAATCCGTTAAACAATTGTTGGCTTTTGAACTTTTATTGATTTCTTTCGAAGTTTCTGAACTTTTATTTTTTATTTTCGAAGGCTTCTAAACTTTTTTTCTCAAAATATTTCGAGAGAGTTTCGGTATAATTTTGTGAGCTTCTGTCCATCTTTTGTCCGTTCTAGCTCTCTATTTATCTTTTTCCATCTTCCTTTTTTTTTCTTTAAAGGAATTTAATTTTCTAACTATAGATGAAGAGAATGACAATAAATGATTATTATGATGCCAAATGTCCCGTATATAAAACTCTCGATATCTTAATATATAAATATTTATTATAAGATATTTAAATAAGATTTAATTATATATTAAAATATATAATTAAATTTAAATACCTAATTTAAGTATTTTTAATTATCGTCACATATTTTAAAAACTTAAATTTGAAAGAAATATTAAATTTATCGGAGAAAATTATGTTAGGAAGGAATGATAATCTTCCAACATTATATATATTATATGTGTGTGTGTTTGTGTGTGTATTGATGATAACAATTAAAAGAAATTTCATCAAAATAAATCAAATCTAATTTGATTTATTGATGAAAAAACCCTAATTCAAAATTATTTTTCTACCACAAGGGCTTGATCACAAACACATTTTCCATTCACACAGTGTATGTTGAAGTCAGGATTGCAAGTAAAACCAGTACAATCTATCACTTGTTTGCAACTCTTCCCAACTTGAGCTAAAACCATAGTCGGGGCAGACCAACCTATTTCCAAACAAAAAAAAATCGTAATTCAGGTCAGCAGTTTAAAACATATTAGGTTCAGACAAAGAAAGAAAGAAGAAGAATGTATACTAACTTGAATGATAAGTAAAACGGCGATCAGAAGAATAATGTTTACGAAACTTTTGCCATATCTGAATATTCTTTTAGTATAAAGTTTGAGTTTGTTTGTAAAATTTGATGAAACTATGTCTATATATATAGGCAAAAAAACAACGGTAGACCATGCCCAAATTATGTTGTGTATAAATGCATTTTCCTCAAAAATTATAGTAAATACAAGATATGGAATCAAATTTTGGGTAGAATTCTATTTAAAAGAGTATGAAAAGTGTTTGGTTGATTATCAATTTGCCTTTTTAAATTGATTGATTGAAAATCAATTAGTTTAAAGAATGTTTTGATAGACTTGACAGCTGGTATTTCCATTTTTTTAAAATTATGATATATGTTATGAATCTCGAAGATTCATTAAATTAGTGGATGTCCATCGTATAATTGTTATTATCCTTTTATCTCGGGATAATTACGTACTTAATGAAAGATGATAAGTATCACTTGATGCCTATCTCTAAGGTGACACATGTCACCTAGCAATTAATACCGGGTGACAAGTGTCACCCTTTGTCCTTATCCTTATCCCCTATTCACCTTTATAAATAGAGGACTTTATACCCTTTTGTAAACACAACCAACAACAAAAAGATCAACAAGAAATCTCATATAATAATATTCTCTCTATTTTCTACCTCTCTCGTTTACTTTTCATCTCGTTTATTTTATTGTTTTTATATAATTTTATAATAATATATATATATATATATATATATATATAAAAGATGCTAAAACCTGCGAGTAAGGTCGCAGTAAGACTACCAGGCCAAGGCCTGAAAGAAATCCACGGAAAATGTCGTGGTTACGAAGTACCAAGTCAAGGATTGGAAAGTTGAACATAAACACCGAGTTAAAAGCATACTCGGAGTTCTGAAATACGAAGTAATCTTCGACTACCGAAATTCACGGTAAGCACTTGAGATAAATACTAACTAGTACGAGGTATAAAGTCAGGCCATGAAATTTGAAGGCAATGTCTCATACGAAGTATCGAGTTTGAGATTTTACTTGGTAAATTTGTGTCATGGTTCGAAGTGTTAGGTTCAGATTTTTTACTTGGTAGACTCTTACTATGAAACTATCAAGGTCGAAAATTCAAAATAAGCAACACTTGTTAAAACTCATGGTATTGAAACAAAAATCAGTCTCAGTTACAAAAGATAAATACAAGTTAAAGGGCTGTAGAGCTGGAGCCCGGGGCAGCAGAACTGGGTCCTTCACCCAACAAATCCCAAAAAGTAGGAGTAGAAGGCTGCGAGGGAGTCCAAATAGGTTTACCTTTCCTTTCATCCCTTTCCCGAAGCGCCTCTAACTCTTCAAAAGTAAATGGGATGAAGTCCGCTCCCTGGCAGCAGAAGTCATTGTCGAAATTGGATTTGAAGGCCTGAAGGAGAACATACTTATCTTCAAAGTATGGATGCAGCTGCCTAATGACATGGACACACCCCTTGTCCAGGAAAGAGCTGGCTTCGCGGCTAACCTCTGATTGATACTCAGAGGATTTCTTGAAATCGTCAATGATCTTCCTCTTAAACTCCTCTGAGCGGCAGCGATCAAGTTCCTCCTGCAGAGAAAGCCGGCTAGCAACAGCCTCATCTCTAGCCGAGCTCAACTTAGTCTTTTCAGCCTGCAACCAGTTATTATCAACCTTCAAATCGTAGGCATGCTTCTTCAGACCAGCTAACAATCTTCTCACCTCCTCTGCTTCATTGGCATAGTACTGCTTCTCAGCCGTCAGTGATTCTACCAGAGCAGTTTGCTTAGCCACTTCCTGCTCCAATGAAAGCAATCGAGGTTCATTGACACTTCTCCACTCCGCATCTGCCGCCGCTTGCTCAGTCTGTTTCGTTGCTCGGACTTAGATATATGAAGCACTAAAGAAGAAGCCTATAAAAAGAACCAAGTCAGAAATCGTTTCTAGAAAGAACTCAAGGAACGAAGAAAAATAAAACAAAGAGCATACCCGAGCAAACAAAGCCCCAAGACGATTGGTAGCTTCTTCCACCCCCATTTCGCTCATCCCGGCTAGACTGCTCGGGTCATAAGCCCGCTCCAAAATAGCTCCGCCAACTAAAGCAGCGACATAAGGATTGTTGAACCGAAGGTTGGTGAGGGGCGGAGTCTTCTCAGCAATCTCCAAGGCCAAGGACTTGAAACCCTCCTCTTCGGTGGGCAATTCAAATCCCGGTTGAAGCCAAGAGGGGTCGGGATACTTGGAACTTACCTCGGGTTCAGCCGCAGGAACATCCCCCAAGTCATCAGTTGGAGAGGGCTTAGCCGGAGTAGACCCGGAAGCCATCCGAGCTGCCAAAGGAACTGCGTCCAGCACGTCCTCGGCAGAAGGCGAAATGGGGGAAGAAGTGGGTAAGTCCTCAGTAGGGCGCCGAGATGAATCTTCAGCAGAACGCCGAGGTGAAACCCTCCGTTTCTGGCAAGGATGAAGCTGTTCTTCATCCTCCACCTCCTCTGGAGTAGCTTCCCTGCGAGGCTCGGGGGCCGAACGAGGAGTCTCGTCCCAGGGCCTACGCACCCCCCTACTCCGCTTGGAAACTTCAGCAGAAGAAGCATAAGTCAGCGGAGTGACTCCAGAGGCACCCCGGTCTATAAGTCTCGGAGGAAACCGAGGTAGAGAGTTTAAATGGGTTTGGAAGACGTCTCTCTCCTCCTCCCGCTCTCCCCATACAGTCTTGAACATCGTTGGACCTACGAATACAACCAGAAGTCAATACCAAAATAAAGAGAAAGCAAGAAAAGAAAAAATGCACAAAGTATACCCTTGCCAGTTCGACAACCCCGAGCAAGGGAACATGCATCACATTGAAAAGAGAAAACACCCCTAGGGTGTATAGTCCAATCTTCATTCGGCTCCTCCTTCGAGAAGCCTAATTCCTTCTTCCTCTCCGACAGACCAGGCCCTATCCCACACCATCTTAGACTCGACTCACTAAGTAAGTCGGCAGAAGAATACACCCGGGTCTGTTTCTGACGGTCATCTCCTAAGTCTCGGGTAATGATCTCTAAAAAAGACTTCTCAGAGTGACTAAGGGTAGAGGGATATTGGATTTGAGGCCATTGGAAGTTCTCATTTACAAATGGGCGGAAGGGGAAGCCAATGCGAGACACTACCATCATCCATCTCTCCTTAAATTCCACTTTATTAGGAGGAGAGTCAAAAAGAAAAACTCTATTCTTACGAGGACGAATAGAAAGAATGTTGTCTGACATCCGAAGTGAAGAAAAAAACATACTAAGAATGTTGTCAGTTAATTCGAAGCCTAGACAACGACAAAGACAAATTAAACAAAACATTATCCGGACAGTGTTCGGATGAACCTGCCCAGGTTGGACTCGTGCAAAAATTAGAAATTCCACAAAGGTAGGGTCCACAAGAAGATGGAACCCCACTTCGAAATGGGCTAGGGGAACAGGAATGTGATAAAGAGACATTTTCTCGGCTAAAGGCTCAACAAAAACTCTATAAACTCTAGGGTCGAGACTATACTTACGAGCAAAAGATTCGGCTTGTTCCCTAGTAACTCTATTTCTATTCAAGGGAAAATCAGATGAAGGAGGACCAGGCATGGGTGGTTGAAAAGGAACCCCTTCCGGAACTTCACCCCTGGTCGCCCTCTTGGCCACTATCACTTTGGGTCGAACAGGTCGAGGGCTCCCAAAACCTTCCTCCATTAAGTCCTCAACCTCCCTATTATTTCCCTTTCGAGCAGCCATATCCTACCTGCGAATGGAAGCCCAATACTTAGAACTCCATGAAAGTACAAAGCCACCCGAAACTAACATCTTAAAACCCCTCAAATCTTACAAAAATGCAGAACCAATACCATCCCAAAAAACAGAAATAAACAGTTCAAAACCATACAATATTAAACCCAACACCATAAACAGACAAAGCTTACCCTTTTTAAATATCCAAATCCTAGAAGAAAGCCGAGGGAAAGAGATGAAGATATCATAAAACAGAGGAATCTTCAGAGCGTTAATGGCAGAAAAGGTTATGCAAGTAAGTGTAAATGAGAAATATAGGGGAAAGAAGAAACCAAAACTCTTTGGGGGAAGTCTCTGCAATGATTACTTACCAGGATCAAGGCATTGGGAAGGTAAAAAGCTTTCTGCTGGCTGACATTCTGACATTTATGACTGGAGACATACGAAAAGGCAGCTAATCGAAAAGACGGCTAGTCCACGTCAGAAGCCCTAACCATTCCATCATCCGAAAATTGCTAAGTGTCGACATTGCGCCGAAGCATCTTCCACCTTGCTCTTCGATACTTCGATGAGGGGCCACTGAGCCGACATAAGTTCTTCCAAGAAAGTAACTAATTCGGGAGGCCAAGAAAACCTCCATGGTGAGATAAATACCACTTTATGGGCCTCATAAAGGGGAACGTTACACAATTACTCCCCCATTTATACTCCGTTACACCTAAACGGTTAAAACGGTCCAAAATCATAACGGTACAATTAATACCAGACTCCTATAAAAAAGAGTTCTGAAGATAAGGTAAGAATCTTTTTCCTAATTTCCAGATATCCTAAATAGACTCTACTGACTTAAGCATCAGAGAGTTCACGAGGCACAAACTCTCCACTGAACCTACTTGTTTTGCAAGTCGATCAGAAGCTAAGTGTGCTCAGCGAAGTATCACATCATACTTCGCCTTCTCAGAAAAGCCCTCTTAGCAAACCCAGTTATAAAACTCTCTGAGTTCCCGACACTCTAAATTACCTTTTTACACATTGACAGATTCGTGCAGAATCAATATATTTCATTTTTATTATTAAATAAAGCCTTTTATTTAAATTTGGTTTTTAAAAAAATTAACAATTTTTTTGAATAAAAAAATGATAATTAAGTTATTTTATATGAAATATTAATATATATATATATATTCTAAATTTACACATTTTATTATTTTAGAAAAAATCTTTTATATCTTTGATTGGATCATTGGATGCTCCAAATTATACGTTTTAATATATTTTGACTTTTATATATTTTTTTAATATTTTTTATTATTAATTATTCACTTTTCACTTAACAAAAGAGTTAGAAAAATATTGTAAATAAATTTCTTTTGAATATATTTTTTGTAAATCAAAAATTTAAAAAAACAAATATATATATATATATATATATATATATATATATATTACGTGTAATAAAATTATAATAATTACTTTTACAAAGTTTTATTTTTATAAATCCGCTGTTTTATCGGTCGTGGAATTGAAGGTTGATTTGAGTTTAAACTCGATTTCATGGATTCTGATTTATCGAGCGTTTTGAACGGCTTTATCTCGATCCGTTAAATAATTGTTGGCTTTTGAACTTTTATTGATTTCTTTCGAAGCTTCTGAACTTTTATTTATATTTTTCGAAGGCTTCTAAACTTTTTTCTCAAAATACTTCGAGAGAGTTTTGGTATAATTTTGTGAGCTTCTGTCCATCTTTTTTGTCCGTTCTAGCTCTCTATTTATCTTTTTGTCCATCTTCCTTTTTTTTCTTTAAAGGAATTTAATTTTCTAATTATAGATGAAGAGAATGACAATAAATGATTATTATGATGCCAAATGTTACCGTATATAAAATTCTCGATATCTTAATATATAAATATTATATATTAAGATATTTAAATGAGATTTAATTATATATTAAAATATATAATTAAATTTAAATACCTAATTTAAGTATTTTTAATTATCGTCACATATTTTAAAAACTTAAATTTGAAAAGAAATATTAAATTTATCGGAGAAAATTATGTTTGGAAGCAATGATAATCTTCCAACATTTATATATATATATATATATATATATATCTGTGTGTGTGTATATTGATGATAACAATTAAAAGAAATTTCATCAAAATAAATCAAATCTAATTTGATTTATTGATGAAAAAACCCTAATTCAAAATTATTTTTCTACCCACAAGGGCTTGATCACAAACACATTTTCCATTCACACAGTGTATGTTGAAGTCAGGATTGCAAGTAAAACCAGTACAATCTGTCACTTGTTTGCAACTCTTCCCAACTTGAGCTAAAACCATAGTGGGGGCAGACCAACCTATTTCCAAACAAAAAAAAAATCGTAATTCAGGTCAGCAGTTTAAAATAATATTAGATCTAGAAACAAATAAAAAAAGAAAGAGAGAAGAATGTATACTAACTTGAAATGATAAGTAAAACGGCGATCAGAAGAATAAAGTTTGACGAAACTTTTGCCATATCTGAATATTCTTTTAGTATAAAGTTATGAGTTTGTTTGTAAAATATGAATGAAACTATGTCTATATATATAGGCAAAAAAACAACGGTAGACCATGCCCAAATTATATGTTGTGTATAAATGCATTTTCCTCAAAAATTATAGTAAATACAAGATATGGAATCAAATTTTTGGGTAGAATTCTATTTAAAAGAGTATGAAAAGTTTTTGGTTGATTATCAATTTACCTTTTTAAATTGATTGATTGAACATCAATTAGTTTCAATCAATTAGTTTAAAGAATGTTTTGATACACTTGACAGCTGGTATTTCCATTGTTTTTAATTATGATATATGTTATGAATCCCGAAGATTCATTAAATTAGTGGATGTTCATCGTATAATTGTTATTATCCTTTTATCCCGGGATAATTACGTACTTAATGAAAGATGATAAGTATCACTTGATGCCTATCTCTAAGGTGACACATGTCACCTAGCAATTAATACTGGGTGACAAGTGTTACCCTTTGTCCTTATCCTTATCCCATATTCAGCTCTATAAATAGAAGGCTATATACTCTTTTGTAAACACAACCAACAATCAAGATCAACAAGAAATCTCATATAATAATATTCTCTCTACTTTCTACATCTCTCGTTTACTTTTCATCTCGTTTATTTTATTGTTTTTATATAATTTTATAATAATATATATATATATATATATATATATATATATATATATATATATATATATATATATATTTGTTGTATTTATCATTTTAAGAAGTCATGAATTAGAAATATAAAAGGTAAAATTTTTTTTTCTTTTACTTAAAAAAAAAAATTATTAACACATTTAGTAAGGTATATTAAAATTAAAAATTTTAAAAATTCCTATTAATAGATAAGTACATACGATTTTAATGGAAGAATCAATATTATAAATATTTTATAGTTTGAGGATCAATTTTATAAAAAAAATAATTTAGAGACCAATATCACCAAATATTTATAGTTTGAGGACTATTTATGTCAATTTATATATTATTAAATATATTTAAATATTGTAATAACGTAAAATACTCTTAGAAATTTGTTTTTACTTAATGCGTGATTTAACAGAATTTTTAACCGAAGGATCAAGTCATAAATGTTTTATATTTTAAAAACCAATTCTACTGAAAAAATAATTATTTGGGGAGCAATATCATAAAACGTCGATAGTTTAAGGACTATTTAGTCAATTTACCGTTATTTATATTGTTATTGTAATTTTGTTAAATAATAAATTTCAAGTATTTATATATATAAAGAAAATAAATTTCAACAATAACTTTGAAATATATATTTACCTTTGCCATTTCTTGTTATTTCTTGATTATCTAAAGAACTTGATAAAACTTGCAATATGTTATACAAAGAACACCTATCTATCTATCTATCTATATATATATATATATATATATTATAAAAGAAACTTATTAAATACATATGATTTTTTTCAAGATGTAATCATATATTACTCGAGTTAGATGAAAAACCAAACAATTTAAATAAATTTTTTGATACATTTGACATTTATTTTTAAAAGTAAAGATAAATGCAAACAGTTCCTAAACTTAATTGATATGGACCATATTAAACAATTAATACTAGTTTGGAATAAAATAGTTATTTCTTTTACATTCTTCTTGATTTTGGATCACAAGGTCCACAAAAATAATACTAATTCAGAATCATGGTTTATATGATGACCTCTTTTCTAAATTTTAAGCCATAAGGTCCACACAAAATATGCATTAATTTATTAGTAATTAGGTCCACAACAAAATTCACTAATGAAGATACTCAATTAGTTTTGATAAAATAAAAGTTGATTTTCTATTGTTTCTTCTTCAACATGCACAATTTATTCATCATTCAATTTTTTTTGTCATGGCTACTACTTCTAATAATAAAATTAAAATAAATTGGTATAAATAGTCTCGAAATTATAGAAATTTGGCGACATTGGTCCCCAATATGTAAATAGTGTAATGACATAAATATCCTTAGATTTTTTTTACTTAACGGATGATTTAATAGAATTTTTAACGAAAAGACTAATGTCACAATTTGTTTTTAGTTCGAGGACCAATTCCACCAAACATCTATCATTTGGAGACTATTTATTTCAATTTGTCTAAAATTAAATCGATCACAACAATAAAAAGTTCAGTGTGAATGTTACACAAGATCGAAAGTTTAATATTTATTGTGAATACATGAAAGAAGAATTAGAGTGAAACTTTATTATGAGTAAGAATTAGACTAAAAAGAATTCACATGGTTTTCATACAAT